>JAVIAB010000059.1:21571254-22033754 GCA_032433765.1 Megaustenia siamemsis | reverse complement strand
GCATCAACTCGTAACATTACATCAACAACAACAAACTGACATGGGCGAATTCAACTCTTGTGGTATAGTAGGGGGAGACAGTTAGCTATGACAATTTTGGGTCTTCTCATTCTAGTAGGGGTGTTCTTCAGCTAATTTCACTGACCCCAGAGTATTTTTAATTGAAAAATCCACTATCATTAACATACGTCTCAGTTAATTTTAGTTGAACTAGCGGAATAATTTAGTTCATTGCAGGGTCAGTTCCCAAACATGACAGAAGTTCTATCCCTTCGCTCTGACGAGGGTCACTCCTGAATTTTTTTTTATTTTTTTTTTTTTGCGTTCGCCAGCTTTCACCTCTGGCGAAGTTCCTAGAAACTAGGAACTGAATTTTTGCGTGTTAATCCGTTTTTCCCTGGCAGCCGTGTGAACAGGGGTCCCTCGCCGCACAGGCAGATAACTCCGTCTTCGGAGGTACTCATATTTTTTCCTGACGATGTGTAATTGACGTTTCATGCCGGGCCTCGCTGCTGAGACCAGGGGTGGTTGCCGCAAAAAGAAACCAGAAATAAAAATCCCAAATGGTGTACCTGGGATTTGAACTCACAACCTCTCTGTCTCGAGACCAGCGTCTTGCCTCAAGAACAACTAGTCCCCAACTCTTGGACTATGACCACATGTTTACCTTCTCCATTGATCACTAACATCTTACGTCAGTCCATATTAGTTAACAATGTTACTTTCTCTCTCTATACGCTCTTATTTACTTGTAGCTAAGACGAAGTCAGGTATATACCCTATCACAACCCGTACGTGTACGATATAAACGTGCCGATTGAAAAGCGAGATTCCCACGTTCAGAAGAGTCTACAACAAGCCCAAGCATATGGACACTTTAATGTGTTTCTGTGCTAGACATGGTTCATTTTTTTGGTGTTTTTTTAGTGAAGCCATGGCTCATATCTTGCTGTGTTTCTGTCCTAGCCATGGCTCATATCTTAGCTTGTGTGTGCTGGCCATGGCTCATATCTTGGTGTGTGTCATGTTAGTCATATCTCATATCTCGGTGTGTCCGTGTTAATCATGTCTCATATCTTATGTGTGTCTGTGTTTAGTCATATCTCATATCTTAGCGTGTACCTAGTCATGTTAGTCATATGTCATATCTTTGTGTGTGCATGTCTGGGTTAGTGATATCTTATATCTTTGTGTGCATGTTTATGTTAGTCATATCTCATATCTTTGTGTGTGCATGTCTGTGTTTGTCACATCTCATATCCTTGTGTGTGCATGGCTATGTTAGTCACATCTCATATCTTTGTGTGTGCATATCTATGTTAGTCATATCTCTTATCTTTGTGTGCATGTCTATGTTAGGCATGTGTCATATCTTTGTGTGTGCATGTCAATGTCAGTTATATCTCATATCTTTATGTGCATGTTTATGTTAGTCATGTGTCATATATCTTGATGTGTGTCAGTGTTAGTCATGTCTCGTATCGCTGTGTGCATGTCTGTATTAGTCACATTTCATATCTTTGTGTGTGTATGTCTGTGTTAGTCACATCTCACATCTTTGTGTGTGCATGTCTGTGTTAGTCACCTCTAGTGACTCGGGCAGATGGTGCTCGTAAACCTGGGAGGGCCGACCATCTAATGGCAGAATCCCCTACAGAAAAGACAATCTGCTGCCTTGCAGGAAGATTGGGGACAATCAAAGGCTAGGGAAAGCAAACCCGAATAAAATGCTGGCTGAAATCGGATGCACTGGGCCACTGGCGCAGAACACAGTGCAACATATTAACGGGTGTTCAGTCAGAATGGATCTGATAGACTCTGATTGTGATGTTCTGTCTGTGGGGGCGATCAACACACTTAGCCTGACAGCTGACTTTATATGAGAGTCTGGAATCCTTACTCTGATTGAGTCCTGAACGCAGAGAGAGAGAGAGAGAGAGAGAGAGAGAGAGAGAGAGAGAGAGAAAAGCGAGATAATTATGTTAATAATGTTCATAGCCAGTGAGGAGATGTTGTCTTATATGCTTTGCGTTATCTCTGGTATATGTAAGAATGTTGGATAATAAAGAAAAGTTAAACAAAGGTCAGCCTCTTCCCTTGGGTCATCATCATCATGTGTCATACCGGTTGGCGTAGGTGATCATGTCCCTCCACAATCTTCTATCCACAGTACATCGTATCAATTCTGTTGTTGACTGTTTTCCATGTCATGACACTAAGCTATCTAGTATTTTTTTTATCTTTGTCGTCCGCGATCTCTCTTGCCCTGTATTTTGCCTGTTGTAACAAAGTATTCCAACTTTCTTTTTCTTATGATGTGCCCGAAAAATGTTGATTGCTTCTTTCTGGTGTTTTTTAAGAGCTCCCTTTTTGTGTTGGCCTCTTTGAGAACTTCCTCATTGGTCTTTTTAGCTGTCCAGGGAACTTTCAACATTCTTCTGAGAAATCCCATCTCTGTGGCCTCTAATCGTCTTTTCATTGGATGGTGTTGTGGGAGCAGCCGACAAGTAGTGCCGGTTATGGTCCCCACACCGCGATGGCAGGCAGAGGATCTCATGTATAGAGACAATGGCTGCGATCTCCGACTAGTACAGTCACTGCCAAGAAGGAAAGGAATGGCAAACTACCTTCTTAAATTGCCTGGAATAATCATGACAAATCCCTCGGGTCAGATGATATAAATGCTCTACATTTGCAAAATTATGTTTTAACATTATTCTTACATTGTTTTTCTTAGTTTTTATTTTTAACCTTTAATATGTTTTTTATTTTGTTTATGTCTTTATTTGTGTATTTTGCTTATGATTTAGCAAAAGTCAGCATTCAAAACGCATCGACCGATTGATTGGTGTCGTTTGTTATTACTGTAAAGCTGTAACCATAACAATTTATCTGTGGTTGTTTTCCGTTCATCTTCCCTATTATCAGCTTTACCATAGTCTGCCATATTTACGCCATTTTTCACAGAAGGTCTAGGCTTGGGGAGGCTAACAAGAACTGGTCAATACAATGATCTTCTATCCTTCGACGAGAAATAACCAAAAATTATTTTGTATAACCCTGTAACATGCTCTTTTTTTTTTTGTCTAGCGAAGGTAAAATAAAAACTCGGACCTGAACACATCGTGGCGACAGCTCATAAAAAGTGGCCTTTTTTTACTCCAGTCCTACTCCCCAGGGAGACCTCATTAATGGAATAATGCCGTAAAGGTAGCTCTTTTTGTTTGAATATAACACGCTTGTGAGGTCTCACAAAGAAACGGAAGATCATATTCCACAACCATTGGACAGGTTGGTAGGTCTCACAAAGAAACGGAAGATCATATTCCACAACCATTGGACAGGTTGGTCAGGTCTCACAAAGAAACGGAAGATCATATCCCACAACCATTGGACAGGTTGGTCAGGTCTCACGAAGAAACGGAAGATCATATCCCACAACCATTGGACAGGTTGGTAGGTCTCACAAAGAAACGGAAGATCATATTCCACAACCATTGGACAGGTTGGTAGGTCTCACAAAGAAACGGAAGATCATATTCCACAACCATTGGACAGGTTGGTCAGGAAGATGATGTTCAACCATTTAACATGATCGTCAGGTTTAACTAAGGAGTTGAAGTTTACAACCAGGGAAAATTATCATCAGGTCTCACACACATTGTCATTCATGAAACTGTAGGGCAGAGGAGTAAAGACTGTCAGAGATAGGACTGGAATAACAGCATCAAGGAATGGACAGGTCTTTCCTTCACCAAATCATAGGCTACAACAAGAGACATAGAAAACTGGGGGATAGTAGTTGGGTCTGTTTATGTGAACCACTGACTCATTAAGTCATAAAATAGACCAGGTCAGAAGACATACCATTCAGCACTCATTGTATCAGTCAGTTATTTTAATCTGCAATTAATGAAGTCTACCAAATACATTATAATATATCATGACAGTATCAACATTTTACTTAACTGCTCACAAAACCTCAGTATTCTGCAATCGATCTATCATCATCAAGTACCATGCCTGCTGGCGTAAGTGATCATGTTTCTCCCCAATTTTCGATCTCGACAGTTATTTGTCATTTCTGTTGTTGACCTTCTGCCAAGCCATTCTCTTAAGCTGTCTGCTATCTTTTATCTTTGTTACCCTCTATCTCTTCGTCCTTCAATTTTCCCAGTTGTGACAATATATTCCAGATGCTCTCTTTGTTATTACACGATCAAAAATAATGATTGTTTCTTCTGAATATTGGAAATTAGCTCTTTTTGCTTTGACCTCTTTCAGAACGTTTTCCTTACTCATCTTATCAATCCATGGTACTCTCAACATTCTTCTGTAAACCCACATTTCTACAGCATCCATTGATTTTCTTGTCTGTTGTCCTATTGTCCATGGTTCACATCCATATGTTAAGACTGGCCCTACATAACATTTAAGAACTCTTTTTCTTGTTTCTATTGTCAAAAATGGATCTAGATCTTAGTTAATTCACGCAATGATATTGCTTCTATGCAAAGATCTCTAAGACTCATATCGATATTCCAATTTCGGGTTTAGTCAATACTTCAGTCACACTATGTGACTACCTTTAATTTGGTGTTCATTTCAATAATTATGTCGTCTGGGCAAGACAATCTTGCGTTTACAATTTCTGAGCAGTAACAGTTTGTGGAATGGAAAATATCGACACATCAATGACATAAATGACTATATAAGCACAATTGTTTGTTTTCATAACAAAGTGACTCTTTAGCTCCATCCTTTAAAACTTACATTTTCGATGGTGAAGATGCTCTAAGTCTGTTACATTCAATGTTTTCCTAAAACTGATGTTTTCAATAAATTTGAATAATTGATGAGGAAAAAGTGAACTAAAATGTACATTCTCTGCGGTGAATGATTTCTATGTTAAAAATATTTTAGTATTTGAAGTTTAAGGCTTTCAATTTTTGGTGAGCCTCGGTTTATTTAAGTTGGGAAAACCTCGACTGGGCTACCGATGTTCGGACAACCCGTGTTCGATTCCCGCTGGAAGCAGTGTGGACTGTATTCGTGGTTAGAAAAAAAAAAGACCTCCGAGATCGACCCAGCCGCTGACAGAATTGGGTATCATGGTATTACGCTGGGAAGATGAATGATTCGCATCGTGAATTTCGATGCTTGAAACGACACAATCCAGAAGTCTCCGAACACTTCTGGATATGCGAACAAGCACATATGGGTGAAAACTCGTGTTCTAAGACGCCGATTCAGGTCTCGTATTTTACCTTTACCTTCACAAATTGATCAATATCTTGTGTTAAACTATCACTTTTTAATAGCAAGTGATATTACACATTTAAGTTTGTGGTAGTTTTTTTCTTTGTGATCGATAACTTATGTGTAACAAACTTGTCACAAAGTCCTAGTCCTGGGTAACTACGCGCTAAAAGTTTTGGTTCGAGGGTCTGCAGAGCTGAAACAAGAGAAGACAGATATTGAAGTCTCTCATTGAAGATTGATTAGCAGGTCTGATGAGGAGGTCATTTTGAAACTGTGGAAATTAGGAATCAATCTTGGTATGATAGCAACGAAGGAACTACGAAGCCAGGTAGAAGGCGTGTGAAAGTAGCCTGTAAATGAAAATATTAATATTTTGTTTTGTAGATTGAGATTGTGCATCTATGAGTTTATCTGGAGTGCGATTACGTTGATTTTGTCAAAGAGTAACTAAGAATAGGTTTATATTATTCTGTTCTATAAATCAGTTTCACTGTAGTCGATAATTCCCCGTATCCGCTCCACTCATGTCACAGCTCAGGCCAAAGCGCGTTTGGCGAATTCTGTTGGCAAAGTCGACTACCACTCAACTCTAATGACAGCCAAGGGGACGGTTCCAAACAACTTTCTACCGGAGAGAGAGCGCACGCTCACTTTCTCAGTCCAGTTCCCTCCGAAACACACATCTAAACTAAACAAAGCAACCGAAACGATTTAAGCGACTACGTTAGTCTATGCAAACACAGGCTTAAATAAACCGTGCTGATTCAATATCTCCTAAGGAAGTAGGTTCACATTGGTTCCAGTAGCGAGAAATGGTACGGATCTAGGCTGGTACGATTTGGTTTGCACTGGAGTTTGATCTTGCAAACTGCTACCAACCAACAATGAAAAGATGGCTGCATGTCGCTCTGTTTTTTGTCGAATTCACACAGTCACTTAAACCGTTTCAGTTGCTTTGTTTGTTTCAAATATGGGTTTTCGAGGAAACTTAACTCTTTCCGTACATTTCAACGCACCATGCGCCATGCCGATTTCGGTCATGTACGTTTAACTGCACAGTGCGTCATTCTCATTTTGATTAATGTAAACTATCATCAAACTATATTCTTTTTATCTGTCTTGTACCATTTTGGTATTGGTGAAATCTAATTTCTTGTTTAATTAACTAAAAATTCATATATAATATGTTAATTGTTAGATAAATAAAAAAAAAAAAAAAAGTAAAGTACCCCCTTCACGCTAAGTGGCGTATAGGGAATATGGTGTTAGTGACCATAAATTTTGCAGACCTTCGGCACATGATTTTTGAGGTAATGTGGTCGGTATTACGTCCTTGCCGCTTTACTTTCCCAGAAAAAAATCCGGTACCCATTAAAGGCTGGGTGAACCCGGAAGCCATCGGTTGGGATCGAACCCTACCTCTTGTCCTTTGTAGTCCAGTTCACTAACCGCTGAGTTATCGCGGCTCCCTTAGATAAATATAAACATGTAAATTAATATTTAAAAACATGAAGAATGTTGTCTCTGTACCGGTAAATTGATAATAACTTTCCATACTGAAAGAGTTAAGTAAGGCAGTGAATGTGTACTCTCTATTCGATTAAAGCTGTTTGGAATCGTCTGTGCGGTGACCGAGATTAGGGCTCCATGGTAGTCGACCATGTCAACATAATTTGCCAGCTCGCTTCGGTTGGATCTGGAAATGTGACATGAGTGGAGCGGATATGGGGAATCCCCGACTGCAGAGATACAGAAGCCATGACCAGAACAGATAAAGCTCTCTCTGAGTGAAGTTCAATAGAACATGTCCTGATACATGTCTCTCTGCTCCACGAGTGGAAACCTGTGAGTGATGTGTCCTTGCCTGACGTAAGAGAAAGCTTTACAAAAACTAAAGACGTAAAAGAAAACTTTACAAATACGGATCACGTAAAAGAAAGCTTTACAGAAACGACAGACGTAAGAGAAAGCTTTACAAAAACTAAAGACGTAAGAGAAAACTTTACAGAAACGAGAGACGTAAGAGAAAACTTTACAGAAACGAGAGACGTAAGAGAAAACTTTACAGAAACGAGAGACGTAAGAGAAAACTTTACAGAAACGAGAGACGTAAGAGAAAACTTTACAGAAACGAGAGACGTAAGAGAAAACTTTACAGAAACGAGAGACGTAAGAGAAAACTTTACAAAAACTAAAGACGTAAGAGAAAACTTTACAGAAACGAGAGACGTAAGAGAAAACTTTACAAATACGGAACACGTAAGAGAAAACTTTACAAAAACGGGTGACGTAAGAGAAAACTTTACAGAAACGAGAGACGTAAGAGAAAACTTTACAGAAACGAGAGACGTAAGAGAAAGCTTTACAAAAACTAAAGACGTAAGAGAAAACTTTACAAATACGGAACACGTAAAAGAAAGCTTTACAAAAAAACGAGATGCGAAAAAGATAGAATGTCTGCTTTATGTGAGAAATTGATATGACTATAAGCAAATGAGAGTAGAAGATGAAGAATATTTGTAAAAAATAAAATCACCGCGAGGACTATGGAGAATTGCGCTGACAGTCTTACCATTAACACTCTCGACTGTTCGCCCTTTCATTCTTCTTCTTCTTCTTTCCTTCCTCACCTGCCTTTCAGCGTCGAGGGGAGATACATTTTGCGGCTTTTGCTCTTCTGTTCGCGTCTGCTGCTGTTATGTTTCATAGTGCTTCTAATATTCCATCAATCCATCTTTTTCGTGGTCGACCCTTGGGTCTGGTGTTCTGACAACGTTTGTTGAAGGCTCATTGTGTTGTATTTTGATCTTTCTGCCTTGTCACGTGGTCAAACCATTTTATCTGTTGTTTCCTTATATATTCTATGGCGGGGTCAATCCCTACCTTTTTTTCTCAGTTCTTCATTTCAGATCTTATCTCTCAGACTGTTTCCTGTCATTCGTCTAACACATTTCATCTCTGTAGAGGTTATTTTCTTATTGTTCTTGCATTTTCTTACCCTTTCATTGCATTGGATTAATAAATAACCAAAATAGTAGATTTCACACGTTCCTTTCAGTAAATGACTTGCAATGACACGCAAACAAACGTGAGCCGCACTCTTAATTATGATAATAAACATAATACATCTTTTTGTCGCACTGCGTATACTGTGGGCAGCTGCAAAGAGGAGAAATGATGACAGGATATATATAGAAAAAAAAGTAAATAGAAAATAGAAAACAGGAAAAAAAGAAAATAGAAAAAAGAAAATAGAAAAAAGAAAATAGAAAATAGAAATCAGGAAAAAAAAGAAATAAAAAAAAAAAAAAGAAAAGAAAAAAAATAAACGTTGTGGTTAAAGCTTCACGTAACAACTGGAAAACATAAACCAGAACGACGTTTCGGTTCAATAGGCCTTCAGCAGGAACAAATATACAACACACATATTAGAGTAAATACGTAGGACGAAATGCAACCATAGCGGTATTGTACTAGTGGGGTCAAGGCAGAGAAACAGGAAGTTTGTATATGCTTCCGGTAACCACTCGATGTGTACCTTACTAAAAAAGTAAAGTAAAGGTTCCCTTCACGCTTTGCTAGGAAAATGGGAAATATGGTGTTAGTGGCCATATTTTTCTATATACGACGGCACATTTTAGGTGATGTGGTCGGTATCACGCCAGGCCGTCTTTACTTACCAAAATATATTTTTTTTTTCGTTCGTCAGCTTTGCCCTCTGACGAAGTCCCTAGAGCCTAGGAACTGAATTTTTGCATGTTAATCCATTTTTTTTCTGGCAGTCGTGTGCACAGGGGTCCTTCGCCGCACAGGCAGATAACTCCGTCTTCGGAGGTATTCATATTTTTTCCGTCGATGAGTAATTGACGTTTCAAGCCGGGCCTCGCTGCTGAGACCAGGGGTGGTTGCCACAGAGAGAAATCATAAATAAAAATTCCAGCTGGCGCATGCGTGATTTGAACCCACAACCCCTCTGTCTCGAGGTCGGCGTCTTGCATCGAGACCAACAAGTCCCTCATATACCTGTTGTTAGAGAATGGGTGTACCACAGAGCCTTGAAGAATCCGAAATAATTTCCGCTACTTCTGGGGATCGAAACCGGACCGTTCTGATCATGAAGCGAGCACATTAACCACTCAGCCACCGAGGCTTTCGTAGCTTATCTTGTTGCTAGACTGAATTTATTTCACATTTCTATGATTCCGTTTATCCATTTTGCTTCCTGGGCTACCTAGTGTCCTATAATGTGCTTTTGTGTGTGTGTGTGTGTGTCGCGTGCTGCAAGTTTGTTTCGTTTCATTTTGATCAGTTGTCCAAACCGGTTATGTTTTTTCATGTCCAATATAATCAATTGCTGGCGTTGTTCCTGCTATTTTTTTTATATATCCTTTTCATTTTCCTGTGCGCTCTCCTTCTGTCTCTTCTTTTCCTTCTCTCTCTCCATCTCTCCCTCCTTTTCTTTCTATCTCTGTTTCCATTTCGCTCTCCTTGTCTCACTCATTCTTTATCTTCCTCTATGTCTCTTTTATTTGTTGTCACGCAACATAACTTGCGTATCTCATTTCGCAAGATGTGTTTTTGTGTGTCTTTAAAGGTTGTCTGTGGCTGACACTAAATAAATGAAGTACAAACAGTTTATTAACTCTTTCTTGTTTGTACTATTATAATGTGATAATTCAGGTTCAAACTAAACAATAAAATATATTAATTACAATAACAATATACAATACAATAACAAACAAGAAAAAAAAGAGTTCTTAAATGATATGTAGAGCCTGTCTTAACATATGGATGTGAATCATGGACAATATGACAACAGACACTGGAGGTGGTAGAAATGTGGTTTTACACATGTTGAGAATACCATGGACAGCTAAGAAGAGTAATGTAAATGTTCTGAAAGAGGCCAAAGCACAAAGAGAGCTAATTTCCAATATTAGGAAGAAATAATCATCATTTTTGTGGCCATGTAATGAGAAGGGAACAGCTGGAATATATTCTAACAACTGGGAAAATTGAGGGACGAAGAGGTAGAGGGAATCAAAGAGAAAAAATACCAGACAGCTTTAGAGAATGGCTTGGTAGAAGGTCAACAACAGAAATCATAAATAACTGTCAAGATCGAAAGTTGTTAAGAGACTTGATCACTTACGCCAGCAGGCACGGTACTTGATGATGATGATGAAGATGATGATGTCTTTTCAGGTTTTCTATGGCTGATACTAAATAAATTAAATACAAACAGTCTATGGGGGAAAGTTAGTCTCGAGGCAACACACCAGCCTTGAGACAGAGAGGTTCTGAGTTCAAATCCCGGCTGCACCGGTTAGGATTTTCATTTGTGATTTCTCTCTGCGGCAACTACCCCTGGTCTCAGCAGCGAGACCCGGCTTAAAATGTTAATTACTCATCGACGGAAAAAAAATATGAGTACCTCTGAAGACGTAGTTATCTGTCTGTAGGGCGAGGGACCTCTGTGCACAGGGCTGCCACGGAAAAACGGATTAACACGCACAATTCAGTTCCTATTCTCTAGGGACTTCGTCAGAGGTAAAAAACTGACGAACGCAAAAAAAAATCCAAAAAATAACAAAAACATGTCTTAATAACAATCTATCTATCTATATATAGACCTTTCGAGCCGTAGCCGGCCCATAGGGCATAGACCCAGATACTCTTTCTCTTTTCTAATTTTTATTCTAGCAGTTTTCAATCCTTCTAAAGATATTTTAATTAATAATTATAAATAACAATACCATATCTTAATAACAATAACATATATTAATAACAATAACATATATTAATAACAAAGCATGCCAAGTTATAGGCCAAGTATCAACACTATTGAAAAACAAAGCAATAACTACGGAAGCAAAAAGGGCAATATACAAATCAATTTTTCTACCAACTCTGTGCTATCAGTGCCAGAATTGGACGCTGGACTCTAGAACAATAAGAAAGATAACGAACACAGAAATGAAATGTGTCAGAAGAATGACAGGAAACAGCTTAAAGGACAGAGTAAGAAACACTGACCTGAGGAAGAAACTCGAAATTGAACCAGCCATCGAATACATAAAGAAACAACAGATAAATTGGTTCGGCCACATAACAAGACAGAAAGAACTAACAATGAATCAAAGAGCCATAAACAAACGCTACGAAAACGCCAGATTAAGAGGAAGACCGAGAAAGAGATGGATAAAGGGAATACTAGAGTCACTAGGAGGGATAACATCAGAAGATGCCAACAGAAGAGCAAAGAATCGCAGATTGTTTCTCCCCTCGACGCCAACGGCAACAGAGGAAGGATAGAAGAAAAGAAGAAGAAGAATTACAATAACATATCTTAATAACAATAACATATCTTAATAACAATAACATATATTAATAACAATAACATATATTAATAACAATAACATATATTAATAACAATAACATATATTAATAACAATAACATATATTAATAACAATAACATATCGTAATAACAATAACATATCTTAATAACAATAACATATCGTAATAACAATAACATATCTTAATAACAATAACATATATTAATAACAATAACATATATTAATAACAATAACATATATTAATAACAATAACATATATTAATAACAATAACATATATTAATAACAATAACATATCGTAATAACAATAAAAATAGGACACCTATTGAAACTTTAAGAAACAGTTTCATTGAAACAGCCAACACCTATGACGCTGACCTCAATGTATTGATGCCATTTTAAAACTAATTTCTCTGCTCCTAATCAAATCACGTAAGCAAGTCTATTGTATGGGGAAGTTGCCGGGGAATAGATTAAATCAAATGAGAGACGAAATTCTAAAGTGGGAGTGACGAAAGAGTTAATATAGTCAGCGGTGAAGGGAAGAACTAGGAGGTGATTGTAGGCTCGAGTCAAAGAGAGGACGCTGGGTTTGTGCGTAACATGGTCACTTTCTGAGGTACAGTGGCATAGAAGTTCAAGCTTGTATCGGTGGATAGATTAACAGATAGAGAGATAGGCAGACAGACATACAGATGTAAAGAAATACAAACAGACAGACATACAGATAGACAAACATACTGAGATACATACAGAGAGAAAGACAGATACACAGACAGACCGATAGACAAACAGGCAAACATATAGACAAACAAACAGATTAGATAGATAGATAGATAGATAGATATATAGATAGATAGATAGATAGATAGATAGATAGATAGATGGATGGATGGATGGATGGATGGATGGATGGATGGATGGATGGATGGATGGATGGGTGGGTTGATGGATGGATGGATGGATGGATGGATGGATGGATGGATGGATGGATGGATGGATGGATGGATGGATGGATAGATAGATAGATAGATAGATAGATAGATAGATAGATAGATAGATAGATAGATAGATAGATAGATAGATAGATAGATAGATAGATAGATAGATAGATAGATAGATAGATAGATAGATAGATAGATAGATAGATAGATAGATATTAGAGTCGTGTACATAACATATACACATATATATGGTTATGTTGAGAGAGAAAATATATCTTCTTGAGGACATGTGTTGAGAAGAGACAACAATCATCATCATCGTGTGCCTTCTCCGCAACGTAGGTTGGCTACCATGGATCGCCATTCTACTCTGTTTCTTGCTTTGATGGTGCAGGCTGGACAACATTGGAGACAACTATAGGATTTCAAAACAGACTATTATGTGTGAAACATCTGGATACACATAAAGAGGAAGAACTATAGAATTGATGAAAAGAACACTGATAACAGAAGCAACATTGGTAGGCATAGACTCATTTGACAAGATCAAACATGTCGCCCAGAATAAAGACTGACGACGAAAAGCACTACAAGTTCTATACGTCACTGAATGGATCATAATCATCATCATCATGTGCCATACGGTAGACATAGGCGATCATGTCCCTCCACAATCTTCTATCCATAGTGCATCGTATCATTTCTGTTGTTGACTGTCTTCCAAGCCATGACATAAAGCTATTTGGTATTTTCTCTCTTTGTCGTCCGCGATCTTTCTTTCCCTGTATTTTGCCAGTTGTAACCAAGTATTCCAACTTTCCTCTTCTCACGATGTGCCCGAAAAGTGTTGATTGTTTCTTTGTGATGTTTTTTAGAAACTTCTTTTAAGTGATGGCCTATTTGAGAACTTTTTCATTGGTCCAGTGAACTTTCAACATTCTTCTGAGAAATCCCATCTCTGTGGCCTCTAATCGTCTTTTCATTTGTTTGTCTACTGTCCATGATTCGCTTTCATAGGTCAGAATTGAATCTATATAGCACCGATGAACTCTCTTTCTCACTTTTGTTAACATAGATTTGTTGCATAAGATATTTTTCATTTTCTGAAATGCTATTTTGGCCTGAGCTATTCTGCTTTATTATTTCTGTGGTGCATCTTCCATCTGATGTTTGAGTTATTGAGTTATCGAGTTATTGAGTTATTGAGTTATTTGCGGGTCATCATCATTGCACTCCGAACATGTCCATATGTGCTCAGATCCCCTCCTCAGCAATTCCCTCAGTGTCCAGCGACTGACGACTCCAGTTCTATGTTGGTTGATAAGTCTTCTTACACGCCCACTAAGTTTCTCATTTCTGGCTGTGCCCATCTTAACTCTCATTTCCATCATCCGAAGAGGTGACGTGGATCTGTGTTTGTCGAAGTCCTATGTTCTTCCCACATCTCGGAGGGCAGTGATGATGTCCACCCGATCCATTGGTTACCCGTCCTCAACGACAGCGCAGCTAGCCAACCTGTCCGCTCTTTCATTTCCCCGTACTCCCGCATGTCCAGGGACATCGACAAAGGTGACCTTGCGTATTTTGGATTTCTGCAACGACTCTACCCATTGCATGCGTACATGCCCGCCTCCACTTTTTTTATCATGCTCATCTGATGATATTGTGCCCAAGTATTTGAAGCGTTGCACTTGTTTCAGATTTGTCCTGTTTATTTTTATGCTGTATGATAGAGATAATTGTTTCTTCGATATGACCATTAATTCTGTTTTCTTACTATTCAGACTGAGACCTTTCTTGTTGCTTTCTTTTACTATTGTGTCTATCATTTCTTGTAGTTCATTATCTGTCTCTAATCTTAAGACTGTCTACCGTATATCGCAAATTGTTTTGCTTCGCCAAATGATATGATTAAAAATCAGATATTTAGGTGGACAAGTAGAATAGATATTTATTGAGAATTACAAACTAATAGTCTGAGAGATAGAAACAGACAGACACGTTATTAAGTAGATAGAGATATAATAGGTAGATATTTATGTAGAGATCGCGGACGACAAAGAGAGAAAATACTGGATAGCTTGGTGTCATGGCATGGAAAACAGTCAACAACAGAACCGATACGATGCACTGTAGATAGAAGATTGTGGAATGACAGGATCGCCTACGCCAACCGGTATGGCACATGATGATGATGATTTATGTAGACAAAAGATAGTCAGGCAGGTAGAAAGGTAAGTAATGGATAAAGGTAGACAGGGTGGTAGATATGCGATTGGGTATTAGTGGGTAGGTGTATACATGCATAGGTATGTTTTGGAGCAAAGGCCCACAAGCTGTTGATCTATCTATATGCATGCTATCTTCCTATAATTTCCTTCACCGACCCACCTATACCCATTCACCTATGTACCTCCCTGCCTACCTTGATCCTTACTAACAGCCACCGGAGAGTACCATGGACAGCTAAGAAGAGTAATGGAGATATTCTGAGAGAGGTTAAAGCAAAAAGAGAGCTAATTTCCAATATTAGGAAGAAACAGTCATCATTTTTTGGCCATATAATGAAAAGAGAACAACTGGAATATATTGTAACAACTGGAAAAATTGAGGGACTAAGAGATAGAGGGAAGCAAAGAGAAAAAATAACAGACCGCTTAAGAGAATGGCTTGGCAGAAGGTCAACAACAGAAATGATAAATAGCTGCCGAGATCGAAAGTTGTGGAGAGACATGATCACCTACGCCAGTAGGCCCGGTACTTGATGGTGATGATATATATATATATATATTTCAATGGGCGGATGTATAAGTAGTTGAATAGATGGATGTACAGAGTTTTTCAAAGATGGATATATCATTATTTAATTGCTTGAATGTATAGATAGTTTGGTGTATAGACAGCTTAATAAATGAATGTATAGATAGTTTGGTGTATAGACAGCTTAATAAATGAATGTATAGATAGTTTGGTGTATAGACAGCTACATAAATGAATGTATAGATAGTTGAATGGAATGGTATACAGATAGGTCAATTCTAGAATGACTGTATAGATAATTCAATGGCTGCTTGTAAAGTTAGGTCAATGGATGAATGTAGAGTAATGTCAATGGATGGATGTAGTATAAGTTCAATGGATGAATGTAGAGTAATGTCAATGGATGGATGTAGTATAAGTTCAATGGATGAATGTTAGAGTAAGGTATATGGATGCATGTATAGACTATTCAATGCATGGGTGTATAGATCAGTCAATGGATGGATATATAGATGATTCAAAAATGTATGTATAGAGCATTCAGTGGATGAGATTTATAAGTCATTCAAAAGATGAATGTATAGATCATTCAATGGATGGATGTATCGATCATTCAATGGATGTATGTATAGATCATTCAATGGATGGATGTATAGATCATTCAATGGATGGATGTATAGATCATTCAATGGATGGATATATAGATCATTTAATGGATGGATGTATAGATCATTCAATAGGTGAGTACACAAACAATCCATCAGCATATGGGGTATACATATTTTTACACTGATGAAATTCATGCTCATATAAGCAGATGGACATTCTTGCACATACAAACATTCCAAAAAGCAGACAGACATTCGTGCACAGACAAAAATTCCGAGTAACAGACATACATTCGTGCACGTACAAGAATTCCGAGAAGCAGACAGACTACATGAGCACACACACGCACACACACATTGCGACAAGCGGACGGATGGTGGAGTGACCCTCCCGATTGACCACTGCAGTCATTCAAGTCGAAACCAGTCACATTGGTCGCATTTAGTAAGCCCAGTTTGCCACGAAGCCCCCCCTAGACTGGCTCGCTAGTACAGCCTTTAACACATTCAGCCAGAGCCAAACTGCTTCTGTAGCTCTGTCTCTGGTGGTAGAATATACGCCCAGTTTCGCCCTCTCTCGTTTCCCGTCAACCCACTACATAGAATACTAAGTGTACATTAGGATCGTGCCCAGGTAAGTGGTCGCTCCAAACAAAACACTTCGGATTCTTAATTAATGATTAAATTAAACATTTCGGTTACGTTAAAAGAATACAAAAATATAATCTAAACCATGTACCTTTCTCGTTAGCGTCGTCTCGTTATTCGGATTCTGGACAAAATTTATTTCTTCCGACATTTTAGTTTCCTTGACGCGGCTTGCTACTGACGCGAGCTTGGAGTCTCAGGTTTTCTGCAGAGTTAGCGAGATTCTGTGACTTTGACATTCAGAAAGGACATCGGGAATAAAGTGAGTAAAGATTATTACAGATCGTGAGTTATCCGCGTTTTGTTCTCAAATGGAGCAGTAATTAAGTATTTAGACAGCTCTTGCTTTATTAGGTCTTGTTTGGACGGTCAGTTAACATTAGTTATTTGTCTTCACTGTGTGTTAAGTTTTTTTTTTTTTTTTTAATGAATGACCTTTTTTTCGCTTTGTCTTCGATATATTTGTTAATGTTGTGAAGTAAGAGCTGTTTAGGGATTGCGGTTAACTGGATCAAATGCGTGCTGCTGTTTAGTATAACTGATTGTGATGTGTTACCGATTTCTCTGTTAGAGGTAAATTGTATTTTTTGCTCTGTTTGTTGGTTTAAACTCTTTATTTTCATTCTATGTAAAATGTTACTGTATGAAAACCTATCGTTACAGCATGTCCCCATTTGTGGGTATTGTGGGAGGACTTCTAGGACTGGAGAAATAAAGGTCGCTTTCCCAGTGCAGTTCCCACGAGGTGTTTAAGTTTAAGGTTTCACCCCCAATAGAAAAAAAATAATAAAAAATCCCGGTTGACCCTACCAGGATTCGAATCTGCGTTCTCATGGTTTGACGCGGCTTGCTACTGACGCGAGCTTGGAGTCTCAGGTTTTCTGCAGAGTTAGCGAGATTCTGTGACTTTGACATTCAGAAAGGACATCGGGAATAAAGTGAGTAAAGATTATTACAGATCGTGAGTTATCCGCGTTTTGTTCTCAAATGGAGCAGTAATTAAGTATTTAGACAGCTCTTGCTTTATTAGGTCTTGTTTGGACGGTCAGTTAACATTAGTTATTTGTCTTCACTGTGTGTTAAGTTTTTTTTTTTTTTTTTTAATGAATGACCTTTTTTTCGCTTTGTCTTCGATATATTTGTTAATGTTGTGAAGTAAGAGCTGTTTAGGGATTGCGGTTAACTGGATCAAATGCGTGCTGCTGTTTAGTATAACTGATTGTGATGTGTTACCGATTTCTCTGTTAGAGGTAAATTGTATTTTTTGCTCTGTTTGTTGGTTTAAACTCTTTATTTTCATTCTATGTAAAATGTTACTGTATGAAAACCTATCGTTACAGCATGTCCCCATTTGTGGGTATTGTGGGAGGACTTCTAGGACTGGAGAAATAAAGGTCGCTTTCCCAGTGCAGTTCCCACGAGGTGTTTAAGTTTAAGGTTTCACCCCCAATAGAAAAAAAATAATAAAAAATCCCGGTTGACCCTACCAGGATTCGAATCTGCGTTCTCATGGTTTGGAGCACGACGAGTTATTGATTCGGCCATCCGCTCTTTTTCCTTCAAACTCAGCGAATCCTGGCTCAGATATTAGAAGTTGACTACTGTGGGCAAGAGGTCGGGGTCCCATCTTGATCAATGACTTCTTTGTCCACGCATCCTTAAATGAGTATCGGGATTTTTTTTCTTCTGGGAAGTAGTGCCGGAGTAGTGATACGGGCCACATCACCCATAAAGGCATCGTTGGTCACTGGCAAATATGGGCGCAGACACCATCTTCCTCACATGCCGGCTTGGAGGATCTCTGCATTCTTTTTATATACAGTGTATTAGTTTCCGTGTTCCCTGCATATGTTTTCTTTGATTTCTAAAATTGTTTACTAAATGTTTTAGGTTACCAGTGTATCTCCATTATATTTTACTAAGATATAGTTCGTCAAATGGCAGAATCATCAGCAAGGCCTGATTAAACTATAAGATAATAAACTATACCTTAGAACTACACAATCCGAGAGCCCCTCAAAAAATGTTCAGAATTTCTTATGGGACAACACTTTCTTCGCACCGGTATGTGATATCAGAGTAGTACCAGTGCTAACATATGAATGTGAAGGTTGGAAAATCACCAAGACTTTAGATAGGAAATTAAATGCTTTTTAAAACGAATGTCTCTCTTGGGTCCCAAACATAGACTGGAAAAAGTACATTCCGAATTAACAGATAAGAGGCGAATGAAAACAGGAATACGTGAGAAGCTTTATAAGAAGAAAGCGTTGGAAATGCATTGGTTGTGCGCTGAGAATGAACAAAGAAAAACTTCCCTGTCAGGCATTGATGGGGAAACCATCTGGTAAAAGAAAACAAAGTAGAGCAAGAGAATCGCTATGCAGAACAATTAATAAGAAATGTTAAAAAATGGGACTAAGGAACAACCAAGAACTACAAGAACTAGCTGTATATCGTCAGTCGTGGAGAGTATAAGATTTCTGTTTGTCGTCATTGGCCCAATAGGAAAATGAATGACATGAATGACATGAATGTGATTGTAGGGATTATGAGAACTTCCGGTGTTAATTTGTAATGTGTGGGAAAGCTCAAAATGTCACTTAGCCTAGGACATCACGAAGTCTACACCCAACACTGATCACTACTGTAGATGATTTGTGTTTTCTTAATTCATGCACGTCCCGGGTCGCGCTCACCATTTCCACTGCTGGTGTTCTACCAGGCTTAAAGCTGTCCACCATTTATTATCGTCGTCAAATAAATATAAAACGGTAAGGAGTAGCTAAACAAAAAGAAAGAGAAAACGAACTAAGACGTTTCGGCAAAAGCCTTCGTCAGGTGTAGTATACAATATATTCTCTTCTCGCTGTTCCGTATGGTATTTCATATTTTGTATATTTCATATTTTGTATATTTCATATTTTGTATATTTCATATTTTGTATATTTGATATTTTGTATATTTCATATTTTGTATATTTCATATTTGGTATATTTCATATTCCATATTTTGCATATTTCATATTTCCTATTTTGTATATTTCATATTTGGTATATTTCATATCTGGTATATTTCATATTCCATATTTGGTATATTTCATATTTTGTATATTTCATATTTTGTATATTTCATATTTCCTATTTTGTATATTTCATATTTGGTATATTTCATATTCCATATTTTGTATATTTCATATTTTGTATATTTCATATTCCATATTTTGTATATTTCATATTTTGTATATTTCATATTTTGTATATTTCATATTTTGTATATTTCATATTTTGTATATTTCATACTTGTTTTATCTCCATCTATTATCGTTATCTTACGCTATCCCTCTCTCCTTATAACTTACCCCTCTTTGTAATATACCCTGGGCTTTTCTTGCTTTCATAATTCATATAATTAGTTGAATATTAATTCAGCAGCTTAGCTTATAGGCCTTTCCCTTTTGGTTCAACACCATTAAGCTACGTCTGCAAGTGTTTGTGAGCTGTTGTGATCCATTTACACTGTTCTATATGCCAGATTCTGGTGCTAACATCATCCTCAAGTGCCAGATATTCAAAAGATGATTCTAAATATTCTCATAAGGACACACACACACACACACTATCATGTGTGTTTCTATTGCTTCTCACAATTAGTTTATCACCGGTACTTTAGTTGGTAAGTCCATTTGCATCTTTGCATGAAAATAAAATAAATATACTTCTTCTAGTATACATTCAAGGTGTTTAGAAGAAACTATATCTTAAAATTTAAAAATAAAAAACTTTTGAGACTAAAAAAAGAACTGAGTATTGTACTCCGGAATCTCTCACATTTACTAATCTTTAATCTTTTGTGTTACGAGTATTAACAACTAAAATATCACTCATAGATAAATATTGACTTTAGCGAAATAAAAACCAGTTTTGTGTGTATGTTGTCACAAATTGAAAGCACTTCCAATATGCATGAATGTTAATAAAATGTGTTCGTGTTAGAAGGATGATTAGAAGTGTTTATGATAATTGGGAAGTTTGACAATGATGTTAATGATACCTACTTTTGAAGAAACTATGTTCTCTTTAATATTAACAGATAGTTATCTTCCTTTTTATTATCATTATTTTTACTGCTGTTATTATTAGTATTATTATTACAGTTATTACTATTCAATGTTATTGTTATTATTATTATTATTATTCATCGAGTGCCATCTCCGCAACGAAGGTTGGCTACCATAGAGCGACATTCTGCTCTGTCTCTTGCTTTGATGGCTCAGGTTATCATAGGATGATTTCTCTATCTTTTGATGTTACTCGTCCATGTTAGTCTTGGCCTGCCTCTGCCTCATTTACCCTGTATTATCATTATTAGTAGCACCGCTGTAATTATTATTATTGCTATTAATATTATTGTTTGAGAAAGACACTGTGCAATCCTATTTTTAACAATATAAACAAGAAAAAAGAGTTCTTAAATGTTATCTTGAGCCTGTCTTAACATATGGATGTGAATCATGGACAATATGACATCAGACAAGAAAATCACTGAAGGCTGTAGAAATGTAGTTTTAAAGAAGAATGTTGAGAATACCACGGACAGTTAAGAAGAGTAATGAAAATGTTCTGAAAGAAGCTAGAGCAAAGAGAGAGCTAATTTGTAATATTAGGAAGAAACAATCATCATTTTTTGGCCATGTAGAGAGACGGTCTACAGAGAGACACTGAGAAGAATATTTATGAGAGCGGCAAGAGCAGTAGGATTCGGCTCCCTCAATGAGATAGAGCTGCTTGCACAGAACATAGACAAATGGCGAGATTTGATAAAACATCTTTAAAAGAATTGAAAACTGCTAGAACAAAAATTCAGATAAGAGAAAGAGTATCTTGGTCTACGCCCTATGGGCCGGCTACGGCTCGAAAGGTCAATAGATAGATAGAGAGACGGGAACAGCTGGAGCATATATGGTGAACAACAGGGAAAATTGATGGACGAAGATATAGAGGGAAGCAAAGAGAAAAGATAACAAACAGGTTAAGAAAATGGCTTGGCAGAAGGTCAACAACAGAAATGATAATTAACTGCCGAGGTCGAAACGTGCTGAGAGACATGATCACCCACGCCAGAATGCATGGTACTTGATGATGATGATTATTATTGTTACTATTATTATTATTATTATTGTTGCTGTTATTGTTATTATTAGTTCTGTTATTATTATTACTGTTTCTGTTATTTTATTACTGTTATTATGTTATTATCGTTGTTACTATTAATGTTGTTGTTATTATTATTATTATTATTCAAGAGTGCTGCGTTGAGAGCTAAAGTTCCGGGATTAGTGACACGAATGTATAATTGTTCTTCTGCTTCTTCTTCCTTCTTTAGCGCCAGACGAACTGCACAATCGGTGGCAGGAACACTTAGGAGCAACATCAAAGTCCCTCCACTTCATATGGTCAGTAGCCATTCTATACAGAGTGCCCTATGTCTGACCCCACTAGCCATCTGTGGTTCAATTGTCAACCTACAGGTTAGGTTCACTTATAACTGGGCGGCCTCATATGGTTGCAATCATCATCATGTGCCGCACCATTGATGATGACCTCCAACCACGGTCATGCGACTTTTACAGAATCTACCGCCATCTTTGTGACCTAAACCAGGTTGCCAGTCAACCTCACCTATCTCTTCCCCCCCCCCTCCCCCACGTCTCTCCAGTTTCGTGTATCTCGTGTCACAAAGTCCAAAGTTTCAACTTCTACATATCTTTCATCCACTCGTTTTTCATTATGTTAAAGCATAAGCATTGCTACTTTCTTCGTCTTCTTCATCATCTTTCTTTTTTCTTCATCTTCTTCTTCTTCCTCCTCTACTTATTCATCATGTTCTTCCTTTTTTCACTTCTACTTCTTCCTCTTCCTCTTCTGCCTTTTTCTTTTTCTGCATCTTCTACTTCATCATCATCCTATTCCTCTCCTTCCTTTTCCTCTTCCTCGTCTTTACTTTCTTCTTCATCATATTCTACCTTCTTTTTTCTTCGTATTTTTTCTTCTATTCATCTAACTATTTTTCTTCCTCTTCCTCTTCATCATCTTCTTGTTACTCCTTCCTCTTTTCTTCTTCATCTTCTACTTCTACTTCGTCTTCCTCATCATCTTCTTTTTTCTTCTTCATCATCTTCTTTTTCCTCTCTTTATCATCATCATCATCATCTTCTCCTTATTCATCCTTATCTTCTTGTTTTATCATCTTCTTCCACCTCCTCCTCTTCTTCTCTTCCTTCGCTTCTTCTTCATTTTGCTTTTCCTTCCTCTTTTCTTCCTCATTTACTTTTCAGCGTAGGGAGGTTTTATTACCACATTTCTGCCGATTTAAATCTTCTTTTGATTCCTCTTTCTCTTTTTTGAATGTTTTCTCTTTTTTTCATCTTGAACTATTCAAGCTATTTGAAACATTCTTTCAGTGAACCATAATCATCTAGTCACAGGTCTTTCGGATGTATAGTGTTGTAGTGTTTGTTAAATATATATATATATGTAAATATAAACTAATGAGCCCTGTCACGCCAAGTGGCGTGTATGGAACATGGTGTCAGTGACCGTAATATGTATAGTCTTGTAGTGTTTGTTACCTCAAGTGGCGTGTATGGAACATGGTGTCAGTGACCGTAATATGTATAGTCTTGTAGTGTTTGTTGCCTCAAGTGGCGTGTATGGAACATGGTGTCAGTGACCGTAATATGTATAGTCTTGTAGTGTTTGTTACCTCAAGTGGCGTGTATGGAACATGGTGTCAGTGACCGTAATATGTATAGTCTTGTAGTGTTTGTTGCCTCAAGTGATGTGTATGGAACATGGTGTCAGTGACCGTAATATGTATAGTCTTGTAGTGTTTGTTGCCTCAAGTGATGTGTATGGAACATGGTGTCAGTGACCGTAATATGTATAGTCTTGTAGTGTTTGTTGCCTCAAGTGATGTGTATGGAACATGGTGTCAGTGACCGTAATATGTATAGTCTTGTAGTGTTTGTTGCCTCAAGTGATGTGTATGGAACATGGTGTCAGTGACCGTAATATGTATAGTCTTGTAGTGTTTGTTGCCTCAAGTGATGTGTATGGAACATGGTGTCAGTGACCGTAATATGTATAGTCTTGTAGTGTTTGTTGCCTCAAGTGATGTGTATGGAACATGGTGTCAGTGACCGTAATATGTATAGTCTTGTAGTGTTTGTTGCCTCAAGTGATGTGTATGGAACATGGTGTCAGTGACCGTAATATGTATAGTCTTGTAGTGTTTGTTGCCTCAAGTGATGTGTATGGAACATGGTGTCAGTGACCGTAATATGTATAGTCTTGTAGTGTTTGTTGCCTCAAGTGATGTGTATGGAACATGGTGTCAGTGACCGTAATATGTATAGTCTTGTAGTGTTTGTTGCTTCAAGTGATGTGTATGGAACATGGTGTCAGTGACCGTAATATGTATAGTCTTGTAGTGTTTGTTGCCTCAAGTGGCGTGTATGGAACATGGTGTCAGTGACCGTAATATGTATAGTCTTGTAGTGTTTGTTACCTCAAGTGGCGTGTATGGAACATGGTGTCAGTGACCGTAATATGTATAGTCTTGTAGTGTTTGTTGCCTCAAGTGATGTGTATGGAACATGGTGTCAGTGACCGTAATATGTATAGTCTTGTAGTGTTTGTTGCCTCAAGTGATGTGTATGGAACATGGTGTCAGTGACCGTAATATGTATAGTCTTGTAGTGTTTGTTGCCTCAAGTGATGTGTATGGAACATGGTGTCAGTGACCGTAATATGTATAGTCTTGTAGTGTTTGTTGCCTCAAGTGATGTGTATGGAACATGGTGTCAGTGACCGTAATATGTATAGTCTTGTAGTGTTTGTTGCCTCAAGTGATGTGTATGGAACATGGTGTCAGTGACCGTAATATGTATAGTCTTGTAGTGTTTGTTGCCTCAAGTGATGTGTATGGAACATGGTGTCAGTGACCGTAATATGTATAGTCTTGTAGTGTTTGTTGCCTCAAGTGATGTGTATGGAACATGGTGTCAGCGACCATAATATGTATAGTCTTGTAGTGTTTGTTGCCTCAAGTGATGTGTATGGAACATGGTGTCAGTGACCGTAATATGTATAGTCTTGTAGTGTTTGTTGCCTCAAGTGGCGTGTATGGAACATGGTGTCAGTGACCGTAATATGTATAGTCTTGTAGTGTTTGTTGCCTCAAGTGGCGTGTATGGAACATGGTGTCAGTGACCGTAATATGTATAGTCTTGTAGTGTTTGCTGCCTCAAGTGATGTGTATGGAACATGGTGTCAGTGACCGTAATATGTATAGTCTTGTAGTGTTTGTT
Organism: Megaustenia siamemsis; assembly: GCA_032433765.1. Classification (NCBI taxonomy): domain Eukaryota; kingdom Metazoa; phylum Mollusca; class Gastropoda; order Stylommatophora; family Ariophantidae; genus Megaustenia; species Megaustenia siamemsis. The sequence continues at coordinate 22,008,806 of JAVIAB010000059.1, read as the reverse complement.
GCCTCAAGTGATGTGTATGGAACATGGTGTCAGTGACCGTAATATGTATAGTCTTGTAGTGTTTGTTGCCTCAAGTGATGTGTATGGAACATGGTGTCAGTGACCGTAATATGTATAGTCTTGTAGTGTTTGTTGCCTCAAGTGATGTGTATGGAACATGGTGTCAGTGACCGTAATATGTATAGTCTTGTAGTGTTTGTTGCCTCAAGTGATGTGTATGGAACATGGTGTCAGTGACCGTAATATGTATAGTCTTGTAGTGTTTGTTGCCTCAAGTGATGTGTATGGAACATGGTGTCAGCGACCATAATATGTATAGTCTTGTAGTGTTTGTTGCCTCAAGTGATGTGTATGGAACATGGTGTCAGTGACCGTAATATGTATAGATTATCGGTCCATTGTTTTTGGGATAATGATGTCGGTATTACTTCCGTTCTGATTTACTTTTTCAGTAAAAAAATCCGGTACCCATTTAAGACGGGGTGAACCCAGAGCCGTCGATCATGAACAAACCCTACCTCTTGTCTTTTGTAGTCCAGTTTACTAAGCACTGAGCTATCGCGGTTCCCATAATTTATATATAATCTACGTAATTAGGTCGATCCTGATCGACAGCTTCCGGGTTCACCTAGCCTTACAATGGTACCTGTTTTTTTTCTGGGAAGGTAAAGCACTGGCGTAATACCGACCACATTACCCCAAAAAAGTCACGTGCTGAAGGTCTTAAAAAAAAAGTATAGTTACTAACACTATATTCCCTATACGCCGCTTGGCGTGACGGGGTTCTTTACTTTAATTTTTTACTTACGTATAAAGCCGATGTTTGTCTTTACAGTCCGTCCGTTGGAAGCATGTTCATGACAAATGTTGTTTCCCATAGGCAGCTTCTGTCATGGCTGATTCTGTTATCATCTTGTAACAATCTTTAGGGGCATTGTCCCTTCTCTTAGGGGAGCCGCGATAGCTCAGTGGCTAGTGAACTGGACCACAAGGGACAAGAGGTAGGGTTTGATCCCACCCGACGGCTTCCGGGTTCATCCCGCCTTAAATGGGTACCGGATTTTTTTTCTGGAAAAGTAAAACGGCACGGGTGTAATACCGACCACATTACCCCAAAAAGCATTTGCTGAAGGTCTGTAAAAATGATGGTCACTAACACGTTTCCCTATAGGCTACTTGGCGTGACGGGGCTCTTTACTTTTGTTATCCCTTCTCTGGGGTCTGGAGTGGGGGATTATATAAACGTTTATTTCCAAGTTGTAACATCTTCTGGAGTAAAGTAGTTACGTTAACATCTCCTTGAGCATGAGAGATTACGGGGAAATGAAAGAGCGGACAGGTTGGCTAGCTGTGCAATTGTTGAGGACGTTCAACCAATGGGTCGGCCGAACATCATCAATGTCCTCCGAGATGTGGGAAGGACACAGGACTTCGACAATCATGAGTCCCCACGTCACTCCTTCAGATGAAAGAGATGGAAGATAAGATGGGGTACAGCTGGAAACGAGAAACTAATCAACCAACACAGAACTGGAATGGACAGTCGCGGGACGCTCCTGGACTTGCTGAAGAGGTGATCTCAGCACCTACGGACATATTCACACTCCACTGATGATGCTCCGCTAATAATAACTCAATAAATCAATACGTTAACAAAGGACATTAATTATATCTCAGAGTCTCACCCCGTTTTTAATTTGTCATTTCATGAACTTTTGGCTACTGTTGTGTTTTATCTCCAAATTTTGTTTTCTATAATTTTTTTTTTTTTTTAAATATAGTTTGAATGAAAAAGACGACCTTATAGAATACCTTGCATACTAGCCGGTTCCCTTGTTTAAGTTCTTCACACAGTATTTGATTAAGGATGTAGTTGTTGTCAGTTCTTCTCTAACATGTCCCAGCAGACGTAATCTTTGGCTTTTGGATGTTGACATATTGCGTGAAAGCGAAAACGTTACAAGATTTGTGAGTTGGTTAACATCTTGTCTGAGTTGGTTAACTTCTTGTCTGAGTTATTTAACATCTTGTTTGAGTTGGTTAACTTCTTGTCTGAGTTATTTAACATCTTGTTTGAGTTGGTTAATATCTTGTCTAAGTTGATTAACATCTTTACTGAGTTGGTTAACATCTTGTCTGAGTTGATTAACATCTTGACTGAGGATGTTAACATCTTGTCTGAGTTGGTTAACATCTTGTTTGAGTTGGTTAACATCTTGTCGTCTAAGTTGATTATCATCTTGTCTGATTTGTTTAACATCTTTTCTGAGTTGCTTAACATCTTATCTGAGTTGGTTAACTTCTTGTCTGAGCTGTTTAACATCTAATCTGAATTGGTAAACATCTAGTCTGAGTTGGCTAACTTCTTGTCTGAGGTGGTTAACTTTTTGTCTGAGTTGGCTAACTTCTTGTCTGAGGTGGTTAACTTCTTGTCTGAGTTGGCTAACTCCTTGTCTGAGGAGTTAACATCTTGTCTGAGTTGGTTAGTATCTTGTCTGAGTTGGTTAACATTTTGTCTGAGCTGTTTAACATCTTGTCTGATTTGGCTAACTTCTTGTCTGAGCTGTTTAACATCTAATCTGTGTTGGTTAACATCTTGTCTGAGTTGGCGAACTTCTTGTCTGAGCTATTTAATATATTGTCTGAGTTGGCTAACTTCTTGTCTGAGGTGGTTAACTTTTTGTCTGAGTTGGCTAACTTCTTGTCGGAGGTGGTTAACTTCTTGTCTGAGTTGGCTAACTTCTTGTCTGAGGTGGTTAATTTCTTGTCTGAGGTGGTTAACTTCTTGTCTTAGTTGGCTAACTTCCTGTCTGAGGCGGTTAACTTCTTGTCTGAGTTGGCTAACATCTTTTCTGAGGTAGTTAACATCTCCTAAGAGTTGGTTAACATCTTGTCTGAGTTGGTTAACATCTTGTCTGAGTTGTTTAACATCTTGTCTGAGTTGGTTATATCTTGTCTGAGTTGGTTAACATCTTGTCTGAGCTGATTAACATCTTGTCTGAGTTGGTTAACATCTTGTCTGAGTTGGCTAACTTCTTGTCTGAGCAGTTTAACATCTAATCTGAGTTGGTTAATATCTTGTCGAAGTTGGCTAACATCTTGTCTGAGGTGGTTAACTTCTTGTCCGACTCGGTAAACTTCTTGTTTGAGTTGGTTAACATCTTGTCTTAGTTGGTTAACCTCTTGTCTGAATTGGGTAACATCTTCTCTGAGCTGTTTAACATCTTGTCTGAGTTGGTTAACATTTTGACTGAGTGAGTTAACATCTTGCCTGTGCTGTTTAGCATCCTGTGTGAGCTGTTTAACATCTTGTCTGAGTTGGTTAACATCTTGTCTGTGGTGCTTAACAACTTGTCTGAATTGATTAATGAGTTGTTTAACAACGTGGCTGAGTTTATTAACGTCTTTTCTGATTTGGTCAACATCTTTTCTGAGGTAGTTAACATCTTGTCTGGGTTGGTTAGTATCTTGTCTGAGTTGGTTTATATCTTGTCTGAGCTGATTAACATCTTGTCTGAGTTGGTTAGCATCATGCCTGAGTTGGTTAACATCTTGTCTGAATTGGTTAACATTTGTGTGAATTGGTTAACATCTTGTCTGCATTAATTAACAACTTTTCTGAGTTGGTTAACATCTTGTCTGAGTTAATTAAAATCTTGTCTGAGCTGGTTAACATCTTATATGGGTTGGTAAACATCTTATCTGAGTTGTTTACCATCTTGTCTGAGTTGGCTAACATAATGTCTGATTTCGTTAACATCTTATCTGAATTGGTTATTATCTTGTCTAAGTTGGCTAACTTCTTTCCTGAGTTGGTTAACAGCTTTTCCGATTTGCTTAATATTTTTTTCCGAATTGGTTTACATTTTGTCTGAATTGGGTAACATCTTGTCTGAATTGGTTAACATTTTTTCTGAGTTGGTTAACTTCTTGTCCAATTCGGTTAACATCTTTTTGAGTCGGTTAACTTCTTGTCTGAGTTGGTTACGTTCTTGTCCGAGCTGTTTAACATCTTATCTGAGTGGTTAACATCTTGTACGAGTTGTTTAACATCATGTCTGTGGTGGTTAACATCTTATCTGAGTTTATTGAGTCAGTTAACATCTTTTCTGAGTTGGTTAACAGCGTTTCTGAGTTGGTAAACGTTTTGTCTCAGTTGGATAACATCATTTCTGAGTTGGTTAACATCTTGTCGGAGTTGGTTAACATCTTGTCTGAGCTGGTTAACATCTTGCCTCAGTTGATTAACATCTTGTCTGAGTTGGCTAACTTCTTGTCTGAATTGGTTAACATATTTTCTGATGTGGTTAACATCTCTTATGAGTTGGTTAACATCTTGTCTGAGTTTGTTAACATCTTGTCTGAGATTGTTAACATCTTGTCTGAGTTGCTTAGGATCTTGTCTGATGTGTTTATCATCTTGTCTGAATTGGTTAACTTCTTGTTTGAGTTGCTTATCTTCTTGTCTGATTTTTTAAACATAATGTATGTATGAGTTGATTAACATATTGTCTAGGTTAGTTAAGATCTTGTCTGAGTTGGTTAATTTCTTGTCCGATTCGGTTAACCTCTTGTTTGAGTCGGTTAGTATCATGTCTGAATCGGTTAACTTCTTGTCTGAGTTGGGTAACATCTTGTCTGAGCTGTTTAACATTTTCTGTGAGCTGTTTAACATCTTTCCTGAGCTGTTTAAAATCTTGTCCGAGTTGGTTAACATCTTGTCTGAGTTGATTAATGATTTGTTTAACATCTTGCCTGAGTTGATTAGCATCTTCTCTGACTTGGTTAACATCTAGTCGATGTTGGTTAACATCTAGTCAATGTTGGTTAACATCATGTCTGATTTGGTTAACATTTTGTCTGAGTTGGTTAACATCTTCTCTGAGTTAGTTAACATCGTTTCTGAGTTGGTAAACATCGTGTTGGAGTTGGTTAACATCTTGTCAGAGTTAGTTAACATCTTGTGTGATTTGATTAACATTTTGTCTGAGTTAGTTAACATCGTTTCTGAGTTGGTAAACGTCTTGTCTGAGTTGGTTAACATCTTGTCTGGTTTGGTTAACATCTTGTCTTAGTCGGTTAACTTCTTGTCTGAGTCGGTTAACATCTTGTCTGAGTCGGTTAACATATTGTTCGAGCCGGTTAACTTCTTGTGCCAATTGATGTTCACTAAGTTTCGACAAAGCTCATGCTTACACTGTTCAATGTAAACGAATCGCGTAAATAAAGTAATATTTACTTCTCAAAACATTTAAACAACTCTTATCTCACGTTTCAAAATACAAGCACTATTGTCTATAAATGTCTTTCAACAATCAAGCTTTCTTCTCTCTCTCTCTCTCTCTCTCTCTCTCTCTCTCTCTCTCTCTCTCTCTCTCTCGGTATCTGGGATATCATTTTCTATATTACTTTCCTATATTACTTTCCTATATTACTATCCTATATAACTTTCCTATATTACTTTCCCATATTACTTTCCTATATTACGTTCCTATATAACTTTCCTATAATACATTCCTATATTACATTCCTATATTACGTTCCTATATTACGTTCCTATATAACTTTCCTATATTACTTTCATTATTACTTTCCTTTATTACTTTGCTGTATTCGGGGCCAAGACCCGGGGCATTGAAGTGACTGACAGCGAACAACAACTACAAATTTGCCTCAGTGAACCAGAATTGATCAAGATCCTTCTTCATCTCTCCATAGTGGCTCTGAATAAAGTCTTGCCAACTTGGAGAAGTGAGTAATGGTTGAAGTGTTATGGCAAACCCGGTAGCCAAAAGTATGATGCTGTAACCTGATGTTCTGAACTGCAAGGCGATATATGTCTAACTTACCTGTAAACAACGTCCCAACTAAACTATGCCTATTTAATGCCCCTTTAAAAACGAAAGACAAACAAATGTTTTCGTCATGCGATCCGAAGAGCAATTCCAACATTTTCTTGAACGGCGCTGACAAATCCTGACATTACATTCCTTTGTGCGACATCTGATCCCGAATGTATTATCAAACTAACGAATTTACCTTCATACCATGACAGCTTTATGGTTTGCCTAGTCTTTGATTATCTCTGCTACAGTCGAGCGTCTTGGTGGCGAACTGACACCATCAAATATAAGCGTGTTCATTGTCACGTAAAAAAAAATATGCATCCAGCAGCCGCGATAGCTCAGTGGTTATTGAACTGGACCACAAAGGACAAGGGGTAGGGTTCGATCCCAACCGACGGCTTCCAGGCTCACCTAGCCTTTAATGGTCACCGGTTTTTTTTCTTGGAAAGTAAAGCTGCACGGGCGTAATACCGACCCCAAAAATCATATGCCAAAGGTCTGTAAATTTTATGATCACTAGCACCATATTACCTATACGCCACTTGGCGTGACGGGGGTACTTTACTTTTTTTATCAGTATCATCTGGTGTTGCTAAGGTTGACTGCTGTGGATCGGCATATCACACTTAATGGTGCATGCTATCACATCTTCCTCTGTCAATCATTTGATATTGTCAGTCCACTTGTAACTATTCTGCCTCAGTCATATATGCTATAAATTAAACCATACTTTTAAATCACCACATCGCAATAATTTATTTTTTCTGTTGTCTTTTATGCTGCTTCCTCCCAGTGGTCATAAAAGAAATGTGACCACAAATGTCATATTCTTCTAATGTCTTTATCTGTGACGGGTTTGATATTTTTCTTTAATGAATCTCTTCAATATTCGGTAAAGCGCCCCAAAGAAATGTGTATTTAATGAAGGGCGTGAGTTATTTAGGAGACAGCGAAGAAAAAACATAGTGAAGATTTCTCTTTTATTAATTTTTTTTTCATTTAAGGAGTGTAGCGCTTCGTCATCTTATGATTTATGCTCTTTTTGATCTAGTACTATGTCTATGCCAAGATTATTATGGCAAAGAGTGGATGGTGATTGATTAATTGGTTCGTTGGTTGGTTTGTAAGTTGGTTGTTTAGTTGATTAGTTAACTGGTTTAATTGTTGGTTTGTTGATTGGTTAGTTGTTTGGTTAGTTGTTTGTTTAGTTGGATGAATGGTTGATTGATTAGTTGGTAGATTAATTGGTTAATTAATTGGTTAGTTGTTTGTTTAATTGGATGATTGGTTGGTTAGTTGGTTAATTGTTTAATCGCTTGGTTAGATGGATGACTGGTTGGTTAGTTGATTCGTAGTTGATTGGTAGTTGATTGTTTGATTCGTTTCTTGGTAAGTTGATTCGTTGGTTAGTTGGTTGATTGATTGGTTGATTAGTTTCTTGGTTAATTGGTTATTTGGCTGATTGATTGATAGATTAGTTTGTTGGTTAGTTGATTACTTGATTAGTTTGTTGGTTAATTGGTTGGTTGGTTATTTGGCTGATTGATTTATAGATTAGTTTGTTGGTTAGTTGATTGCTTGATTAGTTTGTTGGTTAATTGGTTGGTTGGTTATTTGGCTGATTGATTTATAGATTACTTTGTTGGTTAGTTGATTGCTTGCTTACTTGTTGGTTAATTAGTTGGTTAGTTATTTGGCTGATTGATTGATAGATTAGCTTGTTGGTTAGTTGGTTGGCTGGTTATGTGGCTGATTGATTGGTTACTTGGTTGATTAGTTTATTGGTTAGTTGGTTGGTAAGTTGATTGATTGATTAGTTTGTTTTGTAGTTAATTTGGTTGGCTATTTGGCTGATTGATTGGTTGATTAGTTTATTGGTTAGTTGGTTGATTAGTTTGTTGGATAGTTAATTTGGTTGGCTTTTTGACTGATTGATTGGTTGATTAGTTTGTTGGTTATTTGGTTGATTGATTGATTGGTTGATTAGTTTATTGGTTAGTTGATTGGTTAGATGATTTTTTTCTTCGATTATTGGTTAGTTGAATGGTTGGCTATTTGGTTGATTGGTTCGTTTATTAATTTATAGGTTAGTTGTTTGATTGATTGGTTAATTAGTTTTTGGTTAGTTGATTGGTTCGCTAGTTAGTAGATTGATTGGTTGGTTTTTTGGTTGATTAGTTTGTTGGTTAGGCTATTGATTGGTTAATTAGTTGTTTGATTGATTAGTTTATTGGATAATTGGTTGATCCATTGGTTTATTAGTTTGTTAGGTAATTGATTGATTACTTTGTTGGTTAGTTGGTTGACTGATTGGTTGATTAGTTAGTTGGTTGATATTTAGTTGGTTGATTGCTTGGTTGATTAGTTGGTTGAATGTTTGATTGATTACTTTGTTGTTCGTTTGATTGATTAATTAGTTTGCTGTTTGGTTGATTGATTGATTAATGTGTTGGTTAGTTGGTTGATTGATTGATTGATTGATTGATTGATTAGTTAGTTGCTTGGTATTTATTTGGTTGATTGCTTGGTTCATAAGCTGGTTGAATGTTTGATTTATTATTTAGTTGGCTGATTGATTGTTTTGTTGGTTGGTTGATTGTCTGATTGATTAGTTGGTTGGTTGGTATTTAGATGGTTGATTGCTTGGTTGATTAGTTGATTGATTAGTTTGTTGGTTAATTGATTGATTGAATGATTGATTAGTTTGTTAGGTAATTGGTTGATTAGTATGTTGGTTAGTTGGCTGATCGATTGGTTGACTTGTTAGTTGGTTTGTATTTAGTTGGTTGATTGATTGATTGATTAGTTTGTTGGTTGGTTGGGTGGTTAGTTGATTGATGATCGGCAAATTATTTTATTGATTAGGCCGCAGATTAGTTGGTTGATTAGTTGGTTGATTAGTTGGTTGATTAGTTGGTTAGTTGGTTGATTAGTTGGTTAGTTGGTTGATTAGTTGGTTGATTAATTGATTAGTTGGTTGATTAGTTGGTTGATTAGTTGATTAGTTGGTTGATTAGTTGGTTGATTAGTTGATTAGTTGGTTGATTAGTTGGTTGATTAGTTGGTTGATTAGTTGGTTGATTAGTTGGTTGATTAGTTGGTTGATTAGTTGGTTGATTAGTTGGTTGATTAGTTGGTTGATTAGTTGGTTGATTAGTTGGTTGATTAGTTGGTTGATTAGTTGGTTGATTAGTTGGTTGATTAGTTGGTTGATTAGTTGGTTGATTAGTTGGTTGATTAGTTGGTTAGTTGGTTAACATTAGAGTGTTTGCCTTCTTCTTGACGAGGCATGACCCTGTCAACATCAGGCTATTTTTTATAGGTTACATTAAATCGCATTTGCTATTTTAAAAAAATATTTTGCAATGAAAACCACAATTTGTGCAATAATTATAGTCCAGTGACTTGTCTATGTCTAGACGTACATCAGGCACTGCACAGCACGTCGTTAGAAACATATTTATATATGTTATACATTTTATGCTTACTCTGATCAATCCGGAGACTGTCAATTTCTGAACTTGTTAAGCTTGTTCCGCAAACTTTCGATTTCTCGTGCATGGATAGGCAGTCTTGTCAGATGTATCATCATCTTCTTTTTACTTTCTTTCCTCATCTGCCTTTCAGCGTCGAGGGGAGATATAATTTGCGGTCTTTTGCTCTTCTGTTCGCCTCTGCTGCTGTTATGTTTCCTAGTGCTTCTAATATTGCATCGATCCATCTTTTTTGTGGGCGACCCTTGGTCTGGTGTTCTCACAACGTTTGTTGAAGGCTCATTGTGTTGTGTTTTGATCTTTCTGCTTTGTCACGTGGCCAACCATTTTATCTGTTGTTTCCTTATATATTCTATGGCGGGGGCTATTCCTAACTTTTTTCTCAGTTATTCATTTCTGATCTTATCTTTCAGACTAATTCCTGTCATTTGTCTAACACATTTCATCTCTGTAGAGGTTATTTTGTTCTTGCATCTAGGGTCCAGGTCTGACACTGGTAGCACAACGTTGGGATGAAGATTGTATTGTAGAGTGCTCGTTTTGGTATTAAATACGTCGGCTCCTTTCACCTGAAAATACGTCGGTTCTTTCACCTGGAAGTACTTCGGCTCCTTTCACCTGAAAATACGTCGGCTCCTTTCCCCTGAAAATACATCGGCTCCTTTCACCTGGAAGTACATCGGCTCCTTTCACCTGAAAATACGTCGGCTCCTTTCACCTGGAAGTACATCGGCTCCTTTCACCTGAAAATACATCAGCTCCTTTCACCTGAAAATACATCGCCTCCTTTCACCTGAAAATACGTCGTCTCCTTTCACCTGAAAATACGTCGGCTCCTTTCACCTGAAAATACGTCGGCTCCTTTCACCTGAAAATACGTCGGCTCCTTTCACCTGGAAGTACATCGGCTCCTTTCACCTGGTTTAGTCCGTTAATAGAAGCGATTTCTTTGTATTGGAAGTTGGCGGGTTGTAGTGAAGGGGAGCACTGTGCACGTTACAGATTCTAAAAGACACAGGTACGAGTTTGATGTTTATACGTCAGTTCAAATTTGATGAGCTTCTATAGGAAATGAGAGCAACAGCTGCATTATCTATGGCATGATAAAGTAATGTTTATTAATGTCAGTTTTATTAATTTTTTTAAAAATAAGAAAAAATGAAAAGCGCCACCTTGACCTCAATTGCTCCGCTAAATCATCAGATTGCCTGTCCAGTCGAGGACAGCTTCCTTTAACTGACAAGCTCAACGTTTTTGCTGTCTGGCTGTGCCGCCAAGATCAATGAGTGTTGTCTAGATTGAGTCCTTGATGTCTTCGGTTCATCGTCTTCAAGGTCATTCCCGTCTTTAAAAGTTGTTTACCCCAATTTCGATTTCAAGGCCCGACATCATAGCATTTCCTCTGCTTCTTCTTCTCCTCCCTCTTCTTCATCTACTTTTTTCCTCCCTCATTTGCCTTTCAGCGTCGAGATGAAATATAATTTGCGGTCTTTTCCTCTTCTGTTCGTCTCTGCTGCTGTTATGTTTCCTAGTGCTTCTAATATTCCGTCAATCCATCTTTTTCGTGATTGGCCCTTGAGTCTTGTGTTCTCGCAACGTTTATTGAAATCTCGTTTTGTTATGTTTTGATCTTTATGCCTTCGTACGTGGCCAAACCATTTTACCTGTTGTTTCTTTATATATTCTATGGCTGGGGTTATTCCTAGCTTTTTTCTCAGTTCTACATTTCTGATCTTGTCTCTCAGGCTGTTCTTTCGCCTAACACACTTCATCACAGCAGAGGCTATTTTTCTTGTTCTTGCATCTAGGGCCCAGGGCTGGCATTGGTACCACAACGTATGAATGCATATTATAGTACTTGACATGTCTAAAATGGGGTCAGCCTTTTTTCTGGGATATCTACTTCACTAGCCTCTTCTGCTACTTCTTCTTCAGCATTCAAGTCTTGTTATCACGCGAACTTAACTCTTTATCCTGTTTTATGATGGGAGGGTAAGAACAACATCTTGACATACGATGAGTTGGTCGTATGGTCAATACCCGTATATAGAGGGGTAAGGAGAACATTATGACACACGATGAGCTGATGTCAATACCCGTATATAGAGGAGTAAGGAGAACATTATGACACATGATGAGCTGGTGACATGGTCAATACCCGTAAATAGAGGAGTAAGGAGAACATTATGACACACGATGAGCTGGTGGCATGGTGAATACCCGTATATAGAGGGGTAAGGAGAACATTATGACACACGATGAGTTGGTCGCATGGTCAATACCCGTAAATAGAGGAGTAGGGAGAACATTATTACACACGATGAGCTGGTCGCATGGTCAATACCCGTTTATGATGTGTGTTGCCTGATGTTTCCCCCAAACACATGACATGGCTGACAGACTCTTCCTTCAACAGCCTGGATCTTGGTCTTGGCATGACGTAGAAGCTTTCCTTCTCATAGCGTGGATCTGGATCTTGGTCTTGGCATGACGTAGAAGCTTTCCTTCTCATAGCGTGGACCTGGATCTTGGTCTTGGCATGACGTAGAAGCTTTCCTTCTCATAGCCTGGACCTGGATCTTGGTCTTGGCATGACGTAGAAGCTTTCCTTCTCATAGCGTGGACCTGGATCTTGGTCTTGACATGACGTAGAAGCTTTCCTTCTCATAGCGTGGACCTGGATCTTGGTCTTGGCATGACGTAGAAGCTTTCCTTCTCATAGCGTGGACCTGGATCTTGGTCTTGGCATGACGTAGAAGCTTTCCTTCTCATAGCGTGGACCTGGGTCTTGGTCTTGGCATGTCGTAGAAGCTTTCCTTCTCATAGCGTGGAAGTCGGTCAGAACTTTTAGGTCTACCCTGTTCGTGGTTTCTGTCGGTGAATGATCTCCCTCAGCTTTTCCTTCTCACGACTGAACTTCACCAGCAAATTCCAATCATTCTCAAGGCAGTAAGAATAGTTTTATAGGTTCTCAATTCATTTAAAATAGTTTTATTACATTTTAAATGCCCTTACAATAGTTTTATTAGATTTTAAATGCTCTTACAATAGTTTTATTAGATTTTAAATGCTCTTACAATAGTTTTATTAGATTTTAAATGCTCTTACAATAGTTTTATTAGATTTTAAATGCTCTTACAATAGTTTTATTAGATTCTAAATTCAATTAAAATAGTTTTATTAGATTTTCAATTCATTTAAAATAATTTTATTAGATTCTCAATTCATTTAAAATAGTTTTATTAGATTTTAAATTCACTTACAATAGTTTTATTAGATTTTAAATGCCCTTACAATATTTTTATTAGATTCTCAATTCATTTAAAATAGTTTTATTACATTCTCAATTCATTTAAAATAGTTTTATTAGATTCTCAATTCATTTAAAATAGTTTTAATAGATTCTCAATTCATTTAAAATAGTTTTATTAGATATTAAATGCCCTTACAAAAGTTTTTTAAGATTTTAAATGCCCTTACAATAGTTTTATTAGATTTTAAATTCCCTTACAATTGTTTTATTACAATTTTTTTTTAAACTAGAAGTTTTGAATTATACTTCTGTCTCGTGTTATACTTCTGTCTCGTGTTATACTTCTGTCTCGTGTTATACTTCCGTCTCGTGTTATACTTCTGTCTCGTGTTATACTTCTGTCTCGTGTTATACTTTGTCTCGTGTTATACTTCTGTCTCGTGTTATACTTTGTCTCGTGTTATACTTTGTCTCGTGTTATACTTCTGTCTCGTGTTATACTTCTGTCTCGTGTTATACTTCTGTCTCGTGTTATACTTTGTCTCGTGTTATACTTCTGTCTCGTGTTATACTTCTGTCTCGTGTTATATTTCTGTCTCGTGCTATACTTCTGTCTCGTGTTATACTTCTGTCTCGTGTTATACTTCTGTCTCGTGTTATACTTTGTCTCGTGTTATACTTTTGTCTCGTGTTATACTTCTGTCTCGTGTTATACTTTGTCTCGTGTTATACTTCTGTCTCGTGTTATACTTTGTCTCGTGTTATACTTTGTCTCGTGTTATACTTCTGTCTCGTGTTATACTTTGTCTCGTGTTATACTTTGTCTCGTGTTATACTTCTGTCTCGTGTTATACTTCTGTCTCGTGTTATACTTTGTTTCGTGTTATACTTCTGTCTCGTGTTATACTTCTGTCTTGTGTTATACTTCTGTCTCGTGTTATACTTCTGTCTCGTGTTATACTTCTGTCTCGTGTTATACTTCTGTCTCGTGTTATACGTCTGTCTCGTGTTATACTTTGTCTCGTGTTATACTCTGTTTCGTGTTATACTTCTGTCTCGTGTTATACTTCTGTGTAGTTATCTCCATATACAAATTAAACAGATACATTCCCTATGAAAGCGTCAGCTGTAGTAAAACAGTTAGTGCTTTGTCATAGGCATATCATGTTTATTGAGGTTTGTAGTCAGGGGTATGACGTCAGCTACTCGACAGAAATGACCCGGGGTCAAACCCCAAGACATTCGATAGTCATTTTTTCATACCAAAAAAAAAAATTAAAAAAAATTAATTTGTGGTTTCTTCGTGACGTTATTTCCCTTGATCTCTTAGATGGTGAGATCCGATGTCTAGCCATCTCGGATAACGGCAATAAGCAGCAGGTTCTGTGTGCACTCGCGCACGTTAAAGAACCATTGGAACTTAACATAGAAAAGAGTAGACCATAAAATGTGGCTTCAGGGGGTCTCGGTAGCCTCGTAGGGAAAACCAACCGTGTTGGGTTACCGACGCCCAGACAAACCGTGTTCGATTCCCGCTGGAAGCAGTGGGAATTATACTCGTGTTTGGAAGAGAAAAACCTCGGACGACCCAGCCGCTGACAGAAAAGGGTACCAGGGTAGTACTTTGGGAAGGTGAGTAATGCCGCCTCGCATCGTGAGTTTCGATGGTCGAAGCGGCACAATCCAGAAGTATCCAAACACTTCTGGATAGACGGCCGAACACATATGGGTGATAACTCCCGCGCTAAGACGCCGATTTAAGGTTCGTTATGTACCTTGACCCTTATCTGGCTGCTGTCCGGATATAACCTTCAGTAGAAACCTACCCACACGGTGGATCCGTGTTATCACAAAAGCTCCTAGTTGTATCGCGAAAGCTCCTATCTGTATCACAAAAGCTCCTGTCTGCATCACAAAAGCTCCTAGTTGTATCACAAAAGCTCATATTTGTATCACAAAACCTCCTAGTTGTATCACGAGAGCTCCTATCTGCATCACAAAAGCTCCTAGTTGTATCACAAAAGCTCCAAGTTGTATCACGAGAGCTCCTAGTTGTATCACAAAAGCTCCAAGTTGTATCACGAGAGCTCCTAGTTGTATTGCTAAAGGTTCTATCTGTATCACAAAAGCTCCTATCTGTATCACAAAACCTCCTAGTTGTATCACAAAAGCTCCTAGTTGTATCGCGAAAGCTCCTATCTGTATCACAAAAGCTCCTAGTTGTTTCGCGAAAGCTCCTAGCTGTATCACAAAAGCTCCTATCTGTATCACAACACCTCCTAGTTGTATCACAAAAGCTCATATCTGTATCGCTAAAGGTCTTATCTGTATCACAAAAGCTCCTATCTGTGTCACAAAAGCTCATATCTGTATCACAAAAGCTCCTATCTGTATCACAAAAGCTCCTAGTTGTATCACAAAAGCTCCTAGTTGTATTACAAAGCCTCTTAGTTGTATCGCGAAAGCTCTTATCTGTGTCACGAAAGCTCCTAATTGTATCACGAAAGCTCCAAGTTGTATTGCGAAAGCTCCTAATCTCCTAGTTGTATCACGAAAACCCCTAATTACATCACGAAAGCTCCTAATTGTATCACGAAAGCTCCAAATTATATCGCGAAAGCTCCTAATCTCCTAATTGTATCACGAAAGCTCATAATTGTATCACGATAGCTCCTAATTGCATCACGAAAGCTCCTAATTGCATCACGAAAGCTCCTAATTGTATCATGAAAGCTCCAAATTGTATCGCGAAAGCTCATGATCTCCTAGTTGCATCACGAAAGCTCCTAATTCTATCATGAAAGATCCTAATCTCCTAATTGTATAGTGAAAGCTCATAGTTGTATCGCAAAAGCTTCAAATTGTCTCACAAAAGCTCCGATTTGTATCGCGAAAAGTCCTAAATGTATCGAGAAAGCTCCTAGTTACATAGCGAGTTGTATCAAGACTCCCCATTTTATCAAGGATGGCTAAATTGAATAGGAACGTCAAAACTGTCATCATTTTATACAACCAGCTCGGGGAAATATTCAATTTGGCATTTTTTGGCAAGACAGATTAAACAACCAGGATTTGCTCAGGAAGCACAACGAAGAGTAAACAAAAAATACAGTAATAAGAAGTGATAGTTTTATTTGGATAAGACATTTGATTAGAAGAAACAAATAAGCAAACACAAGGAATGTCATAATGTGGGATTATGGAGGTAAATAAGTTAACCGGGGGACTATCATGTTCTGGTCTCATGGTAATAAATTATAAATTAGCAAACTGTCAAAAAATATAGACTAAATATGAATATCAAAAAGATTACAACTATGATCATAAACAAAGAAAATTCTCAAGACCTACAATTAAATATCACAGTTGAGGGAATACATCTGGAGACAGTCCAGAGCTACAACTACCTTGGACATACTATAACCAATGATGGAAAATGTAAAATTGAAATAAACAAAAGAATAGGTATTGCAAAAAGTAATTTTAATGCCATGAAAAATATACTAACAACAAAACAAATAACAGCAGGGCTGAAACTAAGAATAGCAAAATGTTACATCTCAATATTCCTGTATGATGCAGAAACATGTACATTAGACAAGAAAACAGAACAGAAAATTAAAGCCTTTGAAATATGGATTTACAGAAGAATAGGTAGAATTCTTCTTCTTCTACCTTCTAGCTCCCAGTGGAGCATAAGTGTCTTCAACAAACACTTTCCAAGTCGTTCTCTTTTTTGCAATTCTTTCAAGATCATTCCATGTTTTCCCCATCATCTTCATCTCTGCTTCGATCTGTCTTCTCCAAGAATTCCTTGATCTTCCTCTTTGTCTTTTCCCCTGGGGATTCCAAAAAGGGCCTGTTGTGTAATACTCTCAGTTGGCTTCCGTAGTGTGTGTCCTATCCATCGCCATCGTCTTCGCTGTATCTCTTTATCCACTGGTATTTGACCGGTACATTTCCATAATTCTACGTTAGTGACTTTGTCCTGCCATTTCCATCGCTTTATTCTGCGTAAGCATCCATTAATGAAAGCCTGTACCTTCGTGATTGTCAATTTTGTTATTCTCCATGTTTCACAGCCATATAATAGGACCGACTTAACATTTGAGTTGAAAATTTTTATTTTTGTATTTCACCTAATTTCTTTGGATTTCCATATGTTTCCCAGTGCAATGAAAGCTCATTTTGCTTTTGATATCCTTATTTTGGTATCATTTTATGTTCCTCCCTCTTTATCTATATTACTGCCCAGATATATGTAAGATTGTACGTCTAGTATAGGTATTTCTCCTAGTTTTAATAGGTAGAATTGGAAGGAAAGAAAAGAAAACAAACCATGAAGTTTTAAAACAACTAAAAATAAAAAGAGAACTACTAAATACAATTAAGACAAGACATATGCAATTTTTGGGACACGTTAAAAGACACAACAGCCTAAATAGGGTGTTTCTAAAGTCCCTGTGCAGTGAAACCAAATATCATGACGTAAATTTCATCAATCGGTAACGTATTTTCAAAACTATTTTCAAATCACTGCACAGGGACTTTAGAAACACCCTATAAAAGTAATATTAGAAGGGAAAATACAAGGTAAAAAAGGCAGAGTCAGACCAGGACTAACATGGACGAGTAACATCAAAAGATGGACAAGTCAATCTATGACAACCTGCACCATCAAAACAAAAAACAGAGTGGAATGGCGATACATGGTAGCCGACCTTCGTTGCGGAGACAGCACTCGATGATGATGATGATGAAGGACTGTCACATTGTGGTCTTGTGGAGATAAATAATTGAATACAAGGATTGTCATATCGTTGGCTCATGGAGATAAATAAACAAACATAAGAATTGTTATATCGTTGGCTCACGGAGATAAATAAACAAACATAAGAACTGTCATATCGTTGGCTTATGAAGATAAATAAACAAACATAAGAACTGTCATATTGTTGGCTCACGGAGATAAATAAACACACTTAAGAACTGTCATATCGTTGGCTCATGAAGATAAATAAACAAACATAAGAACTGTCATATTGTTGGCTCATGGAGATAAATAAACACACTTAAGAACTGTCATATCGTTGGCTCATGAAGATAAATAAACAAACATAAGAACTGTCATATTGTTGGCTCACAGAGATAAATAAACAAACATAAGAATTGTTATATCGTTGGCTCAGGGAGATAAATAAACAAACATAAGAACTGTCATATCGTTGGCTCATGAAGATAAATAAACAAACATAAGAGCTGTCATATTGTTGGCTCACGGAGATAAATAAACACACTTAAGAACTGTCATATTGTTGGCTCACGGAGATAAATAAACACACTTAAGAACTGTCATATCGTTGGCTCATGAAGATAAATAAACAAACATAAGAACTGTCATATTGTTGGCTCACGGAGATAAATAAACAAACATAAGAATTGTTATATCGTTGGCTCACGGAGATAAATAAACAACATAAGAACTGTCATATTGTTGGCTGACGGAGATAAATTAACACACTTAAGAACTGTCATATCGTTGGCTCATGAAGATAAATAAACAAACATAAGAACTGTCATATTGTTGGCTCACGGAGATTAATAAACAAACATAAGAACTGTCATATCGTTGGCTCACGGAGATAAATAAACACACTTAAGAACTGTCATATCGTTGGCTCATGAAGATAAATAAACAAACATAAGAACTGTCATATTGTTGGCTCATGGAGATAAATAAACACACTTAAGAACTGTCATATCGTTGGCTCATGAAGATAAATAAACAAACATAAGAACTGTCATATTGTTGGCTCACAGAGATAAATAAACAATCATAAGAATTGTTATATCGTTGGCTCAGGGAGATAAATAAACAAACATAAGAACTGTCATATCGTTGGCTCATGAAGATAAATAAACAAACATAAGAGCTGTCATATTGTTGGCTCACGGAGATAAATAAACACACTTAAGAACTGTCATATTGTTGGCTCACGGAGATAAATAAACACACTTAAGAACTGTCATATCGTTGGCTCATGAAGATAAATAAACAAACATAAGAACTGTCATATTGTTGGCTCACGGAGATAAATAAACAAACATAAGAATTGTTATATCGTTGGCTCACGGAGATAAATAAACAAACATAAGAACTGTCATATTGTTGGCTGACGGAGATAAATAAACACACTTAAGAACTGTCATATCGTTGGCTCATGAAGATAAATAAACAAACATAAGAACTGTCATATTGTTGGCTCACGGAGATTAATAAACAAACATAAGAATTGTTATATCGTTGGCTCACGGAGATAAATAAACAAACATAAGAACTGTCATATCGTTGGCTCATGAAGATAAATAAACAAACATAAGAACTGTCATATTGTTGGCTCACGGAGATAAATAAACACACTTAAGAACTGTCATATCGTTGGCTCATGAAGATAAATAAACAAACATAAGAACTGTCATATCGTTGGCTCACGGAGATAAATAAACACACTTATGAACTGTCATATCGTTGGCTCATGAAGATAAATAAACAAACATAAGAACTGTCAGATCGTTGGCTCACGGAGATAAATAAACACACTTAAGAACTGTCATATCGTTGGCTCATGAAGATAAATAAACAAACATAAGAACTGTCATATTGTTGGCTCACGGAGATAAATAAACAAACATAAGAACTGTCATATCGTTGGCTCATGAAGATAAATAAACAAACATAAGAACTGTCATATCGTTGGCTCACGGAGATAAATAAACACACTTATGAACTGTCATATCGTTGGCTCATGAAGATAAATAAACAAACATAAGAACTGTCAGATCGTTGGCTCACGGAGATAAATAAACACACTTAAGAACTGTCATATCGTTGGCTCATGAAGATAAATAAACAAACATAAGAACTGTCATATTGTTGGCTCACGAGATAAATAAACAAACATAAGAACTGTCATATTGTTGGCTCACGGAGATAAATAAACACACTTAAGAACTGTCATATCGTTGCTTATGGAGATAAATAAATACAAGGACTACTATAGTGTGGTTTTTGGAGATAAATAAACAAACATAAGAACTGTCATATCATTGGCTCATGGAGATAAATAAACAAACATAAGAACTGTCATATCGTTGGCTCACGGAGATAAATAAACAAACATAAGAACTGTCGTATTGTTGGCTCATGGAGATACATAAACAACATAAGAACTGTCATATCGTTGCTTATTTAGATAAATAAAAACAAGGACTACTATAGTGTGGTTTTTGGAGATAAATAAACAAACGTAAGAACTGTCATATCGTTGGCTCATGGAGATAAATAAATACAAGGACTACTATAGTGTGGTTTTGGAGATAAATAAACAAACGTAAGAACTGTCATATCGTTGGCTCATGGAGATAAATAAATACAAGGACTACTATAGTGTGGTTTTTGGAGATAAATAAACAAACGTAAGAACTGTCATATCGTTGCTTATGGAGATAA
Organism: Megaustenia siamemsis; assembly: GCA_032433765.1. Classification (NCBI taxonomy): domain Eukaryota; kingdom Metazoa; phylum Mollusca; class Gastropoda; order Stylommatophora; family Ariophantidae; genus Megaustenia; species Megaustenia siamemsis. The sequence continues at coordinate 21,988,703 of JAVIAB010000059.1, read as the reverse complement.
ATAAATACAAGGACTACTATAGTGTGGTTTTTGGAGATAAATAAACAAACATAAGAACTGTCATATCGTTGCTTATGGAGATAAATAAATACAAGGACTACTATAGTGTGGTTTTTGGAGATAAATAAACAAACGTAAGAACTGTCATATCGTTGCTTATGGAGATAAATAAATACAAGGACTACTATAGTGTGGTTTTTGGAGATAAATAAACAAACATAAGAACTGTCATATCGTTGCTTATGGAGATAAATAAATACAAGGACTACTATAGTGTGGTTTTTGGAGATAAATAAACAAACGTAAGAACTGTCATATCGTTGGCTCATGGAGATAAATAAACAAACATAAGAACTGTCATATCGTTGGCTCACGGAGATAAATAAACAAACGTAAGAACTGTCATATCGTTGCTTATGGAGATAAATAAATACAAGGACTACTATAGTGTGGTTTTTTGGAGATAAATAAACAAACGTAAGAACTGTCATATAACGGCTCATTATATACGCCAGCATGCATTACTTTTGTCTGATGATAATAATGTTAGTTACGATTGTAACGATGCTGCTAATGACGACATTAATTGTGACGTTGATTGTGGGATACATCAATCATGTCCAGACTTGAGAATCGCTGCCATAGTTGGCGCTAGCGAAGTAATAAAAATGTGGAGGTAATACAACATTCACCTGATCCAGACTACCTGCTTTAAATGTCTGAGTTACCGGCCCTTTCAGGAAGTGCGCTGTTGTATTTCCTTGATTTTAGAAAGGTCATTGTTTGTACTTTGTGCGTTGTTAACATTCACTTGGTAATATTTATCTTTCATGGTTAACACAATTTAATGATGGTAAAATAAATATTTCTTTTAAATTAAAGTGAGAACGAGAGAGGAAATAAAGAGTCGAGGAAGTGAGAAGCAGAATATCGTGAATTTAAAGAAAAGTGTGAATACAGAAAATCGATAGGAAAGAAGATGAAAAGTCATGGGAGACAATCAAGAACTTAGAAAAGGAGAGGATAATAGAAATCTGGAGCAGTCAAAGGGCGGTCATTAAAAAAGAAATATAGAAACGTTCTGTAATGTTTGAAAATAGTGGGCGGAGAAAGAAATAATAGTACAGAGACAATAACCATTACGTTAGTCTTATTTCTGACAGTGAGGATCAATGGGGATGGAAAATAGACAGGGTTGTTTAGGTAGTGGGAATGAAGGTCGCATGCTCAGAGCAGTCGCAACGAGGTGTTCGAGTTATTCCTTCACTCGAGATAGAAGTAAACGGAACCGACCCCCCCCCCATTTATGAAGCGATCGATCTACTTCTCTATACAATCTATTTGTTCAGAAATAGAAGCAAATGTTGTAAACAGAATGACTTGACTTCTAATGTGGCTGTCGAAGTTTACGTCATTGCTTTAAGTTCAGAGGTCACTGGTCCGAATTCAATGAGAAGCGATCTTATGGTTATTATATCACCTTTCCCAGTGACCTTTAACCTTATGAAAGGTGATGAAATAATGTACCTGTCACCAGTCGTTCTTATTTTACTGAATCTTTCTCACAAAGATCGTTGCCTTCTGTTCGTGTCCGCACATCCTTAGAAACTGCTATTGTCTATCCATCTCTTAATGCTGATGTTTGCCACATGGCTTTCCTACGGTCTTGCCTAGAGCTATGCTGTTTTTATCTCTTGTGTTCTTGAACTTTTGGACCAGTATCATCTTCAATACGATTTTCAGTGTATTGTTACGCATATTTATGGAGCAGATATAATTGATTTGTATTTATTTAATGCGTTATCTCTCCAGAAATCCAACAACGCATCCGTCAGTCATTTCGTTGATGAATCTGAATTGCTTTTAATTTTTTCATATTATTGACTTTTCTATTATGTCAGCCATTTTTAAATTTGTAAAATGTTCCTTTCGCAAAAAGATATTCAACGGAGATAGGTACAATTGATAGTATGTTTCTATTTTATCTAGTTGAGAATTCCCCATATCCTCTACTCTATATGTATGTCACAGCATCCATCATGACACGTTAGAAAATTATGTTGAGAAGATATACCACCGTGCATACACTAATAGGCTACATAGGCGACAATTCCGAACGACCTCCCATGTAAGGAGTGCACTGTTACATCGTCACTTCAGTTCCCTCGAAGAAAAAACAACACATTGAAGACAACAAATCATCCGTTAGGGTTAACAACTAGTCTCTGCAAAAAAACAGGGCGACATTTGCACTCATTGTGCCTTGTCGATTATTGCGTTAAGAGGTTAAACTCTGCGCAAGCCATAGTCGGCTACATAGGCGACAATTTCAAACGATATTTTTGAAAGCAGTCATCATTTTTGGCCATGTAATGAGACGAGAACAGCTAGAAAATATTGTAACAACTGGGAAAATTAAAGGACGAAGAGATAGAGGGAAGCTAAGAGAAAAGATACCAGACAGCTTAAGAGAATGACTTGGCAGAAGGTCAAGAACAGAAATGATAAGTGACTGTCGAGATCGAAAGTTATGGAGAAACATGATCACCTACGCCAGCAGGCCTGGTACTTGATGATGATGATGATCAATGAAAAAGAACAATCACTATTGCTCCCTTAATTCATTTGACTCGAATAAATAAAGAAAAACCATCAAAGGTTATCAGAGCAGCAAAAAGACGGTATCAGTAGCTGCTCTCTCTAAACTCGCATCAAGCTTGAGCATCATTTCTTATAAAGTAATCATGGGATGTTTGTCTTTATACGGTCCATTCATTCAAGTATCAACATTGAGTGCCGCCTCCGCATCGAAGGTTAGCTACTATGGAGCGCCATTCCACTCTGTCTCTTCCTTTGATGGTACAGGTTGCCATATGAATTTTTGTTTTACTTTTCGATTAATGTCCTCATGCATAATATGACTTCTTTTCTCCCGCTGTTTTTATTAAATCAGTATTATTTTTCTTCTGTTTCGAGATGAATTTTATTCTGAATCCTTCCTTGTATAACTTCTAGCAAGATTCTTGTTACATGGCTCATTAGGCTAATTGTTCTAAATTCACAGCATTCAACTGCAGCAATCATGCAAGTATATGTCCTTCCAGAGTACTTTGGATTGTATACATTCTAGTTCTATAAGTTCCGTAGATTCTATAGAAAATTATTATATATGGATCTGTTCGTCTATGGATATGTTATGTTTATTTATGTAGTTAAGGAAACTATGCTCCCTCGATCTGTACATTTAGTACAGTATGTTCTGTTTATTGTATGTATTTAAGAAAACTATGCTCTCTGTATCTGTACATTTAGTACAGTATGTTCTGTTTATTGTATGTATTTAAGAAAACTATGCTCTCTGTATCTGTACATTTAGTACAGTATGTTCTGTTTATTGTATGTATTTAAGAAAACTATGCTCTCTGTATCTGTGCATTTAGTACATTATGTTCTGTTTATTGTATGTATTTAAGAAAACTATGCTCTCTGTATCTGTGCATTTAGTACAGTATGTTCTGTTTATTGTATGTATTTAAGAAAACTATGCTCCCTAGAGAGCTAATTTCCAATGTTAGGAAGAGACAATCGTAATTTTTTGGCCATGTAATGAGAAGAGAACAACTTGAAAATATTGTAACAACTGGAAAAATTGAGGGACGAAGAGATAGAGGGAAGCAACGAGAAAAAATAACAGACAGCTCAAGAGAATGGCTTGGCAGAAGGTCAACAACAGAAATGATAAATAGTTGCCGAGATCGAAAGTTGTGGAGAGCCATGATCACCTACGCCACTAGGCCCGGTACTTGATGATGATGATGATGCTCCCTATGAATATCAAAAAGACTAAAACTATGATCATAAACAAAGAAAATTCTCAAGACCTACAATTAAATATCACAGTTGAGGGAATACATCTGGAGACAGTCCAGAGCTACAACTACCTGGGGTATACTATAACCAATGATGGAAAATGCAAAATTGAAATAGACAAAAGAATAGGTATGGCAAAAAGTAATTTTAATGCCATGAAAAATATACTAACAACAAAACAAATAACAACAGGGCTGAAACTAAGAATGGCAAAATGTTACATCTTCTCAATATTCCTGTATGGTGCAGAAACATGGACATTAGACACGAAAACAGAACAGAAAAGTGAAGCCTTTGAAATGTGGATTTATAGAAGAATAGGTAGAATTGGATGGAAACAAAAGATAACAAACGATGAAGTTTTAAAACAACTGAAAATAAAAAGAGAACTACTAAATACAATTAAGACAAGACAAATGAAATTTTTGATTGTTAAAAGACACAACAGCCTACTAAAAGTAATATTGGAGGGAAAAATACAAGGTAAAAGAGGCAGAGGCAGACCAACACTAACATGGACCAGTAACATCAAAAGATGGATAAGTCAATCTATGACAGCCTGCACCATCAGAGCAAGAAACAGAGTAGAATGGTGATCCATGGTAGCCAACCTTCGTTGCGGAGAAGGCACTCGATGATGATGATGATGCTTCCTGTATCTGTACATTCAGTACAGTATGTTTTGTTTGTTATTTGTATTTAGAAAACAAAAACTGTGCTGTATGAATGTGTACATTTAATGCAGTATGTTATGTTGGTTGTGCGTGTTTCAGAAAGTATTTACCGTACTTGGGACTTTATTTTTCGGTATAATTTAAACAAATCGGTTGTAAATCTTTTAGAGCAATCAATGTATGCGCTGGATTATGTATCTATCAATATAATATCTATCTTGAGATCAGCACAAAGGTCGTGCTGGTCCCCAGATAAAGCAGCAGGAAACATGAACGTTGAACAAACAATGATATCAAGCAGCTAAACCTAAAGAAAAGAAAGGACAAACAATGATATCAAGCAGCTAAACCTAAAGAAAAGAAAGGACAAACAATGATATCAAGCATCTAAACCTAAAGAAAAGAAAGGACAAACAATGATATCAAGCAGCTAAACCTAAAGAAAAGAAATGACAACTATGATATCAAGCAGCTAAAACTAAAGAAAAGAAATGACAAACTATGACATATCGGCCAAATCCTTGTAAGTAAAAAAAAAAGTAAAGTACCCCCGTCACGTATAGGGAATGTGGTCTTCTATCTATCTATCTATTGCCCTTTCGAGCCGACGATGGCACATAGGGCAGAACCACAATCTCAAAAACAGAAACCTTGCGTGCCAACGTGGCACATATTGCAGAGATCACTGTTCTAAAATATATGGCGATGTTTCCATAACAATACTTTTTACGATGACAGCTTGTCAAGCCATCGATCAACCTCCTTAGTCGCCTCTTACGACATGGCTGGAAGGTCACAGTGTCACTGTTCTTTAATATGTGTTAGTGACCATAAATGTTACAGACCTTCGACACATGATTTTTGGGGTAATGTGGTCGGTATTACGCCCGTGCGTAATTTACTTTCCCAGAAAAAAAATCCGGTACCCATTAAAGTCTGGGTGAACCAGGAAGCCGTCGGTTGGGATCGAACCCTACCTCTTTGTAGTCCAGTACACTATCCACTGAGCTATCGCGGCTCCTGTCAAGTCCTTGGACTGATACATAACAACGTGTACAGATTATATTAATACTTAGCTCAGTGAAAGCATGGCGATGTACCAGGGTGTTTATAAAGTCTCACTACACTTGGTATCTAGGTCAATTTGAAAAAAAAATGTTTATGACGTCATCACAATATGTGCTCCCACTGTCAATGAAATTTGTTGAATAAGTTTATTGCTACTGGAAATGTGGAAGATGCTCCACGATCTGGTAGGCCTGCTGTGAATGATGAATGAAATATGTTTAGATATCCAAGACAGAATCCTTAAAAGTCCAGACAAGTCATTAAGAAAACTGTCGCAACAAGTGAACTTACCATTGAGCACATATTGTGATGACGTCATAAACATTTTTTTCAAATTGACCTAGATACCAAGTGTAGTGAGACTTTATAAACACCCTATAGATAGATTGGCCTGTACATCTTTCTTAACGATACTTGTCAAATTGTCTGTACAGCCGCATCTTAAAAGACTCAGTGTTCTAGTTTAACTATTTGTTTGTAGACATTTCCGTTTATTACAGTCTCCACGTCGCAGGTAGACTTCATCTAATCATCATGGGCATGATTGTCTCAATGGGGTCAAAGCAAAGACATGCATAAAAATATGAAGTTGTAGTAACGTTAATTGTAAGGAGAAATGGAAAAAAATATAGAAAAAAAAAAAAGGAAGAAAACGGTATGGCTCCACAGCGCAGTATACAGGGAAGACATTTTATTTTATTTCTCTTTTTAATTCGAAATTATTACTTTTTAGATTATTTTTTTTTTTTTTTATGTTAAATACCTATCTGTCTGTGTGTGTTGTATGTTTGTTCCTGCTGAAGGCTTATTGAGCCGAAACGTCGTTCTAATTTGTGTGATCCACTTATTACGTGAGGCTTTAACCGTACCGTTTTTTCCCTATATTTTGTCTATTTCTCCTGATTGCCTCGACACCGATTATTAATTCTTAGACAAGAGAAAGTGACATGACAAGCTACGTGGCTTTATCGATTCTCCTGGATTTACTGGGAAAATGTGACGCTTCCCATCCCACTGACACACTATGTCTTCTATATCAGCTGATCCCGTCATTGCGAATAGCTTGTTCGATCTTCACCTCGATTGTCTATCTATTTTTACGTACATTATTACGTAGACTATTTTGACGCAGGTCATTAGGTAGTCTATCTATTTTTACGTACATTATTATGTAGACTATTTTGACGTAGGTCATTAGGTAGTCTATCTATTTTTACGTACATTATTACGTAGACTATTTTGACGCAGGTCATTAGGTAGTCTATCTATTTTTTACGTACATTATTATGTAGACTATTTTGACGTAGGTCATTAGGTAGTCTATCTAAATTGACGCAGGTCATTAGGTAGTCTATCTATTTTAACGTAGGTCATTAGGTAGTCTATCTATTTTGACACAGATTATTAAGTAGTCTATCTATTTTGCGTAGATTATTAAGCAGTATCTATTTGACGTAGGCCTTTAGGTAGTCTATCTATTTTGATGTAGGTCACTAGGTAGTCTATCTATCTTGACGTAGATTATTAGGTAGTCTATCTATTTTGTGACATCGGTCATGTGCTGAGAATGAATGAAGAAAGACTTCTCCCGCAGGTATTAATATGTAAACCATCTGGTAAAAGAAAACAGGGTCGAGCAAGAGAATCGCTACGCAGAACAACTACTATAAAAGTCTCAACCATGAAACAAAGAAACAAACAGGAACAACAAGAACTAGTAGCAGATCGTTAATCGTGGAAAACTATGACTTCCGCTCTATATGTCGTCTTCGGCCCGATAGGTATATGAATGAATGAATGAATGAATGAAACAAATCTCTTAATGTCACCTATCCATCGATATCCCTGGTTCTATCTTGCCCTTTCAACTATGACCTTTCCCTATAGTATGACCTTCAACTATGGTTGCAATGTTTCTTTTTATGTTCAAAATATCTCATTTAATTATAGTTTTCACCTCTATCAAATGCTATTCTTTTCCCTCATGCCTTTTCTTTTCTAAACGTGCATTATCTGTTTGTTTATTCATGAGGTCTGGCCGGTTCTTACATTTTTTATTGCAGAGCCGTTATCATAATACTGGATCAGTGTCCACTAACTTCTTCCCTTTCCTGATCTCGAGAGAATATCAAAGTACATCGCACGAACTTCATGTCAAATTATCCGTCATAAAACAATTTTAACACTTCACATTTCAGCTCATTTATTATTTAATTAGCTTTTCAATTTTTTATTAATACTGGTCATATTTTTTATAACATTTGAATTCATTTCTGAACTGTTGCCATTTTTTTCCATTTGTCTTGGTTAAGGGTTCGATATCCCTCCAGATAACAGCTCATATTTAAATGCTAATATAATCATTAAAACTGTGTCATCAAAACCAGCAATATTGGCCAGGATTGTCAAATGAGCTGAGCCAGCATGTGTTTAGAATTTGGCTTTTAATTCCGAGCAGCAGAGTGCAAAATTTAGGGTTAAATAAGATGAAAGCGATAGGGGAAACACAACTAGTTCGTAAAGCATCTGACCGCTTTGTGTCTGAGGTCGATTGATCTTGTTTATGTTCTTGGCACCCACCCAAATATGGCTCTGTTTTGTTTTTTTTTTGAGTCTGCACAGGGCAGTGCGACAGCTGGATGTGCACAAAGGCGTGACATACGTGTTTGGCGCCCAGGGCAGACTCCGCCCCTGGCAAGCACGACATGTAATTGGAAATTAAATTTGAATAATAGATCGGTCAATATATGCGCAGTCATTGCCAACAGAGCAATTCCAATGGTGTTATAATTTTTTTTTTTTTAACAGATGATGGCAAATACATAAACTGATTGTTCTAACAGGTCGTTTGTTGGGGCTTATTTTTAATTCATACATCCCTTTCTACTCGTGCCGCGGTTCATTCAAATTATGATCACATTAAACAAAAAATGTGCCGATACTGAAATATGATATAATCAGCTTTTTCCAAATGAGTCAATAACAAAAACTCACAAAAGAAATGTGATTATCTTGGCAAGTACCATGAATGGCAATCGCACTGATATGGTACGTTAGTAACATGAACATTTATCATACAGAACTAACACATGTGTAGCATGAGCGTTTGTTACTGAACGTTTATCATACAGAACTAACACATGTGTAACATGAGCGTTTGTTACTGAACGTTTATCATACAGAACTAACACATGTGTAACATGAGCGTTTGTTACTGACCGTTTATCATACAGAACTAACACATGTGTAACATGAGCGTTTGTTACTGAACGTTTATCATACAGAACTAACACATGTGTAACATGAGCGTTTGTTACTGAACGTTTATCATACAGAACTAACACATGTGTAACATGAGCGTTTGTTACTGAACGTTTATCATACAGAACTAACACATGTGTAACATGAGCGTTTGTTACTGAACGTTTATCATACAGAACTAACACATGTGTAACATGAGCGTTTGTTACTGAACGTTTATCATACAGAACTAACACATGTGTAATATCAGCGTTTGTTACTGAACGTTTATCATACAGAACTAACACATGTGTAATATCAGCGTTTGTTACTGAACGTTTATCATACAGAACTAACACATTAGTAACATGAAGGCGTGTTACACAGAACTAACACATGTGCAACATGAACGTTTATCACACTCAACTAACACGTGTGTAACATTAACGTTTATCACACACACCTAACACATGTGTAACTTGAACGTTTATCACACACAACTAACACATGTGTAAAATGAACGTTTATCACACACACCTAACACATGTGTAACTTGAACGTTTATAACACACAACTAACACATGTGTAAAATGAACGTTTATCACACACACCTAACACATGTGTAACTTGAACGTTTATCACACACAACTAACACATGTGTAACATGTTTCGCCTGCTACATTTACTTTCAGCTGAATTTCTCGATCAATTTATGTCTGTGTGTGGCTTACTATTCGTTTGGTCTTGAAACTTTTGTACAGGCGTTTAAATGTGATCTTATAACACCAATATTCTGTATGCTGCCATTTGATGTGAATTCCGGCACGTTGAGACACCTCTAATTACAGGTAGTATTACTTACTTTCTATGGCAGGTGTCTGTGTGTGAAAGTAAGTACAGGGTCGCATAATGCTCGGCAATTTTCTGTCAGTCCTACCGACTCGTGCGTGTCTTCTTGTTAAAAAACGAGGCTGTGTTGTGTAGAGTCAGGGCACGGCTGTCACTCGGCGCGATTACCGTGTAGCAGCGACCTGGGACACATTCGTGCTGTACTAAACCCGGTATTCTGTCTGGCCTTATTGGGTGTACTTGTGGCTGCATTCCTGCCGCCGTTGCGCGTTTGTGCAAGACGGTTGTCTTTAATTTATTTCGTTTTATGTGGCTTTTCAATCTGCATGTTTTGTTTCCTTCGGTGTGATAATTCACTGAATGCTTCACTTTTGTGCACGTTGTAATATTTCCTTCACAATCTACAGTAAGTACAATTGCCGTATGATAACATATTTGTGCACGTTGTAATATTTCCTTCACAATCTACAGTAAGTACAATTGCCGTATGATAACATATTTGTGTACGTTGTAATATTTCCTTCACAATCTACAGTAAGTACAATTGCCGTATGATAACATATTTGTGCACGTTGTAATATTTCCTTCACAATCTACAGTAAGTACAATTGCCGTATGATAACATATTTGTGTACGTTGTAATATTTCCTTCACAATCTACAGTAAGTACAATTGCCGTATGATAACATATTTGTGTACGTTGTAATATTTCCTTCACAATCTACAGTAAGTACAATTGCCGTATGATAACATATTTGTGTACGTTTCATGTTCGTACCAAGTATTCAGAGCAAAATGAAAAGAAAGACAACTCTAGTCGAACATTGTCACTATCTATTCAGCTCTTCCTATGGGTGCAAAACTTCATCAACCTCCTCATTTCATGGAGACTTAAAGCTGTTACTTTGATTACACAGATTAGCAATGTATAGCATAATAGGTGTATGTCATTATTGTCATTTTCTTCCCTCCCTAAATCATACACTAATATACAGTATATATAATATATATACATATCTTCTTCTTCTACCTTTCAGATCCTGTGGAGCATAGGTCTTCAACAAACACTTTCCAAGTCGTTCTATTTCTCCCCATTCCACATCTTCCCCATCATCTTCATCTCCGCTTCCATCTGTCTTCTCCAAGAATTTCTTGGTCTTCCTCTTTGTCTTTTCCCCTGGGGATTCCAAAAAAAGGACCTGTTGTGTAATACTCTCAGTTGACTTCCGCAGTGTGTATCCTATCCAACGCCATCGTCTTCGCTGTATCTCTTTATCCACTGGTATTTGACTGATACATTTCCATAATGCTATGTTAATGAATTTGTCCTGCCATTTCCATCCTTTTATTCTGCGTAAGCATCCATTAATGAAAGTCTGTATCTTCATGATTGTCAATTTTGTTGTTCTCCACGTTTCACAGCCATATAATAGGATTGACTTAACATTGGAGTTGAAAATTTTTAGTTTTGTATTTAACCTAATTTCTTTGGATTTCCATATGTTTCCCAATTCTATATGTTTTTAGTGTCGTAATTTAGCGTCTTTCTGCTAAACGAGTGATCTCACTTGAAGTTCGCATATTTAAAGAAAAATGTATCAACTGCTTCCAGTTTTTGTGCATGTAATTTTATTTCTTCTCAATAAGACTTAGGGTTAGGAATACCCTAAACCTAACCCAGGTGTCTTGTAATGACAGACTAGAGTGACCAAATAAAGTGCAAAGGGACATTACTCCGAGCTGAAAGACTTTCGACTAGGAGTTTACCTATATTAATATATAATTATACACACACTAATTGTTCGACAATTTTTTTTTTTTGCATTTCCGGTTCAATGATAATTTGTAGAGCACCATGTGATGTCATCCTTTCAATGTTCTCGGTTGGTTGTCTCATTCTGTCTGAGCGCTTGCGATCAGTTGGAAGCTGTCTGCGGCTCACTTTGGCTACATGCAATCTTGAGTCATGGGCCAGTGTTGCTTTGCTGATAAAACAAAGTCATTCCTGTAATAAATGTTTGACAGTTTCATCATTTAGACCTTATGTGCAGAGCCAATGGCGAATGGTAAGCTATCAACTTATAGTGATTGTTTCTGGATATCGTTTCTTTTCTTCATTATTCTTACGTTCTTTTTTTTTTTTAATCTTGAGCCAACTGTTATCATTTCAGTCTATACTGTCATCACGGTCTATTATTTTCTTTATTCCGTGTACACATCTCAATTTGTATGTCGTTGATATCTCCTGGATGTAGAACTGAACACTCGAACAGCATGTGATGGATGTAACGTACACTCCTAAAAGTTATGGTGACAATGGATGGCTCTGTCACTATACCTTGTAGTTGTAGGAGTTTACGTTACACCCCACCACTTGCTCCTTGCCACCAGCTTTACTGTCACTGCAGTTATTTGCATGTTCTCCACCAAGTAATTCTCCAACATCCATCCCCCAAAAAGTCTACAATTGCTTGTTTGCGTTCATACAATGACTAGGTAAATAGTTAGCCCTCATCGTCATCTCTCTTAAAGGGACTGAAGTGGGCGTGGTGTATGATTTGCAGTAGAACTGTAATATTTTCGCCTTTCGGTCCAACACATCCGACCTCAGCGCGATATTTTTTAGTACCTAGGTTTGTTCTCTCTTTTCGATCCCTACTCACGTGACCAGACTAGACTAGCTAGTCAGTTTTTAGGGACACGCGAAGTGATGACATAGGATCTCTTAATTCTGATTCACCGATCCTTGCGCAAACCATCAGCTATTGTTCGGTGAGAGCTTCCAGCTCTGTTTCTAAACATCCGCTTTAGCCTCTTCACATCCATAATTAATTTGAGGCTTTCAGTTACTGCGTCGATGGCATACAACACCAGTGTGTCGACTCAGCACTTGCGAGAATACATGCTAATTTGGATTATGTTGTTTTCTCTTATGAAGTAACATTTCAAAGTTAATCTTTCTTTTTTATTCACACTTTATTTTACTGTCTATTGGGGGCCTCGGTAACCTAGTTGGGAAAACCACCCGACTGGGCTACCAACGTTCGGACAACCTGTTCCCGCTGGAAGCAGTGTGAATTGTAATAGTGAATTAGAAAATATAAAATACCCCCTCAGACGGCCCAGCCGCTGGCAGAAATGGGTACCAGGGTAGTACTGTACTCTGAGAAGGTGAGAAATGCCGCCTCGCATCATAAGTTTCGATGCTTGAAGTGACACTATCCAGAAGTCTCCGAACACTTCTGGATAGGCGGCCCAGCACATATGGATGAAATCTCGCGTGCTAAGACGCCGGTTCAAGTCTCGTACTTGACCTTTACTGTCGTCTATAACTTGAGCACCACGGGTTTTAGCCTACACTGTTGTACAGTCTGGTGTGTGTGAAAACTAGACCAGGGGCAGATTGCAATAGTGATCATGTACCAGTTGTGGGAAAGCTTAGAGTAAAATTAAAAACAACCAACGAGCCTCAGTTAGCATCAAGTCAAATTTAGATTTACTCAAATCAGACAAGAAGCAGCAAGACAAATATAAAATCACAATTCAGAACCGATACAATGCAATAGAGAAAATACAAAGCATTGATGAAAAGTGGGAAATGCTAAATAATCAATGCAACAAACATAAAAAGAGTTCATACATCCAGTGAGGACAAATTCAAGAAATAAATGGATGACAGATGACATTTTGCAGCTAATGGATACAAGAAGAAGAAATAAAGAAAATGAAGATGAGTATAAGAGATTACATAAAGAAATTGGAATAAAATGCAATGAAGTAAAAGAAGCATAGTTAAAAGAGAGATGCAAAGAGATTGAAATGCAACAAAAAGGAGATGCTAAAGCTATATACATGTACAAACAAATTTAAGAATTAACCGGAAGAAAAACGCAATCAAAAACAAGATGTTTAGGATCAAAGGAAGGAGAACTGTTGATTGAACACGAAAGCATAAGGGAACGATGGACAGAATACATTAAAGATCTTTATAATGATGAACAAACAGAAGTAAATATTAAGGATAAAGGAGAAGGACCAGAAATACTCAGAGAAGAAGTGGAAGATGCCTTGAGCAATATGAAAGCAGACAAAGCTACCGAATCAGATAAAATAACTAAAGAAGAGATTGAAGCCATGGGTGATTTTGGAATAGCAATAATAACAAAAATATTGAATGATATCTACAACAGCGGATATATACCAGACGACATGCTCAAATCAATATTCATAGCCCTGTCAAAGAAATCGGGTGCGATTGAATGCGATGATCATCGCACAATTAGCCTTATGAGTCACATGACTAAAATATTACTAAGAATCATCATGCGAAGAGTTCGAAACAAAATCAGTCCAGAAATTAGTGATAAACAGTGTGGTTTTGTTAGAGATAAAGGAACGAGCAATGCCATATATATATATATATATATATATATATATATATATATATATATATATATATATATCATAAGATCTTTAGTAGAAAGAGCTATAGAGGTGAAAACAGATCTATACTTATGTTTCATAGATTATACCAAAGCATTTGACAAAGTAAAGCACCAAGAAAAAATTAGCATTTTAGAAAGCATAAACGTAGACAGCAAAGATCTAAGTGTAATATAGAACATGTACTGGCAACAAACAGCGGCCATAAGAACTGGAAACCAAGTGGGAATGTTTCAAGAAATAAAACAGGGTGTTAGACAAGGTTGTGTGCTGTCACCATTTGTTTAATATTTATAGTGAAATTATTTTAAGATCCATAAGGGAGATTGTTGTGCCTTTTTTTATGTTTGCTCTCCATGTGCTACGATCCGCAGCCACATTTTCCCAGTTCCTTTCACTTATAGAAAAATCCCTCAAGGAAGCCCTGCAAACATCCTTATATCTCAGCACTGGTCTGCCCTTTGGTCTCTTTCCGTCCCTATTTCGCCATACAATATTTGTTTGGGAATACGATTGTTTGCCATTCTTCTTACATGGCCCAGCCACCAAAGTCTACGAATCCTAAGTGTTGCCATGATCGATGGGAATTTGGCTCGTTGTAAGACGTTAGAGTTAGTTACTTTGTCCAGCCATTTGTTTATAATCTTGAGAAGGCAACGTAGATGAAAGCTGGTTAACCTTTTCTCCTGTCCTACCTAGGCAGTCCGAGTTTTATTCAAGAAACGAATCCAAACGTAGTCCTAGATCCGAATGCCTTAACTAAATATATTATATATCTCTTCTGTTGTGTCTTTCACTACCGCATGGCCCTTGAAATATGTGGCTCTTAACACGGTACATTACTATACTATACGTTTTCTAATCGGTATGTCCACTGTGTTGTATGTCTTTACTATGTTATTTATGTTCTTTTCCTTAACGTATTTCCTCCGGTGTGTATCATGTTGTTCATGTGTCTTCCCATTGACACGCAACATAAATTATACACATTCACGTCGGGACTTTTTTGACACGTGTTTACATTACGGTACATTCCGTTCATAGATCCAAGAAGCGGAGCTCTTATCGCTCATTTTACTAACAGAACAACCGTAGGAACACGCATGAAGGGAGGTAGACGGAAGAGATCGGTGGTTTTCAAATCCCTTCTTAAGCGGGATAACGTACTAGCTTTAAATATTTATGTTTTACGATCCACAATTTAAGACTATAAAAATAAAGTAAAGGGCCCCGTCATGCCACGTGGCGTATTCGGAATATGGTGTTATTGGCCATAATTTTTTTACAGAATTTCGGCACAAGATTGTTGGGGTACTGTGGTCGGTATTACGTCCGTGCCGTTTACTTTGTGAGAAAAAAAAATCCGGTACCCATAAGTCTGTTTTAAGATTTAAAAAAAGTTCCCTCCATGCTTTGCTAGGCGTATGGGGAATATTGTGTTAGTGACCATATTTTTCTATGACCACGGCACATTTTTTGGGTGATGTGGTCGGTATCACGCCAGGCCCTTTACTACCCAGGAAAAATCTGGTACCAATTTTTAGAGGCTGGGTGAATCCCATTAAAAAAAAAAATTCAAAGTTTTCGCCGATGGCACGGAGTTCGTGCATTTGAGCCGAAGTCGTCTTATGTATTTTTCTAGTGAGTGGTGGGAGTGCTTTATACTGGGTTTGAGGTGGGGGGGGGGGGGTAACTGAATAGGGGTTCTGAACACTGTGGATATGTCCACTGTGCCATGCCGATACTGTCTCTCTGTAGCTGACTGTATCTCCAGATGATTTTGGTTTAGTTTAGTTCAGCTCAGCTCAGCCCAGCCCAGTTTAGTCGACAGGCCATCCTCATTGCACATCGAGCCAGCCCATAAGTGCTCAGATCTCCTCCAAAGTATATCCCTGAAAGTGAAGCGGACTAGCGACACGTGTTGTGCTACACAATCTTCTGAAACTGAATCATCCTTGGATTCATGTATAGTGCTCTCGTCTGACATCTCCCACCTTGACATGAAATTCGTGAAGTCTTTTCATGGCTGCAGTTTTAGGGTTATTGTCTAAGTTCATTCTTTCGTCCAGCGTCTCTGGGACAATCGTTCCTTTGGACTTCCGGTGAAGAAATACTACCGTGCTAGTTTTGTTGTTTAAATTCCAGTAAACTATTTTCTTAAACTCATATTTTCTCTGTTTGTATATCCTCATTCTTAGGTTTAAAATTCGTACCGTCATTGATAAAAGTGGTATTATGAGATTTGTTTAGATGGGCTCATAGGTCTTTATCAGTGATGTAGGTTCGTGCATTATGCCGTGATCTCCCTACATACTCGAGGCGATAGTTCAGTGGTTAGTGAACTGGACTACAAAGGACAAGAGGTAGGGTTCGATCTCAACCGACGGCTTCCGGGTTCACCCAGACTTAAATGGGTACGGGATTTTTTTCTGTGAAAGTAAAGCGGTACGGGCCTAATACCGACCACATTACCCCAAAAATCATGTGCCGAGGGTCTGTAAAATTTATAGTCACTAACACCATATTCCCTATACGCCACTTGGCGTGACGGAGGCTCTTTACTTTTTTTACTTACCCCCCACATACTCAGCAACATATTATTCGCTACGGACTGAAACATTTCCTTGTGTCCTACACGTTAGGTTGATTAGTAGTTGCCTGTTTTTCTTATGTTGCTGTCTTAGCCTGACTATTGCTACTCTCTTTCATCTACCCATTAAGAGACTGTACTTGCTTTTGTGCCTTTCATTCATGAAGACATGAGGAATAATATTTATATAACAGGCTATTATACGCCATAGAAATGCAAATAAATGGGGAGCTTCTGTAAAGCTGATGGTAAAGGAGAAATAGGAAAATAAGAGAGAAAAAAAAATGGCGTAGTCACAGCTTTATGTAACAGCTATGTTTATTGTCCCTGCTGAAGGCATATTGAGCCGTAACGTCGTTCGGTATTGTGTTGTCCACCACTTACGTAAAACAGCAACCGTGCTATTTTTTTTTTCTATTTTTTGCTTCCATTCTCCTCCGTCAAAAACCTGACGTCATCATCATCATATGCCATACCAGTTGGCGTAGGCGATCATGACCTTCACAAGTCTCTGACCTCAATACATCATATCAACTCTGTTGTTGACTGTTTGCCGTGCCGCGACCACAAGCTATCTAGTACCTTCTCAATTTATCGTTCACGATCCTTCTTTCTTTGTACTTTGCCAGGTGTAACAAATACTCCAGCTTTACTCTTCTCATGATGTACCTGAACAAAAAATGTTGATTGTTTCTTTCTAATGTTTTATAGGAACTATCCTTCCTTGTTGGCGTCGTTAAAAATGTCCTCGCTTGTCGTTTTTGGGTCTAAGACTATAAAAATGTCTTCAATCCTTGCTAGTTTGGAATTCCGTTCGTTTCCAGGGCAATCGCGAAGGGATGACTGGGATCTTGTATCAGCTTTAGCTCACTGATTCTATACGCTGGCAATGAGTTATTATTCGTTGACCACTTTCAAGAAAAGACAAAGAGGAAGACCAAGGAATTATTGGAGAAGACAGATCGAAGCAGAGATGAAGATGATGGAGAAGACATGGAATGATCTTAAAAGAATGGCAAAAAACAGAACGACTGGGAAAGTGTTCGTTGAAGACCTATGCTCCACTGGGAGCTAAAAGGTAGAAGAAGTAGAAGACTTTCAACAAACCAACTGTTTAGTATCTGGAATCAACAACATCCGATTCCGATTAGACACGACACCGATATCAACAGTAGCGTGGCCCTGCTAATGAGGATCTATGCTCATTATAATCACCTGTTACGTTCCACGCGAGTTATTCTAAATAGCTGTTGGGAATTAATGTTCTTGTGGGCCAGTTTAATTGCTTCAGGGGCGTTTATGTTGAGTTTTATTAACTTGAGAGTCGGGAAAAATTGATTTATCGAACCTAACGAATTGTTGTGCATGAGTTTTTGCTAGTGTGAGTTTTAGAGAGGAAACGGCTAGTGGAGATTACGAGGTTGCAGGACAAGTGGAGTGAGAATCAGAGATTTGTGGATTAAGTGGAGTTTTAAGGATGAGTTTATGAGGAGTGGTGGAGAGTACTTTGTTAAAGAATGAGAGTGGTGACGGGAAGTTTATAGAAATGATGATCTGGTCGTGATTTGTTTATTGAAGAATGAGAGTGATAACGAGTAGTTTATAGAAATGATGATCTGGTCGTGATTTGTTTATTGAAGAATGAGAGTGATAACGAGAAGTTTGTAGAAATGATGATCTGGTCATGATTTGTTTATTGAAGAATGAGAGTGATAACGAGAAGTTTGTAGAAATGATGATCTGGTCATGATTTGTTTATTGAAGAATGAGAGTGATAACGAGAAGTTTGTAGAAATGATGATCTGGTCATGATTTGTTTATTGAAGAATGAGAGTGGTGACGGGAAGTTTATAGAAATGATGATCTGGTCGTGATTTGTTATTGAAGAATGAGAGTGGTGACGGGAAGTTTATAGAAATGATGATCTGGTCGTGATTTGTTTATTGAAGAATGAGAGTGATAACGAGAAGTTTGTAGAAATGATGATCTGGTCGTGATTTGTTTATTGAAGAATGAGAGTGGTGACGGGAAGTTTATAGAAATGATGATCTGGTCGTGATTTGTTTATTCAAGAATGAGAGTGATAACGAGAAGTTTATAGAAATGATGATCTGGTCGTGATTTGTTTATTGAAGAATGAGAGTGATAACGAGAAGTTTGTAGAAATGATGATCTGGTCATGATTTGTTTATTGAAGAATGAGAGTGGTGACGGGAAGTTTATAGAAATGATGATCTGGTCGTGATTTGTTTATTGAAGAATGAGAGTGGTGACGGGAAGTTTATAGAAATGATGATCTGGTCGTGATTTGTTTATTGAAGAATGAGAGTGATAACGAGAAGTTTGTAGAAATGATGATCTGGTCGTGATTTGTTTATTGAAGAATGAGAGTGGTGACGGGAAGTTTATAGAAATGATGATCTGGTCGTGATTTGTTTATTGAAGAATGAGAGTGATAACGAGAAGTTTGTAGAAATGATGATCTGGTCGTGATTTGTTTATTGAAGAATGAGAGTGGTGACGGGAAGTTTGTAGAAATGATGATCTGGTCATGATTTGTTTATTGAAGAATGAGAGTGGTGACGGTAAGTTTATAGAAATGATGATCTGGTCATGATTTGTTTATTGAAGAATGGGAGTGGTGACGGTAAGTTTATAGAAATGATGATCTGGTCATGATTTGTTTATAAAGAATGGAGTGGTGACGGTAAGTTTATAGAAATGAGGATCTGGTCATGATTTGTTTATTAAAGAATGGGAGTGGTGACGGTAAGTTTATAGAAATGATGATCTGGTCATGATTTGTTTATTGAAGAATGGGAGTGGTGACGGTAAGTTTATAGAAATGATGATCTGGTCATGATTTGTTTATTAAAGAATGGGAGTGGTGACGGTAAATTTATAGAAATGATGATCTGGTCGTGATTTGTTTATTGAAGAATGAGAGTGGTGACGGGAAGTTTGTAGAAATGATGATCTGGTCGTGATTTGTTTATTGAAGAATGGGAGTGGTGACGGTAAATTTATAGAAATGATGATCTGGTCATGATTTGTTTATTAAAGAATGGGAGTGGTGACGGTAAATTTATAGAAATGATGATCTGGTCATGATTTGTTTATTGAAGAATGGGAGTGGTGACGGTAAGTTTATAGAAATGATGATCTGGTCATGATTTGTTTATTAAAGAATGGGAGTGGTGACGGTAAGTTTATAGAAATGATGATCTGGTCGTGATTTGTTTATTGAAGAATGAGAGTGGTGACGGTAAGTTTATAGAAATGATGATCTGGTCATGATTTGTTTATTAAAGAATGGGAGTGGTGACGGTAAGTTTATAGAAATGATGATCTGGTCGTGATTTGTTTATTGAAGAATGAGAGTGGTGACGGTAAGTTTATAGAAATGATGATCTGGTCATGATTTATTTATTGAAGAATGGAGTGGTGACGGTAAGTTTATAGAAATGATGATCTGGTCATGATTTATTTATTGAAGAATGAGAGTGGTGACGGTAAGTTTATAGAAATGATGATCTGGTCATGATTTGTTTATTAAAGAATGAGAGTGGTGACGGTAAGTTTATAGAAATGATGATCTGGTCATGATTTGTTTATTAAAGAATGAGAGTGGTGGCGGGAGGTTTATAGAAAATGATGATTGGTCGTGATTTATTTATTGAAGAATGGGAGTGGTGGCGGGAGGTTTATAGAAATGATGATCTGGTCATAATTTGTTTATTGAAGAATGGAGTGGTGATGGTAAGTTTATAGAAATGATGATCTTGTCGTGATTTGTTTATTGAAGAATGGGAGTGGTGACGGTAAGTTTATAGAAATGATGATCTTGTCGTGATTTGTTTATTGAAGAATGGGAGTGGTGACGGTAAGTTTATAGAAATGATGATCTTGTCGTGATTTGTTTATTGAAGAATGGGAGTGGTGGCGGGAGGTTTATAGAAATGATGATCTGGTCGTGATTTATTTATTGAAACGATAGAGGGTGATGCCGAGTTTATGGAAAGAGTAGAAGGTAATGTCGAGTTTCTAAAGGAAATGTAGGGTAATGTCAAATTTACAGAGGCAGTAGAAGGTAATGTCGAGTTTCTAAAGGCAATGTAGGGTAATGTCAAATTTATAGAGGCAGTAGAAGGTAATGTCAAGTTTATGGAGTGAATAGATGGTAATGTCGAGCTTACAGAAGCATTAGAGAGCGATGTCTAGTTTATGAAGACGGTAAAGAGTAATGTGGAATTTATGGAAGTAGTCGAGAGTAACATCAAGTTATGGAAACAGTTGAGGGTGATGTCCAGTTTGTTTAGACAAAAAAGAAAAAGATTAATAATTAGAAGTTGGCATATAATGCACACAAATGTTCAAATTTGCACACTGTCAGCAGTAATTATTGGCTTAATATTATGAATACAACGATTCCTTCTGCAACGGTATGTGCCTCAGTGAGGGGGCCATCGTTAAACGTAGTTTGAGATACGCTTTGGAGGAGAACAATTTAAAAAAAAAAAATTATTTTGGATTCGGTAGAGTCGATGTTTGGGTTATGTGTATCGCAGTACCAGGGATTGGTTTGGCGTTTAGAAAAGTTAGTGACTGGAACAGAAGACATGTGAGCGTGTGGGAGTCGTTAAGATACCGAGTTATATTACATTGTTCTGTTTGCTGTCTGTATAAGGAGGAAGTAAACCCGTTTAGGATGGGGGAAACCTAAACATTAGTGTGTTATTTCTATGTAAATATCTGTGTTTATTTGGACTGAGGTATAAGGTAGAAGGAAAAGGGGAGATAACACTGTGTGGACGACAGAGAGTGTGTAATTTAAACTGGAGAGTTATAGATAAAAACGGGTAGCGGAGTAGGGTATCCCCTGACAGTACGAGAAGTAAGACACCGTCTTGCCTCGGCTAGTCTACGGGCACCGTTGGGCTAGGTGGAGTACCTGTTTAGTCCCCTGTAACTTCCGATTAGGATACACCAAGTCTCGGAGTAGATTATGGATGAAGCTGTGGGGCAGCTGGATGTTGTTGCTGGTTATGGTCAAGACTCTACCATGGTAGGCAGATGACCTCAATATAGAGATAGCGGCTAATAGTACAGTCACTGCCAAGTGTAGAGACAATGGCTACCATCACTGGTTAGTACAGTCACTGCCAAGTGTAGAGACAATGGCTACCATCACTGTTTAGTACAGTCGCTACCAAGTGTAGAGACAATGGCTACCATCACTGTTTAGTACAGTCGCTACCAAGTGTAGAGACAATGGCTACCATCACTGTTTAGTACAGTCACTGCCAAGTGTAGAGACAATGGCTACCATCACTGTTTAGTACAGTCACTGTCAAGTGTAGAGACAATGGCTACCATCACTGGTTAGTACAGTCACTGTCAAGCGTAGAGACATTGGCTACCATCACTGATTAGTACAGTCACTGCCAAGCGTAGAGACAATAGCTACCATCACTGGTTAGTACTGTCACTGCCAAGTGTAGAGACAATGGCTACCATCACTGGTTAGTACTGTCACTGCCAAGCGTAGAGACAATGGCTACCATCACTGGTTAGTACAGTCACTGCCAAGTGTAGAGACAATGGCTACCATCACTGGTTAGTACTGTCACTGCCAAGTGTAGAGACAATGGCTACCATCACTGGTTAGTACTGTCACTGCCAAGTGTAGAGACAATGGCTACCATCACCGGTTAGTACAGTCACTGCCAAGCATAGAGACAATGGCTACCATCACTGGTTAGTACAGTCACTGCCAAGTGTAGAGACAATGGCTACCATCACTGGTTAGTACTGTCACTGCCAAGTGTAGAGACAATGGCTACCATCACTGGTTAGTACTGTCACTGCCAAGTGTAGAGACAATGGCTACCATCACTGGTTAGTACAGTCACTGCCAAGTGTAGAGACAATGGCTACCATCACTGGTTAGTACAGTCACTGCCAAGTGTAGAGACAATGGCTACCATCACTGGTTAGTACAGTCACTGCCAAGTGTAGAGACAATGGCTACCATCACCGTTAGTACAGTCACTGCCAAGTGTAGAGACAATGGCTACCATCACTGGTTAGTACTGTCACTGCCAAGTGTAGAGACAATGGCTACCATCACCGGTTAGTACAGTCACTACCAAGTGTACAGACAATGGCTACCATCACTGGTTAGTACTGTCACTGCCAAGCATAGAGACAATGGCTACCATCAATGGTTAGTACAGTCACTGCCAACATAGAGACAATGGCTACCATCACTGGTTAGTACTGTCACTGCCAAGCGTAGAGACAATGGCTGCCATTACCGGTTAGTACTGTCACTGCCAAGCGTAGAGACAATGGCTACCATCACTGGTTAGTACAGTCACTGCCAAGTGTAGAGACAATGGCTACCATCACCGGTTAGTACAGTCACTGCCAAGTGTAGAGACAATGGCTACCATCACTGGTTAGTACTGTCACTGCCAAGTGTAGAGACAATGGCTACCATCACCGGTTAGTACAGTCACTACCAAGTGTACAGACAATGGCTACCATCACTGGTTAGTACTGTCACTGCCAAGCATAGAGACAATGGCTACCATCAATGGTTAGTACAGTCACTGCCAAACATAGAGACAATGGCTACCATCACTGGTTAGTACTGTCACTGCCAAGCGTAGAGACAATGGCTGCCATTACCGGTTAGTACTGTCACTGCCAAGCATAGAGACAATGGCTACCATCACTGGTTAGTACTGTCACTGCCAACTGTAGAGACAATGGCTACCATCACTTGTTAGTACAGTCACTGCCAAGTGTAGAGACAATGGCTACCATCACCACCTACTATAGTCACTATCAAATGTACAGACAATGGCTACCATCACCACCTACTACAGTCACTACCATATGTACAGACAATGACTACCATCACCGGTTAGTACAGTCACTGCCAAGTGTAGAGACAATGGCTACCATCACCACCTACTACAGTCACTACCAAATGTACAGACAATGGCTACCATCACCACCTACTACAGTCACTACCAAATGTACAGACAATGGCTGCCATCACCACCTACTCCAATCACTACCAAATGTGCAGACAATGGCTACCATCACTGGTTAGTACAGTAACTACCAAGTGTAGAGACAATGGCTACCATCACCCACCTACTACAGTCACCACCAAGTGTAGAGACAATGGCTTCCATCACC
The DNA here is from genome assembly GCA_032433765.1 of Megaustenia siamemsis. NCBI lineage: Eukaryota > Metazoa > Mollusca > Gastropoda > Stylommatophora > Ariophantidae > Megaustenia > Megaustenia siamemsis. The sequence goes on along the minus strand of JAVIAB010000059.1, from coordinate 21,964,757 downwards.
GGCTAGTATAGTCACTGCCAAGTGTAGAGACAATGGCTACCATCACCACCTACTACAGTCACCACCAAGTGTAGAGACAATGGCTACCATCACCACATACTACAGTCACTACCAAATGTACAGACAATGGCTACCATCACCACCTACTACAGTCACTGTCAAGTGTAGAGACAATGGCTACCATCACCACCTACTACAGTCACTGTCAAGTGTAGAGACAATGGCTACCATCACCACATACTACAGTCACTACCAAATGTAGAGACAATGGCTACCATCACCACTTACTACAGTCACTACCAAATGTACAGACAATGGCTACCATCACCACATAATACAGTCACTACCAAATGTACAGACAATGGCTACCATCACCACCTACTACAGTCACTGTCAAGTGTAGAGACAATGGCTACCATCACCACCTGCTGCAGTCACTACCAAGAAAGAAACGATTGCCAAACTCCCTCTTTACAGTTTCTCTAAACCCATGTCAAACACAACAGTAGAAGTCATAATGACCTAGAGAATATAACAATGGAGGACATTGTTGCAAGTACAGGAACGAGGGGAAAAAAATCAAGAAGATGGATGCTAGATATTATAGATGAGCTGGGATTAACTGCCGCAAACGCTGGGCACTTCACACAAAGAACACCAGTGTTAGTTATCACAGGAGCCAGGTTTTTACGGAGAAAATCTCCATGATGAGTACAAATAAAACTAACAATGGGAGGGCCAGCCAAGAAAACAAACAAAACAGAAAATATAAAAAATGTGGATTTCTAGAAGAATATGAAGAATAGGATGGGAATAAAAGAACGAACGAAGAAGTCTTTTAAAAAAACTAAAAATGAAAAGAGAACTACTAAACACAATTCAAACATGACAACTGTGACTTTTGGGGCATGTTTAAAGACAAAACAGCCTACTAAAAGTAATCTTGAAAGGGAAAATCCAAGGTAACAGGAGCAGAAGTAGACCAAGACTAACGTGGTCGAGTAACATCAAAAGATGGACAAATCAGCCCATGACAACCTGCACCATCAAAGCAAGAGACAGAGTGGAATGGCGCTCCATGGTAGCCAACCTTCTATGCGGAGACGGCACTCAGTGTGATGATTCGTCTCTGCTGTCTGTTAGTTTCTGGGATTGTTCACACGTTTTCATCGTCCATTACAAAAATAAGAATAATCAATCCATTTTCTACTTTGTTTACCTTGGTTAATCCTAATAAAGCATCAGTTTCATGGTTCTCCCTTTACAATCATATCGTTAATACGACCACACCGGTAGTACGAATGGGAGCTGATGAGGTGACCAGGGACAAGTTGATGACATACCTCAGAGTTAAGTTTGATCGCAGCCTGTGTTTTCGGGACCACGTCGACCATGTGATAACAAAATCCCGCAAAGGATTAGTCGCTTTGAAGGTCATGGCAGCTGCCAACATCGAGCAGAGGGTACTTACTCTTCTGTTCCAGGGATTAGTCCTCGCACCAATCGAGTATGCCCTGGCCATTCTTACTGTCAGTACGACTCAAATTGATAGGCTGGAGAAAATACACAATGAAGCCATGAGCATTATCTTGGTATGTACAAGGGACACTCCCTGTGTAGCAATGAGGTATCTTCTTGACTTTCCGACCATGGATGACAGAATCAAGATCTGGAGAGCACGAGCATACCTGAAGATTAGTACAGATAAAGAGCATCCATTGCACCACGTGCTCAATACAGGGAAAGGTGTAAGGCTAAAAAGTGGCAAATCATGGGTGGGCCGAGCAGAAGATGTCATCAAACAGGTCTGTGGGCTTACCAATATCAGCGTTGGTGAGGACTGGATACCGATGGTTACGTCGTTCAAGGGGACTTTCTCGTGTATTGTCACACTCGACAGGAAAAGTAGGGAACAGAACCCGGTCGTGGTGAATGCTGAGGTCAACGGTCTCATCTGCGATAACACCGATGAGAAAGATGCAGTCATCTATACACACGGATCTGTAATACGACACCAAAGAAGTGCATGGGTATTTACAGCACTCTCGGTAGGCAGAATAGTCTACGAAGACAGTGGTGCATACGTCATGACCACGAGTAGCATGACAATGGAGGTGATGGCAGTGACCAAGGAATTCTAATGGTTAGTCACAAGACTACACCCACGCATGTATACTGAGTGATTCGATGAGCATGATAAAAAAAGTGAAGGCGGGCTCTGTACGCATGCAATGGGTAGAGTCGTTGCAGAAATCCAAAATACGTAAGGTCACCTTTGTCTATGTCCCTGGACATGCGGGAGTACGGAAGATAAAAGAGCGGACAGGCTTGGCTAGCTGCGCTGTCGTTGAGGACGGGCAACCGATGGATCGGGCGGACATCATCAATGCCCTCCGAGATATGGGATGAACACAGGACTTCGACAAACACATATTCACGTCACTTCTTCGGATGATGGAAATTGGAGTTGGGATGGGCACGTCCAGAAATGAGAAACTTAGTGGCCGTGTAAGAAGACTTATCAACCAACATAGAAGTGGAGTCGTCAGTCGCTGGACACTGAGGGAATTGTTGAGGAGGGGATCTGAGCACCTATGGACATGTTCGGAGTGCAATGATGATGACCCGCAAATAACTTAATGGAATTGTAGAAATAGATTGAAAGTTCTGGAAAGGTAGAGATATAAAGAGATCAACGCACAACACAACGAGCTTTCAAAAAAAAAAAAAAAACTTGCGAGATCACCAGACCCAATAGCTAACCACGAAAGATAGATTGATGGATTATTAGAAACACTAGGAATTATAATAGGAGGAGAGACTAACAAAAGAGCACACGATAACGAAATATACCTCCATCAAAGCTGAAAGCCAAATGAGGAAGGAAAGAATGAGGAGGAGAAGAAGAAAACTGAGATATACAAAGTGTAAACGCTGAAAGTAGTGTGTAAAATGTAAGACAGGACGTAGCGATGTGGAATAAGTAGTTGAGTAGACGAAGCAATAAATGGAAAATGAGATGGTTAAGACGCAACGTAATCTTTAGATTCTGGGGCACAGCGACATGGGGTCAATATTATCGATGGGAACAGGAATACACGAAAAGTGGACCGAGGTTCAACGGGGTATTGCCAAGCTGGAGGATGGGTGGTCATAATAAGGCAGTGCATTTGTAGAAATAACATCACAATGAATGGAGACGTTCACAGTAGCGTGATAAGTATCACTCTGGAAAATAAATAAACCCACAAGCTTCTACATCTGAGCCTGCACCCATTAAGTGGGCGTTAATGCGTTGTGTCGCTAGTTTATGACAAAGCTACGATATCTGCGTCTTTCGGCCCGAGCATCCGTGTTCGGCATGGGTAGATTTGCTTAATAGTTTGAACCGGGCTCAGGCCATATCTGGTCTACTCATTTCAGCGTTTAACTGACAAGTATTCTTTAACATGCGCGAGTGTGTAGGAGAGATCCAGTTTGTCGCTGTTACCTGAGTGGTCTAGACATCGAATCTTACCAGCCAGAGACCAGGGCAGGGTAAAGTCACGCAGAAACCAAAGATTCGAAGTGGAAGCTTCCAACCACCCGTGGTTGTCTTCGAACTCAGGATCTTCCTGCCAACCCCCTATCTTTGCTGCTGTTGTTGTTTTTTGTTGCTGTTTTATTAGTGTTGTTTTTGTTGTTGTTGGCACAACGAAAACATCTTGTTCTTTCTGCGGATGGATTTGTCTGTCCAACATTGGCAGCATCAAGCTTAAGACATTAATATTATTATCAAACTACTGACTTTTCATATTGCTTTCTACCAACTGTCAAGACGCTGAAGGCCATATATGATGTGTTTATTTTTAGTTGACGTAATGCCACGAGTTGATGCGGGCAGGGAACCCTTATTACTTTTTGATGTAGCAGCCCTTATTACTTTTTGATGTAGCAGCCCTTATTACTTTTTGATGTAGCAGCCCTTATTACTTTTTGATGTAGCAGCCCTTATTACTTTTTGATGTAGCAGCCCGTATTACTCTTTGATGTAGCAGATTGTAATGGCTTTCTTGACATTCCCGGTTGTTACTGGAGAAGCTGGCATTCGTCTGTTCCAAGCCATGCTGGGAAACTACTCCTTCAGCCCAGAGGTACTGCAAGACTGGGTTATCTAATTTAGTAACAGCCACCACTACAGGGTCAGGCATATTTTTCCCTAAAAATTAGTGGGAGCCGCGATAGCTCAGTGGTTAGTGAACTGGACTACTACGGACAATCGGTAGGGTTCGATCCCAACCGACGGCTCCGGGTTCACCCAGCCTTAAATGGGTACCGGATTTTTTCCGGGAAAGTAAAAGCAGCACGGGCGTAATACCGACCACATTACCCCAAAATCATGTGCTGAAGGTCTGTAAAATATAGGGTCACTAACACCATATTTCCCTATACGCCACTTGGCGTGACGGGGGGTACTTTACTTACTTTTTTTACCACTACAGGGAATACGGCGATCCTAGCTTCTGTTAGACAGCCTGTATTGACGCAGACTGTTAGGGGGTTGGGAAGGGACCACGTGGAGGTAGAAACTGCTAGGTATTTGTAGGAATATGGTGCATAAAACACTGGTATTACGATCTCAGGTCGCAGGCTCTTGGATCCTCCCCCCCCCCTCCACCCCTTTTTCCACGTCTTATCTTTAAACCAACCAAAAGAATTATTTAAAAAACAAAATTTTACAGCGATGGGTTCGATTCCTGCTTCAAAAACCTGCCATAAGTATTACCAGACAAGTACTTGCATGAGACCAACAGGGATAAGGGAGCAGGAGACACCTGCGACACTTGGAGACGAAACAGTGTTATAAAAAAGATCGTATAAATTAATTAACCTGAAGTGGATTGCAAGAAAGAGAATAATTATTTGAGAGTTCGTGGCGATGTTTAAGTCTTAATGAAGGTTAAAAGGCAAGAGGTGAATAGAAAATAGAACATGCGGCCTCGCAATGAGCTGAAACTAGTCGGTTCTTTCTTTCTTTCTTTTTTTTTCTTTCTTTTGTCTTTCTTTCTTCTTTCTTTCTTTCTTTCTTTCTTTCTTTCTTTTCTTTCTTTCTTTCTTTCTTTCTTTCTTTCTGTCGTTATCTATGGCTTTCACCCGATGGCTACAGAATGAATTGACAGTCCTCTACGTCATCCGTTCATAAAGGACGTTGAGACGTATATGCGTTGTGTTGTGGTTTAGTTGCACCTTTTGGCGCAACACATCCGCCTTCAGCGCGGCATTTTCGAGCATCGGATTGCCTTCCCTCTTTGATTCTTATTCGCTTGGCCAGACTAGACTGATTAATCCATTTCAGGAGGAACTGCAAAGAGGTAGAGTCTAGATGGTTCTTGCTCACTGTTCCAGGCGTAAGCCATCAGTCTCTAACTGCCTCAAGCTATGCTGCTCTCAGGCACCTTCTTCACCCTCTCCTGCAAGTGTCCGGGCTGCCGTCGTGGTGGGTTCGCGAAGGTTTGAAGAACAGTGTAATATGTTGTAGCTAAATGTAAAGCAAATTGAGTTGAAGTTGAATCCTGGGTGCCCTCGGTTACAAAACGTATCTAATGAGGGTCCGCTGGAAAGGAAAATTTGAGAACCGCTGAACTGGAAGATTAAAATGAAGTAGATAGTTGGATATAGCTAAACAGAAAACACCATGGGACTTAACATCGCTAACAGTAAAGAATGTTTGACAGATGTCTTAACTACAGCACAGCCACACACCTTGAATGAAGATGACATCATCACGATTTCACGACATATCTTTTCTCCTGTCAGTGACGTGGGTCGCTATCTCTCTAATAGCGGAAGCTACAGATATATTTGCCTGCTGCAACCAGATACGAACGGACGAAAGGTCACAATTTTTTCCCTTCTGGCATTAACACAATTGGGCTGGGAACAGACACGCCAAGTTCATGTCGGGCTCAAGCGATGCAGTTTGTCATTTAATTTTTTTGAAGTCAGCAGAGTGTACTTTAGATGATTCTATTTGCTTCAGTAGTGATATGAAGATTATATTTGGTCTAAAATTCCAGTAGGAACGCCTTTCTTGTATTCACTTAGGGAAGATTATGTTTGCCCCTGTAGTGATATAAAAAAGTAAAGCACCCCCGTCATGCCAAATGGCGTATAGGGAATATTGTGTTAGTGGCCATACATTTTACAGACCTTCGGCACATGATTTTTAAGGTAATGTGGTCGGTATTACGCCCGTGCCGCTTTACTTTCCCAGAAAAAAAATCCTGTACCCATTAATGGCTTGGTGAACCGGAAGTCGGCGGTTGGGAACGAACCATACCTCTTGTCCTTTGTAGTCCAGTTCACCCTAATTTGATTTAATTTGTGGAAGGCTCACTGTATATCCGCGTGCTGCTGAGCTTTTACTGGAGTTGGCCATTTTATAACGTGGAAACGGGTTCTGGGTCGTGCGACTGAGTAAGTGCACGTGAGTCTGGACCATCCACAGCATCGACGTTCAGCGACTTGGAGTCGTCAGTCGCTGGACACTGAGGGAATTGCTGAGGAGGGGATCTGAGCACCTATGGACATGTTCGGAGTGCAATGATGATGACCCGCAAATAACTCAATAACTCACCCTGTAGTTATATGAGGATTATCAATGTCCATCTATTATCGGAAATAAATATGAAAGTGAGTTGTTAATATTATATATGGGCAGTAAATCCGATCAAAGGTATATGTGTAGAACAGAGTCTCATCTATTACACCAGACTCTCATCTATTTGATCAGAGTCTCATCTATTAGACCAGAGTCTAATCTATTACATGAGAATTTCATCTACTACACCAGAGTCTCATCTATTACATCAGTCTCTTCTATTACATCAGAGTCTCATCTATTAAAACAGAGTTTAATCTATTACATTAGAGCCTCATCTATTACATCAGAATTGCATCTATTTCACCAGTGCCTCATCTATTATACCAGAGTCTCATCTATTAGACCAGATTCTCATCTATTACACCAGTGTCTCATCTATTGGACCAGAGTCTCATCTATTACACCAGTGTCTCATCTATTAGACCAGAGTCTCATCTATTACACCAGAGTCTCTTATATTACATCAGAATTGCATCTATTTCACCAGTGTCTCATCTATTAGACCAGGGTCTTATCTATTACACCAGGGTCTCATCTATTAGACCAGAGTCTCATCTATTACACCAGTGTCTCATCTATTACACCAGTGTTTCATCTATTACACCAGTGTCTCATCTATTAAAACAAGAGTCTCATCTATTACACCAGTGTCTCATCTATTACATCAGACTCTTATCTATTAAAACAGAGTCTCATCTATTATATCAGAGTTTCATCTATTACACAAGAGTCTCATCTATTACATCAGAGTCTGATCTATTACATCAGAGTCTCATCTATTACACCAGAGTTTCATCTATTACACAATAGTCTCATCTATTACACCAGAGTCTGATCTATTACATCAGAGTCTCATCTATTACACCAGAGTTTCATCTATTACACAAGGGTCTCATCTATTAGACGAGAGTCTCATTAAAACAGTCTCATCTGTTACACCAGAGTCTCATCTGTTACATCAGAGTTTCATTTATTACACAAGAGTCTCATCTATTAGACCAGAGTCTCATTAAAACAGTCTCATCTGTTACACCAGAGTCTCATCTATTACACCAGAGTTTCATCTATTACATAAGTTCATCTTTTAGATCAGAGTCTCATCTATTACACCAGTGTTTCATCTACTACACCAGAGTCTTATTTATTACATCAGAGACTCATCTATTAAAACAGAGTTTCATCTATTACATCAGTTCATCTATTAAAACAGTCTCATCTGTTACACCAGAGTCTCATTTAAGGCTGGGTGAACTTGGAAACCGTCGTTTGGGATCGAACCCTACCTCTTGTCCTTTGTAGTCCAGTTCACTAACCACTGAGCTATCGCGGCTCCCATTCTTGTACTTATAGCTATTGTGTCTACTATACTTGAGAACTTCTGCCTACTAACGAAAAGGGGACCAGTAATAACTTCCTGCTTTTCCTGAATGTGGAATAGAAACAATAACATTGTCACCAGTAGCTAGTAGGAGTGCTGTACAATCCACATGTGTAATAACAATAACATCCTTTGTTATTTTTCTTCCTCCGTGTTCATTGAACGACTGTTTTATTTCATAATCTGCCTAAAAGGCTCGCTAACTTGTCTTATATGTCTTGTGGTGAGGCTTACAGTACGGTGTGTTATTTCCACCTTTCGGCCCATCTTCGGTGCAATTTTTGAAAACTCTTTCGTACATTTCGACGCACCATGAGTCATGCTGAATTGTGTCATGTACGTTTAGCCGCACAGTGCGTCACTCCTAATTTGATTAGTGTAAACCGTCATCAAACCATATTCTTTATATATGTCTTGTACCGTCTTTGTATTCTTCCTCTTCTACCTTTCAGCTCCCTGTGGAGCATAGGTCTTCAACACTTTCCCAACCGTTGTGTTTATTGACATTCTTTTAAGATCATTCCATGTCTTCCCCATCATCTTCATCTCTGCTTCCATCTGTCTTCTCCAAGAATTCCTTGGTCTTCCTCTTTGTCTCTTCCCCTGGGGATTCCAGAATAAGGTCACTTGTGTAATTCTCTCAGTTTGTCTCCGCAGTGTGTGTCCTTTCAAGCGTCATCGTCTTCGCTGTATCTCTTTATCAACTGTAATTTGACTGGTAAAAAAAGTATAGAGTCCCGTCACGCCAAGTGACATATAGGGAATATGGTGTTAGTGACCATAATTTTTACCGGCTTTAGGCACATGATTTTTGGGGTAATTTTGTCGGTATTACGCCAGTGCCGCTTCACTTTCCCAGAAAAAAAACCGGTGCTCATTGAAGTCGTCGAAGAGGCTCGAACGCGCCCCCTTGTCCTTTGACGTTCAGTTCACTAACCACTGAGCTATCGCGGCTCCTTATTTGACTGGTAGTTTCCCATAATTTTACGTTAATGATTAAATACTGCCATTTGCACCCATGTATTCCCTGCGCAAGCATCCGTTAATGATCGATCATATACCGTAACATAAATTAACTCAATACCGTAACATGTAAATGACATCGCCAGTTGGACACATTTTGTTCTGATGGCAAATAAATGGCCCTGACATTCAGTAATGTCGATGTTCTATCATAAAATATCCCTGGTGCACGCTGTACACCTCGGTAACACACTCTTCACGTGTCGCTGCTGTATCCTGTTGCATTCTACGATACACATCTCGTTTTTCCTCACTACACGTCTAATTGTCTCTCTTTATAACGCTCAATTTATTGTATTCAAATACTTCATTACTTTATGGGAGCCTAGATGGCTCAGTCGCTAGTGAACTGGACTACAAAGGACAAGAGGTCGGGTTCGATCCTGGTCGACGTCTTTCGGGTTTACTCAGCCCTAAATGGGTACCGGATATTTTCTGAGAAAGTAAAGCGGCACAGGCGTAATATCGACCACATTACCTCGAAAATCATGTGCCGAAGGTCTGTAAAAATTATGGTCACTAACACCATATTCCCTTTGCGCCTTCTGGCGTGACGGGGCTCATTACTTTTGCTTTGTAATAAGTTTCTCGTTTCTGTCTGTGCCCATCTTAACTCCAATTTCTTTCATCCGAGGGAGTGATGTGGACTCATGATTGTCGAAGTCCTGTGCCCTTCCCACATCTCGGAGAACAATTATGCCACTTTATACTTCACTGTATACTTCGCTATACTACATTACACTTTTCGAGTTATTGAGTTATTTGCGGGCCATCATCATTGCACTCCGAACATGTCCATAGGTGCTTAGATCCCCTCTTCAGCTTGTCCCGCAGTGTCCAGCTGCTGACGACTCCATTTGTACACTTTTCCTTACACTTCACTACACACTTCGCTATTCTCCACTACACACTTCGTTATACTTCACTACACACTTCGCTATTCTCCACTACACATCTCGTTATACTTGACTACACACCTCGTTATACTTCACTACACACTTCATTATACTCCACTACACACCTCGTTATACTTGACTACACACCTCGTTATACTTCGCTACACACTTCCTTATTCTTCACTACACACTTCGCTTTGATTCGCTACACACCTTATTACACACATATATTTCTTATCCTTCTCTTCACGTCAATTTCACTTCACACCTTGCTATACCTCAACACACACCTCATTATACATCACTACACCTTCTTATATCCATATCCTTGTCCTTTCTAAACACCGTCTTATCACTCACTATATACACGCCCCCCCCCCCTCCCCCTTTCCTAGACACTCTGTTATAATTCCCTACACTCACGCACCCCTTTCCTAGACATCATCATTAAGTACCATGCCTCCTGACGTAGGTGATTATGTCTCTCCACAACTCTCGATCTCGATAGTTATTTATCATGTCCGTTTAATGACATTCTACCAAGCCATTCTCTTAAGCTGTCTGGTATATTTTCTGTTTGCTTCCCTTTATCTCTTCGTCTCTCGATTTTTCCAGTTGTTACAATATATTCCAGTTGTTCTCTTCTCATTACATGGCCAAAAATGATGATTGTTTCTTCCTAATATTGGAAATTAGCTCTCTTTTTGCTTTGGTCTCTTCCAGAACGTTTTCATTACTCTTCTTAGCTGTCCATGGTATTCTCAACATTCTTCTGTAAAACCACATTTCTACAGCCTTCAATGATTTTCTTGTCTGTTGTCCTGTTGTCCATGATTTACATCCATATGTTAAGACTGGCTCTATATAACATTTAAGAACTCTTTTTCTTGTTTCTATTGTCAAGAATGGATTGCATAGTATCTTCCTCATTTTTTGGAAAGCTGCTTCTGACTGAGCTATTCTGCATCTCACCTATGTTGTAAATCTACCATCTGAGGTTAACAATGTTCCCAAATATTTAAATTCATTTACCTGTTTTAATATTGTTCCACTTGTCTTTATTGTGCACTGCGGTGATGCCTTTTTCTTTGTTGTTAACATTACTTCTCTCTTTTTGCTATGAAGGCTGATTCCTTTATTTTTGCTTTCTTTCACTGTAATGTCTAACATTTCTTGTAACTCATTTTCACACTTTGCGATTAAGACTGTATCATCAGCATACCTTAGATTATTTATATTATGACCGCCGCCGATTGTTATTCTAGGCTTGCCCCTTATGGATCTTAAAATAATCCCAATATAAATATTAAACAGATCTGGTGACAGCACACAACTGTGCCTATACAAGACACCTTGACACTTTGTTCTCCTTGTTTTACTAGATACCATGTTATAACTCCCTACAGACACGTCCCCCTTTCTACCCACCGTGTTATAACTCCCTACAGACACGCCCTCTTGTTCTAAGTCACTTTATACACGCCCCCCACACCTTTCTAGACATTGCTATAACTCCCTACAGACACGCACCCCTTTCTAGACACTGTTATAACTCCCTACATATACATATACCCCCCCCCTTTCTAGACACTGCTATAACTCCCTACAGACACGCCCGACTTCCTAGACACCGTGTTATAACTCCCTACAGACACGGCCCCCCCCCCAATCCTAGACACCTAATTATAACTCCCTACAACACGCCCCACCCTCTTCCTAGACACCAAGTTATAACTCCCTACAGACACGCCCCATTGCTAGACACCTAGTTATAACTCCCTACAGACACGCCCCATTGCTAGACACCTAATTATAACTCCCTACAGACACGCCCCATTGCTAGACACCTAGTTATAACTCCCTACAGACACGCCCCATTGCTAGATACCGTGTTATAACTCCCTACAGACACGCCCCATTGCTAGACACCTAGTTATAACTCCCTACAGACACGCCCCCACCCTATTCCTAGACACCGTGTTATAACTCCCTACAACACGGCCCCACCCTCTTCCTAGACACCTAGTTATAACTCCCTACAGATACGCCCCATTGCTAGACACCTAGTTATAACTCCCTACAGACACGGCCCCACCCTATTCCTAGACAGCTAGTTATAATTCCCTACAGACACGGCCCATTACTAGACACCTAGTTATAATTCCATACAGACACGCCCCATTGCTAGATACCCAGTTATAACTCCCTACAGACACGCCTCATTGCTAGACACCTAGTTATAACTCTCTACAGACACAGCCCATTGCTAGATACCTTGTTATAACTCCCTATAGACTCGCAACCCCCCCACCCTCCTTTTCGTAGACAATAGTGGAGCAGATTGTCGACTCTCTAGAATGAATTATCTGTGAGAACTTCTAAAGGTGCAGATTGTCGACACTCTAGCATTAATTATATGTGAGAACTGCTAATGGCTCAGATAGTCGACTCTCTAGCATGAATTATCTATGACAACTGCTAATGGCGTAGATTGTCAACTCTCTGGTATGAATTATCTGTGAGAACTGCTAGTGGCGCAGATTTTCGACTCTCTGGTATGAATTATCTGTGAGAGCTGCTATTGGCACAGATAGTCGACTCTCTAGCATGAATTATCTGTGAGAACTGCTAGTGGCGCAGATAGTCGACTCTCTAGCATGAATTATCTGTGAGAACTGCTAGTGGCGCAGATAGTCGACTCTCTAGCATGAATTATCTGTGAGAACTGCTAGTGGCGCAGATTGTCGACTCTCTGGTATGAATTATCTGTGAGAACTGCTAGTGGCGCAGATAGTCGACTCTCTAGCATGAATTATCTGTGAGAACTGCTAGTGGCGCAGATAGTCGACTCTCTAGCATGAATTATCTGTGAGAACTGCTAGTGGCGCAGATTGTCGACTCTCTGGTATGAATTATCTGTGAGAACTGCTAGTGGCGCAGATAGTCGACTCTCTAGCATGAATTACCTGTGAGAACTGCTAGTGGCGCAGATTGTCGACTCTCTAGCATGAATTATCTGTGAGAACTGCTAGTGGCGCAGATAGTCGACTCTCTAGCATGAATTATCTGTGAGAACTGCTAATGACGCAGATAGTCGACTCTCTGGCATGAATTATCTGTGAGAACTGCTAGTATTGCAGATAGTCGACTCTTTAGCATGCATTATCTGTGAGAACTGCTAGTGGCGCAGATAGTCGACTTTCTAGCATGACTGTAAGAACTGCTTGTGGCGCAGATAGTCGACTCTCTAGCATGAATTATCTGTGAGAACTGCTAGTGGCGCTGATAGTCGACTTTCTAGCATGAAATATCTGTGAGAACTGCTAGTGGCGCAGATAGTCGACTCTCTGGCATGAATTGTCTATGACAACTGCTAATGGCGCAGATTGTCGACTCTCTGGTATGAATTATCTGTGAGAACTGCTAGTGGCGCAGATAGTCGACTCTCTAGCATGAATTATCTGTGAGAACTGTTAATGGCGCAGACAGTCGACTTTCTAGCATGACTGTAAGAACTGCTAGTGGCGCAGATTGTCGAATCTCTGGCATGATTTAGCTGTGAGAACTGCTAGTGGCGCAGATTGTCGAATCTCTGGCATGAATTATCTATGAGAACTGCTAATGGCACAAACGGTCGACTCTCTAGCATGAATTATCTGTGAGAACTGCTAGTGGCGCAGATAGTCGACTCTCTGGCATGATTTAGCTGTGAGAACTGCTAGTGGCGCAGTTTGTCGAATCTCTGGCATGATTTAGCTGTGAGAACTGCTAGTGGCGCAGATTGTCGAATCTCTGGCATGAATTATCTGTGAGAACTGCTAGTGGCGCAGATAGTCGACTCTCTGTCATAAATTATCTGTGAGAACTGCTAATGGCGCAGATTGTCGAATCTCTGGCATGAATTATCTGTGAGAACTGCTAATGGCGCAGATTGTCGAATCTCTGGCATGAATTAGCTGAAACGAAGTTTCTGCTTCACCTCTCTTTTGTATTGTTCGAGAACATTCTGCAAGCTGCTGGATTTTGTGTTATTCTCTCATATTAGTTCTGCAGCATTTACAAAATGACGAAAACGCAGTGGCAGTTACAATATAAAAGAGAGGTAATACGAAATAAATAAAAAAAACTTCATAAACATGGATACCAGTGGATATAGAAGATACAGCATAGACGACGACGCTGGATAAGACACACGTTGCGGAAGCCAACTGAGAGTATTACACAATAGGCCCGTTTTTGGAATCTCCAAGGAATAAGACAAAGAGGAAAACAAAGGTATTCTCGGAGAAGAAACATGGAGTCAGAGATGAAGATGATGGGGAAGACATGGAATGATCTTAAAAGAATGTCAAGAAACAGAACGGCGTGGAAAGTGTTTGTTTGAAGACCGATTCTCCACAGGGAGTTGAAAATGTTTGTTGAAGACCGATGCTCCACAGGGAGTTGAAAGTGTTTGTTCAAGACCGGTGCTCCACAGGGAGTAGAAAGTGTTTGTTGAAGACCGATGCTCCACAGGGAGTTGAAAGTGTTTGTTGAAGACCGATGCTCCACAGGGAGCTGAAAGGTAGAAGAAGAATACGAAAGAATAATAAATTGCAATTGCAAAGAGCTTAGAGCTCTACAATTGAAATATCCTTAAATAAAGTCTGCAAAAAATAATTTTCAAAAACCCATTTAAAACAAAAAAGAGTTACACTCTTACTAATCAATGACATAAGGTGATGGTATTGAGAATGTAAACCTATCACTATGAGCAGAATTATCACATATTGAATGAGCTAATCACCCAACGTGCCTGTTGAGGAAGCCAGTGAATAGAACTCAGTACTCATGGCATCTAGAGGCAGCCACAATGACGGCTGTGTGTTACTTGTTTCAAATTAATGACACGCTTTATATAATGACTGTAGACATCCTAGACAAGGCCGTTTGAAATTGAAATTTACACCTATTGTATTTATCAGTGTCTGGCAAGGTGATCGGGGAATTAAATATAGGATAAAGTCCTAGTTTAAACACATAAACTATTTCATTTCGGAGGAGTAACGTCCACTTGAGTGATATTGCACTTTATTCGGTGGTTCTCTAATCTGTCATTGTTTTAGAGAAAAGAGAAACATTGCAAAGGTAGAGTCCTAACCCTAACTCTAATCTGTCACTGTTTTAGAGAAAAGAGAAACATTGCAAAGGTAGAGTCCTAACTCTAGCTCTAATCTGTCATTGTTTTAGAGAAAAGAGAAACATCGCAAAGGTAGAGTCCTAACCCTAACTCTAATCTGTCACTGTTTTAGAGAAAAGAGAAACATCGCAAAGGTAGAGTCATAACCCTAACTCTAATCTGTCACTGTTTTAGAGAAAAGAGAAACATCGCAAACGTAGAGTCCTAACCCTAACTCTAATCTATCACTGTTTTAGAGAAAAGAGAAACATCGCAAAGGTAGAGTCCTAACCCTAACTCTAATCTGTCATTGTTTTAGAGAAAAGAGAAACATCGCAAACGTAGAGTCCTAACCCTAACTCTAATCTGTCATTGTTTTAGAGAAAAGAGAAACATCGCAAAGGTAGAGTCCTAACCCTAACTCTAATCTGTCATTGTTTTAGAGAAAAGAGAAACATTGCAAAGGTAGAGTCCTAATTCTAACCCTAAACCCTAACATAATTTTTACTTTGTCAAAGCCTCTGTTGTTTTGAGTAACGTCCTAGTTTAGGAACATTAATTATTTCAGTTCGTAAGAGTAACGTTCCCTTGTACTTTATTCGACGGTTCTCTAATCTGCTATTAGAAGACATCTTTGGGCCAATTGTAGAGAAAGAGAGACAACGTGATGGTACAGTCATATGCTTCCTTAACCCTAGCACGCGTGTTTCCACCCATATGTGCTCGGCCGCCTATCCAGAAATGTTCGGAGATTTCTGGATATTGTCGCTTCAGGCATCGAAACTCACGATGCGAGGCGACATTCCTCACCTTCCCAGAGTAATACCCTGGTACCCATTTCTGCCAGCGGCTGGGTCGACCGTTGGAGTATTTTTTTTTTCCAACCACGAGTACAATTCACACTGCTCCCAGCGGGAATCGAACACGGGTTGTCCGAACGTCGGTAGTCCAGTCAGGTGGTTTTCCCAACTAGGCTACCGAGACCCCATTCTTTTTACATGTCCTGCATCATCCTGGTATTGGTGAAATCTAAGTCCTTGTTTCAATTTTCTAATAAATCATATATAAAATGATGTGTATTAGATAAATATAAATGTGTAAATCGATATTTAAGAGCCGCGATAGCTCAGTAGTTAGTGAACTGGACTACAAAGGACAAGAGGTAGGGTTCGATCCCAACCAACGGCATCCGGGTTCACCCAGCCTTCAATGGGTACCAGATTTTTTTTCTGGGAAAGTAAATTAGGCACGGGAATAATACCGACCACATTACCCAAAAATCATGTGCTGAAGGTCTGTAAATTATAGGGTCACTAACACCATATTTCCCTATACGCCACTTGGCGTGACGGGGGTACTTTATTTACTACATCCATAATTAAAACGATGACAAATTGTGTCTCTGAAATCTCTTCCATTGCATTGATAACAACCTTCTGTACTGAAAGAGTTTATGTGTGTCCCTAAACTAAGACATTACCGACATAAGGTTGGAAAAACACAACATCAATGGACATGTTGATGACATCAACAAAGCACTTCTGTATCTGTATTGTTGTTATTCGTTCATGTGGAGGTAGTTCATCAGGACGCAAAGAAACACTGTCAACAAGATAGGACACCGTCGGTGAAATGATAGCACAAGTCAAGCTTTGGAACATTATGAGTCAAATATGATGATGTCACAAGTGTCAAACATGATGATGTCATAAGTGTCAAACATGATAATATCACGTGTCAAACATGATAATATCACAAGTGTCAAACATGATGATGTCACAAGTGTCAAACATTATGATGTCACAAGTCAAACATGATGATGTCACAAGTCAAAAATGATGATGTCACAAGTCAAACATTATGATGTCACAAGTCAAACATTATGATGCCACAAGTCAAACATGATGATGTCACAAGTGTCAAACATTATGATGTCACAAGTCAAACATGATGATGTCACAAGTGTCAAACATTATGATGTCACAAGTCAAACATTATGATGTCACAAGTCAAACATGATGATTTCACAAGTGTCAAACATTATGATGTCACAAGTCAAACATTATGATGTCACAAGTCAAACATTATGATGTCACAAGTCAAACTTGATGATTTCACAAGTGTCAAACATTATGATGTCACAAGTCAAACATGATGATTTCACAAGTGTCAAACATTATGATGTCACAAGTCAAACATGATGATGTCACAAGTGTCAAACATTATGATGTCACAAGTCACACATGATGATATTCAAAGTCAAACATGATGATAACATAAATCAAACATATTGATGTCACAAATTAAACATTATGATGACACAAATCAAACATTATGATATCACAAATCAAACATGAGAAATTCAGCTCCCAGCCTCCGCGTGTCAACAAATAAAATCCCATGTCTTCACCCCAACAAACACCACGGGACACACTCATGCCCCATTAATCATACTTGATTCCACTCCAGCAGATATCGATAACAATTGGTCTTCATCAACACCGGCGGATGAACTAAAACAACACATCGAGCTACACAATTTAATCGTGTCTATTGAATCAATTAACATCGTTCACCTAACTAGTCATCATGCCTCTCCATATTTCTCTGTTCTAAGTTTATCTCACTAAGTTTCCCGTCTTTCGTTCATTCTTCTACTTTTTTCATTTGAATTTTTCAGCGTCGAGGGGATATATAAAAATATGTGGTCTTTTGCTATTATTTTGGCCTCTCCAGCTGTTACATTTCCTAATGTTCTTAATACTCTATCAATCCATCTTTTCCGTGGTCGGCCCTTGGGTCTAATGTTCATTGAAGGCTCGTTGTGTTGTGTTTTGATCTTTCTGCCTCATCACGAGGCCAGACCATTGTATTTGTTATTTCCTTATGTGTTCTATGCCGAGAATTTTTCCTAGCTTTTTTCTCAGTTTTTTATTTCTAAACTTATCTTTCCGTCTGTTTCCTGCCATTCATCTAACACATTCCATCCTGGTGGTGGTTATTTTTCTCATTGTTCTAGAGTAGAGTCCAGGACTGGCATTGGTAGCACAACGTTGGGATGAAGATTGTATTGTAGAGTGCCCGTTCTGCCTCTAGAGTTATTTCCCTGTTGGACAATAGTGGTGATAACTGTCCAATGATTTGACAAGCTTTATTGCATCTTGAGTCTGTTTTTGCTGCTTGTGAATTGTCGTTTGTCACTAGACTTCCAATATATTCCTATTACCCCACCTGGTTTAGTTATCTGCCGTCCATCGCCATGTTGATTTTCTCCTTCTCTTGCGATAGGCTATGCCTTCTGTTTTGCTGATCCTGTATTTTGTGCATGTACTGTTAAGTCTATTTAAGTGTTCCTGTAGATCTTCTATTTTTCCCATGTATTAATGCTTGGGAATACACATCTTAAGAACATTGATAGAAAGATCTATATATGAGCTTTATAGACTACACGAAAGCATTTGACAAAGTAAAGCATGTGGAAATAATCAATATGCTGGAGAAATTACTCATTGATGGCAAGGATCTGCGAATCATAAAAAAACATGTACTGGCAACAAACATCAGCTATACGAATTAACAACCAAACAGGACGATTCCAATATATAAAACAAGGAGTCAGACAAGGCTGTGTTCTGTCACCGGATTTGTTTTCACTTTACAGCGAATATATTATGAGATCAATAGTAGACAAAAAAGGAATTGAAGTCAACAGTCACAACATAAATAATTTGCAATATGCGGATGACACAGACTTAATAGCAGAGACAGAGAACGAACTGCAAGAAATGATAGACATAATAGTAAAAGAAAGCAACAAGAAAGGTCTCAGTCTGAATAGTAAGAAAACAGAAGTAATGGTTAAATCGAAGAAACAATCATTACCATCATGCAGCATAAAAATAAACGAGACAAATCTGAAACAAGTGCAACGTTTCAAATACTTAGGCACAGTGATAACATCAGATGGAGATACACCACAGAAATAAAAAGCAGAATAGCTCAGGCCAAAATGGCATTTCAGAAAATGAAAAATATCTTATGCAACAAATCTATGTCAATGAAAATGAGAAAGAGAGTTCATCGGTGCTATATAGAACCAATTCTGACCTATGGAAGCGAATCATGGACAGTAGACAAACAAATGAAAAGACGATTAAAGGCCACAGAGATGGGATTTCTCAGAAGGATGTTGAAAATTACCTGGACAACTAAAAAGACCAATGAGGAAGTTCTCAAAGAGGCCAACACAAAAATGGAGCTCTTAAAAAAACATCAGAAAGAAGCAATCAACATTTATCAGGCACATCATGAGAAGAGGAAAGTTGGAATACTTGGTTACAACTGGCAAAATAAAAGGAAAGAGAGATCGCGGACGACAAAGAGAGAAAATACTGGATAGCTTGGTGTCATGGCATGGAAAACAGTCAACAACAGAACTGATACGATGCACTGTAGACAGAAGATTGTGGATGGACATGATCGCCTACGCCAACCGGTATGGCACATGATGATGATGATTAATGCTTGATCATCCGGAAATTGAAGATCGTTTCCTCTGTCCTTGATGGGTTGGCTAATTAACATGTATAGTCCATGCAAGTCATACACAATAGGGGAGATAGCACGCACCCCTGTCTTACTCCTGATCTAACTTCAAAGTGATTGTGTAAAGTAAAGAAAGAGCCTCCGTCACGCCAAGTGACGTATAGGGAATATGGTGTTAGTGACTATAAATTTTACAGACCTTCAGCACATGATTTTTTGGGGTAATGTGGTCGGTATTACTTTCCCAGAAAAAAATCCGTACCCATTTAAGGCTGGGTGAACCCGGAAGCCGTCGGTTGGGATCGAACCCTACCTCTTGTCCTTTGTAGTCCAGTTCACTAACCACTGAGCTATCGCGCCTAAAATGATTGTGTGCCATCTGAATAATCCTATTTTTTCATGTGTGGGTGCATACCTTGCTTTTCAACTGTTTCAACTCTTTCAGCAAGTCTCGAACAATAGTTATTATTTCCCGTTTTGAATTAATGAGACACAACCATCTATAGATTTACCAAGGCCTGCGAGTTGAGATGAAATTCCCGAAATAACCCAAAGTTTGTGACGTCTACAAATGTGCGAGTTATAGACGGCTATCGTCATTTTACTTCTAATCATCTACTCTCGCAAAATGAAAACGTCACAAACTGTGGATGTTTTCTTTCGACTTTAGCACCTGATTAATACTGTAAATGATTGTGAATTAGATTAGGCAATATTATGGGAAATATTCTAATTTGTTACTTTTTTTTTTAATCGTCCGTTTTAGGCCGTAACTGAGGTTACAATTCTGAAAATTTCATGAAAGAAATTATTAAAGCTCATGTCGTCAGTGGAACAAGCATGTCCTTGAATTCGCGTTTAAATGTCTTTCTGTAAAAAAAATGGGTTTTGTTTATTTGCCTTTAATTTTGTTTATTTGTCTTTATTTGTGTTTCATCATCATCATCAATTCGGTACCGTCTCCGCATCGAAGGTTGGCTGCCATGGAGCACCATTCCAATCTGTCTCTTGCTTTGATGGTACAGATTGTCATAGGCTGACCTCTCCATTTTTTGTATATTACTCGTGCATATTAGTCTTGGTCTGCCTGTGCCTCTCCTACCTTGTATTTTCCCTTCCAATATTACTTTTAGTTGGCTGTCGTGTCTTTTCGGCACGAAATACCAACCAATTTACCCCATAAATCATGTACCGAAGGCCTATCAAAATATCGTCACCAACACCATATTCCCCATTCGCCACTTGGCGTGACGGGGGCTCTACTTATTTTTGAACAAGTCAAATATCGGTTGACTTAGAGATACAACGAAGACGATGGTCTTGGATAGGACACCCACTGCGGAACCAACTGAGAGTATTGAACGACACGTGATTTCTTGGCATCCTCAGGCGAGAAGACAAAAAATACGGCCAAAACATTCTTGGAGAAGACAGAAGGAAGCAGAGATAAAGATGATGTCGAAGACATGTAATGATTTTAAACGAAAGACAAGAAACTGTACAGCTTAGAAAGTGTTTGTTGAAGACCTATGATTCATGGAGCTGCAATGAAGAAAAAGAATATAAAACCCGTCCCTTTACTAAGAACAAAAACCACTTTCTGGTTGACAAAAGCGAGATTTAATCCACCTGGCAAGTGGCAACTCACACACATATGTGTATATGTGTTGTGCTTCGGTTGGTTAGGAATCGTATACTAAACTGGTTTGCTGAAGACATAATGTGTCAGACAACAGTGCAAGCTTAGGAAAAGTAAATGACACATACGCAAATACATTTATTTTCCGTTTGAATGACTTGTCTTCCGTCATTATGTCTTTCCTACTCTCATCATGGCTACATGGCAGCTGATCAAATTTGCGCAATCAAAACATGTGAATGATAAGGAAGATGATCTATCTATACTACGGATTTACAATGCGCAGAACTATTCATCTTCTTCTTTCCTTCCTCATTTGCCTTTCAACGTCGAGGGGAAGATGATCTATACTATGGATTTACACTGCGCAGAATTCAGATTGCGATTAATATACACCACAATCTGTTCCCGCCCGACAAATCAGTAGTTTAAGAATTGCTTGTTAATGAAACTCTTTGAATAATTGAGAATTTCAACTTCTAGAATATCGAACCTCGTCTCTTTAAGAATATGAGCTGTTTTAAATGTCAGCTTCGTTACTTGGAGACCTTTAGTGAATATGAGAAGATGAACTCTTGCGTCACTGAGTGAAAACATCCTGTCATAGCAGGCCGAGGGGATAACTGCAAATTATATCAATACTTGAGAAAAATGGAAGTTCTGCTCGATAATCAATATGAGGGTATGATAGTTTTTGTTGATCAATCAAAATGAGGGAAGGAGTGATGCGTACAGATACTTGATATACTGGACAGCACGACGCTAACACAATGCGACGGAACCAACTAATAAGCAAATTAAGAGGAAGAAGCACATATATTTCTCTCTCTTTTTGATCTATTTGAAACCTTGTAACTGTCGAAAGACCGTATTGACGTTACTTGTAAAAGTAATACGAACATTTATTTGTTCTATTCATATTTTTTCCGTAAAACATTTATGGCTAGACATTCATTATCATCATCAAGTACCGGGCCTGCTGGCGTAGGTGATCATGTCTCTCCACAACTTTCGGTCACGACAGTTATTTACCATTTCTGTTGTTGACCTTCTGCCAAGCCATTCTCTTAAGCTGTCTGGTATCTTTTCTCTTTGCTTCCCTCTATCTCTTCGTCCCTCAATTTTCCCAGTTGTTACAATATATTCCAGTTGTTCTCTTCTCATTACATGGCCAAAAATGATGATTGTGTTTTCCTAATATTGGAAATTAGTTCTCTCTTTGCTTTGGCCTCTTTCAGAACGTTTTCAATACTCTTCTGGCTAGACACTGACTGTGTAATCGGCAGTTTTTAAATAGTTTGTAGTGGTTCTCTAAACAAAACACACTTGTGGTAATCGTCATTGATTTAGTAAGAGAGCGGGTGGCCGATTCAACAACACGCCGCACCTCAAACCAGGAGAACGTGCGTTCGAATCTCGGTAGGATCAACTTTTTTATTTTCTATTGCGGATGAAATACAGGGTGTTTATAAAGTCTCACTACACTTGGTATCTAGGTCAATTTGAAAAAAAAATGTTTATGACGTCATCACAATATGTGCTCCCACTGTCAATGAAATTTGTTGAATAAGTTTATTGCTACTGGAAATGTGGAAGATGCTCCACAATCTGGTAGGCCTGCTGTGAATGATGAAATATGTTTAGATATCCAAGACAGAATCCTTAAAAGTCCAGACAAGTCATTAAGAAAACTGTCGCAACAAGTGAACTTACCATTGAGCACATATTGTGATGACGTCATAAACATTTTTATCAAATTGACCTAGATACCAAGTGTAGTGAGACTTTATAAACACCCTATATAAGCACAGACCCAAACACCTAGTGAATAAACGGCCGTTATTCTCCAGTCCTAATAGCTCTTTCCTCCCCCCCCCTTTTTCCCCCACGCTAGTAGGCAAGATGTAGATTTTAAATTAAATTATTTGAATTATTTGGTGTTTGTTCGTTTATAAGACTATAATGACTCCCGCTTGCGGTGGAAACTGATGATAGGCCTAGTTCTGTTCTAACCTTGAGGG
This sequence comes from Megaustenia siamemsis, assembly GCA_032433765.1. Taxonomy (NCBI): domain Eukaryota; kingdom Metazoa; phylum Mollusca; class Gastropoda; order Stylommatophora; family Ariophantidae; genus Megaustenia; species Megaustenia siamemsis. The sequence goes on along the minus strand of JAVIAB010000059.1, from coordinate 21,941,454 downwards.
CGCTCAAATCAAACAGCAGCAACGTTCCGTGCACAATAGACCCAACCCGTCCAGTGGTTTATGTTGTAACCAACCCGTCCAGTGGTTTATGTATGTAACCAACCCGTCCAGTGGTTTATGTGTGTAACAAACCCGTCCAGTGGTTTATGTATGTAACAAACCCGTCCAGTGGTTTATGTGTGTAACAAACCCGTCCAGTGGTTTATGTATGTAACAAACCCGTCCAGTGGTTTATGTATGTAACAAACCCGTCCAGTGGTTTATGTAGGTAAAATTATCATAAGAACTGTTGTAATACACTATATGTATCATATGCTCCAACATTAGATTAAATGTTTATTTAGAAGTAAAGGATTATATTCACATTACTTATTTGCAGCGAACTTTATCAACAAACCACGCCTGTTGGCGCGGTTTATTTGCAGCCAATCATATTCGATTGTTAAACAATAACAAACATTCCCGCGTAAATAAACTGTGTTTTTAAGTTTTAGTGGTTAAATCAAAGACAACTTTCAGTGACTGGTGATCGTGTTGTTGAATGCCATACTAATAAAAATAACTACCTTTCGTAAGAACAGTCACAATATCATTCGATTGAAGCAACCAGATACCATTGCAACAATGTCTAACTCATTTGTTCGCTCGACTTCCGGTATTCCGGCAAACACTTCTGTAACAGAGAAGAGAACCGTTATAACAACTTCCGGTGGTTTAAGCAGTGGTTTCGGCTCCAGTGGCTTAGATTATGACGATTCCACAGTGCCCTACAGGTCCACCATCTCTCCGAGACAAACCAGCATAACAAGAACGATCATGCCAACCTCTCCAATCCGCACAACGCGCACGGTAGAAATCAGCTCTAGCCACTTGCCAATGGCCGCTTCTGCTGTTGCTACATCCGGGGTAATCAGCTTCAAATCAAATCGCGAGAAGGAAAAGAAAGACATGCAAGATCTCAACGAAAGGTTCGCGAACTACATCGAGAAGGTTCGCTTCTTGGAGGCCCAGAACAAGAAGTTGGCATCTGAGCTGGAGCAGCTGAGGTCACACTGGGGGAAGGAAACGAGTGCAGTGAAGTTGATGTACGAGACAGAACTCGGTGAAGCTCGGAAGTTGATTGATGACACCAACAAGGAGAAGGCGAGGCTGCAGCTACGAGTTGGCCAGCTCGAGGAGCAACTGGATGACGCTATGAGGCAGTAAGTTCAAAACCTGTGCACATCTTGTCCAAAACCTGTATACACCATGTCCAACAGCTGTACACATATTGTTCAAAATTTGTATACACCATATCCAACAGCTGTACACATCTTGTCCATAACCTGAACACATCTTGTCCAAAACCGGTATACAACTTGTCCAAAGCCTGTACACATTTCGTCCAAAAACTGTACACATCTTGTCCTAAACCTGTACACATCTTGTCCAAAACTTGTAAACGTCTTGTCCAAAATCTGTACACACCTTGTCCTAAACCTGTGCACATCTTGTCCAAAACTTGTAAACGTCTTGTCCAAAATCTGTACACATGTTGTCAAAACCACAAACACATCTTGTCCAAAATCTGTACACATGTTGTCAAAACCACAAACACATCTTGTCCAAAATCCATACACATGTTGTATACACAAAACGCCAAAATAACAACAAACAAACAAAGCTGTTCATTAAACAACATAAGAAACAAAACTAATCATCTTATTAATTCATCATTATCTTCATTTCTCCTGTCTTGAGATGTCATCAACTTCACCTACATTTATTTGTTCAGTATAAAACTGGAGCGAAGACTACTTTTAGCTACATTTAATGTGTTGCTATGCCATTAAACCCGGGAGCCACGATAGCTCAGTGGTTAGTGAACTGGACTACAAAGGACAAGAGGAAGGGTTCGATCCCAACCGATGGCTTCCGGTTCACCCAGCCTTTAATGGGTACCGGATTTTTTTTCTAGCAAAGTAAAGCGGCACGGGCGTAATACCGACCACATTACCCCAAAAATCATGTGCCGAAGGTCTGTAAAATTAATGGTCATTAACACCATATTCCCTATACGCCACTTGGCGGGACTGGGGTACTTTACTTGTTTTACTATGCCATTAAACCCATACACTTCTTAGCTCAATATTAAGTTAAAGCGAATGCACAGAATTTCATAAGAAAGACACTTCATAGCTCCATTAAAACTTGTTAATCGATTGCATAACAAGAAACCTTTTAACTCAATATAAAGTTGTAGAGAAGTCATATAACAAAGACATTTCTTAGCTCAATATAAAGTTGTAGAGAAGTCATATAACAAAGACATTTGTTAGCTCAATATAAAGTTGTAGAGAAGTCATATAACAAAGACATTTCTTAGCTCAATATAAAGTTGTAGAGAAGTCATATAACAAAGACATTGATTAACTCAATATAAGGATGTGGAGAAGTCATATAACAAAGACATTGATTAACTCAATAAAATGTTGATATGTCAAATACTAAAAATATGTCTTAGTTGAATTGTTATTTTTGAGAAAGATAAAGTGATTTCTTTTCTTTCGTTTTGTATGAGATTTAAAGGATTTGAAGTATTCTTTTTTAATGTGGACAATGTTAGATCATCATCATGTACCATGCCTGCTGGCGTAGGTGATCATGTCTCTCCACAACTTTCGATCTCGACAGCTATTTATAATTTTTGTTGTTGACCTTCTGCCAAGCCATTCTTTTAAGCTGTCTGGTATCTTTTCTCTTTGCTCCCCTCAATCTCTTCGCCCCTCAATTTTTCCAGTTGTTACAATATATTCCAGTTGTTCCCTTCTCATAACATGGCGAAAAAATGATGATTGTTTCTTCCTAATATTAGAAATTAGCTCTCTCTCTTTTTGCTTTGGCCTCTTTCAGAACGTTTTCATTACTCTTCTTAGCTGGCCATGGTATTCTCAAAATTCTTATGTAAAACCACATTTCTAGAGTCTCGAGTGTTTTTCTCTTTTTTGTAATGTTAGATACAGCAATTAAAGATTAATATTTAGTTTTATTTACGACTGGTTTTATTATTTTTTTTTTAAGTGAGTTAAAGGAGACTAGGTGGTCTAGAGGTAGGACAGCGGCCTTTTGACAAGGTCTTGTGTTCGAATCCCCCACATGCAGCGGGGATTGTCTCTTCGAATTCATCATCACTTTTGGTCTTATCTTCATTCACATCTGACTGGCGAGTTTCTTCCTTCATATTTGACTGGTGAGTTTCTTCCTTCATATCTGACTGGCGAGTTTCTTCCTTCATATCTGACTGGTGAGTTTCTTCCTTCATATCTGACTGGCGAGTTTCTTCCTTCATATCTGACTGGCGAGTTTCTTCCTTCATATCTGACTGGTGAGTTTCTTCCTTCATATCTGACTGGTGAGTTTCTTCCTTCATATCTGACTGGTGAGTTTCTTCCTTCATACCTGACTGGTGAGTTTCTTCCTTTATATCTGACTGGCGAGTTTCTTCCTTCATATCTGACTGGTGAGTTTCTTCCTTCATATCTGACTGGTGAGTTTCTTCCTTCATATCTGACTGGTGAGTTTCTTCCTTCATATTTGACTGGCGAGTTTCTTCCTTCATACCTGACTGGTGAGTTTCTTCCTTCATATCTGACTGGTGAGTTTCTTCCTTCATATCTGACTGGTGAGTTTCGATGAATAGTCCTCTCGAATAACAACGAAAAAATGGAGGTCCCGTGTGCACTCTGCGTATTTTAAAGAAACCTGAGCAGTTAAAGTCGAAAATAATAGACAGCAATATGATTGTCCCCCACCGCGCCCCCCTCCACACCGCCCCAGTAAAAATTGTTAAAAAATGAGCAATTTACTCATGCCGAAAACGGAGATGTCGGATCGAAAGGCGCAGATATTGCGGCTCGCACTCAAAATAGCGATACAACGCACAAACGCCCATTATATGGGTGAGCACGTAAAGCAAAGCGGCCTCGTCACGCCAAGTAGCGTATAGGAAATATGATGTTCTTGATATTAATCTTTACAGACCTTCGGCACAAGATTTTTGAGGTAATGTGGTCGGTATTACTCCCGTGCCACTTTACTTTCCCAGAAAAAAATCCGGTACCCATTTCTCTCTCTCTCTGCGTTCAGGACTCAATCAGAGTAAGGATTCCAGACTCTCATATGAAGTCAGCTGTCAGGCTAAGTGTGTTGATCGCCCCCACAGACAGAACATCACAATTAGAGTCTGTCAGATCCACTCTGACTGAACACCCGTTAATACGTTGCACTGTGTTCTGCGCCAGTGGCCCAGTGCATCCGATTTCAGCCAGCATTTTTTCAGGTTTGCTTTCCTTAGCCTTTGATTGTCCCCAATCTTCCTGCAAGGCAGCAGTTGATCTTTTCTGTCGGGGGATTCTGCCCTTAGATGGTCGGCCTTCCCAGGTTTACGAGCACCATCTGCCCGAGTCACTAGAGGTGACTAACACAGACATGCGACTTGTAATATGAGGAAACTGCAACAAGGAACACATTTCATGCATAGCCTCCATTTGTTCCCGCCGCCTATCCCCATATACCGGTAAGTCACGTCCTCCCGAAAATGATGATCATCGTAGCACTTGATGATGTTAGGCCATCGTTGAGGACTCCAATTCCGAACATATAGACACACAGTCAGTCGTCAATTTATTCTTGTTGCACATCAAACAGCAGACCGTAAGATTTGCGCACGGCCGGTTTATGGAACCAATACGATGACGTAGGACACAATGTCGCCAAACTCATAATCTCGATACCTTTAGTACCCATTTAAGGCTGGGTGAACCTGGAAGCCGTCGATCAGGCTCGAACCCGACCTCTTGTTCTTAGTATTCCAGTTCTCTAACCACTGAGCTAACGTGGCTCCCATATGGGTGAGTGCAAAAGCGAAAAGAAGTTGACAATTTAAGCAAAAAAATTCAAATGAAATCAAATTAAATTACTTATAGTTATAGTTAATGGAAGGCCCCATCATCACTGCAAACGAATTAAAATCCATAATTGCTCAACCGCTCGTGCCAGTGGAATCATTCAAATTAACATCTCATCTCACTGAAGGATCCAAACAATGAAAGGTAGCAGCAGTCCTTATCATAGCAGTTTGAACACAAGGCAAAAGACATAAAACGTAGCTGCACCAAAAGTAGCCACAACCAAACTGTCCTTCATCATACGATATCATCATTCATCGCAAGCAATCGGAAAATCAAAACACGATCCGGATTTAAAAAAAAAAACACAGCTCATGGTGTGCACAGAGCACTAAATTCAGTAGTTCCGGCAGCAAGCTGAAATAAATTACTTATAGTTAAGAATCATAACCATTGTGTACATAGTTAGCTGTGTCAAGAATCATAACCAATGTGTACATAGTTAGCTGTGTCAAGAATCATAACCAATGTGTACATAGTTAGCTGTGTCAAGAATCATAACCAATGTCTATATAGTTAGCTGTGCCAAGAATCATAACCAACATCTATATAGTTAGCTGTGTCAAGAATCATAACCAACATCTATATAGTTAGCTGTGTCAAGAATCATAACCAATGTCTATATAGTTAGCTGTGCCAAGAATCATAACCAACATCTATATAGTTAGCTGTGTCAAGAATCATAACCAACATCTATATAGTTAGCTGTGCCAAGAATCATAACCAATGTCTAAATAGTTAGCGGTGTCAAGAATCATAACCAATGTCTATATAGTTAGCTGTGCCAAGAATCATAACCAATGTCTAAATAGTTAGCGGTGCCAAGAAATATAACCAATGTCTATATAGTTAACTGTACCAAGAATTATAACCAATGTCTATATAGTAAGCTGTGCCAAGAATTATAACCAATGTCTATATAGTTAACGGTACCAAGAGTTATAACCAATGTCTATATAGTTAGCTGTGCCAAGAATCATAACCAATGTCTATATAGTTAGCTGTGCCAAGAATTATAACCAATGTCTACATAGTTTGCTGTGCCAAGAATCATAACCAATGTCTATATAGTTAGCTGTGCCAAGAATCATAACCAATGTCTATATAGTTAGCTGTGCCACGAATCATAACCAATGTCTATATAGTTAGCTGTGCCAAGAATTATAACCAATGTCTACATAGTTAGCTGTGCCAAGAATCATAACCAATGTCTATATAGTTAGCTGTGCCACGAATCATAACCAATGTCTATATAGTTAGCTGTGCCAAGAATTATAACCAATGTCTACATAGTTAGCTGTGCCAAGAATTATAACCAATGTCTATATAGTTAACTGTACCAAGAATTATAACCAATGTCTACATAGTTTGCTGTGCCACGAATTATGCTCAGAAAATAATTTAAACGACACACTCTAATCGACTTCCTTACATTCTCGTAGCTTGTATCTTCCAATACATGTCCATGTTTTGTCTCAGTTTCCCATTTTCAAATTCATTCCTCGTTTTTCACATTTGTTTTTTTAATACAAAATGTTCTATTTTGCTTCTAGTTAAAAAAGAAAAATCCCCCAGAACATTCAGTTCCTACTTTTTTTTTTTTTTTGCAAATTTATTTGAGCGTTGGCCATTCTTATCAATTCTCTTCAATCATTCTCCCTCGTCTTTCCAATTTCAATTTTCACTCAATCATTATTCATCTAATGCTTCCTACGCACATATTTGTTTGGGTATTCGTATGTATGTATATATATATATATTGCTATTCGTGTGTTAAAACGTGTTATCTGACTGGTCTTCTTAATTTTCTTGCATCGTCTATTTGTCTAGCTCCATTCATGTATTCATGTTCTATATTTGTTATCACTCTTACGTCATAACTGTAATGTTTTGTCATTTGATGCAATGTAAGGTTGTATTGTTGTTTCTAAAAGCAATTTTTGGTTTTATTAATATTTTCCATCTTTGTTATACATGATTTTCATTCTGAGATTCAAATTCTTGGTAAGAAAAAGGTAATGGATGCACTATAGCATAGTTCATTACAGTTCAACATCACATCGATCGGGGCAAGTCATTAGCTCTTTAGTTTATTTCAGCAGATATCAACCTGTTTCAACACAAATAGCTTCAGTGGCTATTCTGTTATCAACAAACCTAGCTCCCCTTTAGGATATAGCTAATAGGTTATAACTTCTACTTGTTCCACATTATTTTTCCTTCTTTTAAAGCTCCTGCAACCCTCATTGATAAACGTGTCCTTTCATTTTTAACATTAATCAATGGTCTAACCTATGTAGCTTGGAAAGTGTTTGCTGAAGACCTATGCTCCACAGGGAGCTGAAAGTGTTTGTTGAGGACCTATGCTCCACAGGGAGCTGAAAGTGTTTGTTGAGGACCTATGCTCCACAGGGAGCTGAAAGTGTTTGTTGAGGACCTATGCTCCACAGGGAGCTGAAAGTGTTAGTTGAGGACCTATGCTCCACAGGGAGCTGAAAGTGTTAGTTGAGGACCTATGCTCCACAGGGAGCTGAAAGTGTTTGTTGAGGACCTATGCTCCACAGGGAGCTGAAAGTGTTTGTTGAGGACCTATGCTCCACAGGGAGCTGAAAGTGTTTATTGAAGACGTGTGCTCCATAGGGAGCTGGAAAGGTAGAAGAAGAATGGTGTATCCCAAAGTATTCATTTTTAGCTCCATCCAAAGTTGTTAAAATGTCACAAAACAAAGACACTTTGCAGGTGAGTATAGATTTGTGGAGAAGTAACAGCGAAGACGCTTCGCAGCTGATTGAGAAGACATATGGCGGAGACATTTCACAGCTGATAGAGAAGACATATGGCGGAGACATTTCACAGCTGATAGAGAAGACATATGGCGGAGACATTTCACAGCTGATAGAGAAGACATATGGCGGAGACATTTCACAGCTGATAGAGAAGACATATGGCGGAGACATTTCACAGCTGATGGAGAAGACATATGGTGGAGACATTTCACAGCTGATAGAGAAGACATATGGCGGAGACATTTCACAGCTGATAGAGAAGACATATGGCGGAGACATTTCACAGCTGATGGAGAAGACATATGGTGGAGACATTTCACAGCTGATAGAGAAGACATATGGCGGAGACATTTCACAGCTGATAGAGAAGACATATAGCAAAGACACTTTTCAGCTAATTCTATTCTATTCTATTGACCTTTCGAGCCGTAACCGGCCCATAGGGCGTAGACCAAGATACACCTTCTCCTATATGAATTTTTGTTCTAGCAGTTTTCTTTTAAAGATATTTTATCAAATCTCGCCATCTGTCTCTGTTCTGTGCAAGCAGTTCTATCTCATTGAGGGAGCCGATTCCTGCTGCTCTTGCCTCTCTCATCAATGTTCTTCTCAGTGTCTCCCTGGGTCTTCCTCTTTTTCTTTTACCTGTTGTTTCCCATATGAGGGCTTGCTTTGCTATTCGATTATTATCTCTTCTCATCACATGTCCAACGTATGACCATCGTCTTTTCTTTATTACTGAAGATATTAGTGGTTGATTGGCGATTTCTCTAATTTCCTCGTTTGTTTTGAATTCGTTCCATTCTATACCAAGTATTTTCCTTAGACATTTATTTTCGAATGCGTTCAACTTTGTTTCTATATCTCTTGTTGTTTTCCAGCTTTCACACGCATACGTAAGGGTTGATAGTACATTTGATTTGAATAGCCTAAGTTTTGTGTTTTGTGCTAATGAGTTTGATTTCCACAACTTTTCAAGGCTTCTGAAAGACATTGCTGCTTTAGCCAGTCTGATTCTTATTTCTTTGCTCGTATCCCCTTCTCGATCAATGTGACTTCCAAGATAGATGAAGTGATCGATCTCTTCTACTGGTTTGTTTTCCATGTATATTTTGTCACTTGTTGGAATTAAACTTTTCATGACTTTAGTCTTTTCATGATTGACCTCAAGCCCAATTTTGCTGGCTATTGATGATAGTTCATTTGTGTTTTCCTGCATCGTTTTTATCTGATTGCTGATGAGAACTATGTCATCAGCAAAGTCCAGGTCCTCCAAATGGTCTCCTTGTATCCATTCGATGCCTTTATTACCAGTGCAGCATTTCTTCATTATGAAGTCCATAACAATTCCAAATAACAAGGGCGATAAAATACATCCTTGTTTAACCCCAGTTTCTATTGGGAAACATTCGCTCAGTCCTTCCTCTGTTCGAACTGCACATGTGTAACCATCATACATGTCTTTGATAATATTTATGATTTTTGATGGTAAGCCATATTGCTTCAGAATTTTCCACAAAGAATCTCTATGAATACTATCAAATGCTTTTTTGAAGTCGATGAAGTTAAGTACAAAAGGTTTTTGCTTTTCAATGTGTTCCTCCAATATAAGTCGTAGAGTGAAAATGTGGTCAAGACAGCTTCTCCCTTTTCTAAACCCAGCCTGTTCTTCACGCATTACTGTATCTATTGAATCCTTTATTCTATTTAGGATGATTTTACAGAATAATTTTGAGGCAACTGACAAAAGTGTCACGCCTCTCCAATTGTTACAATCTCTAAGATTGCCCTTTTTTGGGATCTTAACAATGATTCCTTTTTTCCATTTATGAGGCGTCTTCTCTGTTTTCCAAATGATGTTGAACATTTTTTGGAGATGTATTAAATTATGGCTATCAATTGCCTTGAGGATCTCAGCTGTTAACTTATCCTCTCCAGCAGCCTTGTTATTGGTCATTAGCTTTAAGGTGGTTTCTATTTCACTCAAGGTGAAGTCATCTAAATTTACATCTAATTCTGCTGCTGGTGTTTCAGCTTCAAAATCTATTAAACTGTGAGGTAGTGGACGGTTAAGAATTTCTTTGAAGTGTTCCGCCCAACGGGCTTTTATGTCTGCGCTTGTTGTTAGCATTAATCCAGATTTGTCTAGAATTGGTGTTCCACTGGATGTATAGGTGTTTGTCAGCATCTTTTGTACAGTATAAAGAGTTCTGCTGTCTCCTGTAATTGCAGCTGTCTCTGCTTTCTCTGCCAAGTTGTCTATATAAGCTCTTGTATCTCTTCTTGCCGAACTTTTCACTTTGTTGTCTAATTCTTTGTATGTTGCTTTTGCCAGAACCTTTCCAAGATCTGTCTTTACATTAGTCATGGCTCTCTTCGCTTCTCTTCTTTCTTTGATGTATTTCCATGTGGTGTCTGAGATCCAAGCTCGTTTTTCCATTTTCTTCAGTCCAGCACTTGCTTCTGCTGCTGTCATTAGTATTTTGCTCTGTGAGTCCCACATTTCATTGATATCTAAGTCTATTTCACCAAGTGCTGAATAACAATTACTTAGCTCTATGTTAAACTTTTCCTTTATTGCTTCATCTTTCAGTTTATGACTATCAATTTTATGTGTAATTGACCTCTTCTGTTGGTTTCTAAATTTTAATCTTATTTTCCCAATGCACAGGTTGTGGTCACTATTAACATCAGCACCTCTGTATGCTCTTACATCTATTAATGATGATCTGAATTGTTGTTTAATACATAGGTGGTCAATTTGATTTGATGTTCTATCATCAGGAGATATCCATGTTGTTTTGTGGATATTTTTATGTGGAAATAATGTCCCACCTATAACTAAATTTTCTGTTAAACATAATTCTATTAATCTTTCTCCATTCTGACTTGTTGTATTACAGCCTTCTCTCCCCATCACATTTTACACATTCTGTATCAGGTCTACGTTTCATTAACAACATCGTTTTTACGATAGCGGCTTGTTAAACCTAAGACATAGCAAAGACACTTCGCAGCTAATAGAGAAGACATATATCGAAAACACTTCGCAGCTGATGAAGAAGACATATAGCGAAGACACTTCATAGTTGATAGAGAAGACATAGCAAAGACACTTCGCAGCTGATGAAGAAGACATATATCGAAAACACTTCGCAGCTGATGAAGAAGACATATAGCAAAGACACTTTTCAGCTAATAGAGAAGACATATAGCAAAGACACTTTTCAGCTAATAGAGAAGACATATAGCAAAGACACTTTTCAGCTAATAGAGAAGACATGTAGCAAAGACACTTTTCAGCTAATAGAGAAGACATAGCAAAGACACTTCGCAGCTGATGAAGAAGACATATATCGAAAACACTTCGCAGCTGATGAAGAAGACATATAGCAAAGACACTTTTCAGCTAATAGAGAAGACATATAGCAAAGACACTTCGCAGCTAATAGCGGAGACATATATCGAAAACACTTCGCAGCTGATGAAGAAGACATATAGCAAAGACACTTTTCAGCTAATAGAGAAGACATATAGCAAAGACACTTTTCAGCTAATAGAGAAGACATAGCAAAGACACTTCGCAGCTGATGAAGAAGACATATATCGAAAACACTTCGCAGCTGATGAAGAAGACATATAGCAAAGACACTTCGCAGCTAATAGAGGAGACATATATCGAAAACACTTCGCAGCTGATGAAGAAGACATATAGCGAAGACACTTCATAGTTGATAGAGAAGACATAGCAAAGACACTTCGCAGCTGATGAAGAAGACATATAGCGAATACACTTCATAGTTGATAGAGAAGACATAGCAAAGACACTTCGCAGCTGATGAAGAAGACATATAGCGAATACACTTCATAGTTGATAGAGAAGACATAGCAAAGACACTTCGCAGCTGATGAAGAAGACATATAGCGAATACACTTCATAGTTGATAGAGAAGACATAGCAAAGACACTTCGCAGCTGATGAAGAAGACATATAGCGAATACACTTCATAGTTGATAGAGAAGACATAGCAAAGACACTTCACAGCTGATGAAGAAGACATATAGCGAAGACACTTCATAGTTGATAGAGAAGACATAGCAAAGACACTTCGCAGCTGATGAAGAAGACATATAGCGAAGACACTTCATAGTTGATAGAGAAGACATAGCAAAGACACTTTGCAGCTGATGAAGAAGACACATAGCGAAGACACTTCGCAGTTGAATATATATGTGTGGAGAAGTCATATAGTACATAAACTTTGTACAGCTCAATACGCAGTTGTGGAGAAGTCACATTAGCAAGATACATCTTAGCGAAATATAAAGTTGATCTGGGTCCATCACCATTGCACGCCTGAAGTCTTGTCCATCATCATTTCACACGTTATGTTGTGTCTAGACCCACTTTCATTACACAAAAATGTTTTATCTAGACCCACTTTCATTACACAAAAATGTTTTATCTAGACCCACTTTCATTACACAAAGATGTTTTATCTAGACCCACTTTCATTTCACAAAGATGTTTATTTAGACCCGCTTTCATTAAAGACGATATGTTTTATCTAAACGCACTATCGCTAAACGAGATATGTTTTATCTAGATCCACTGTCATTACACAAGAGATGTTTTATCTAGACCCACTTTTATTACACAAGAGGTGTTTTGTCTAGATCCACTTTCATTACACAAAGATGTTTTATCTAGATCCACTATCGCTAAACGAGATATGTTTTATCTAGATCCACTTTCATTACACAAAGATGTTTTATCTAGATCCACTGTCATTAAACGAGATATGTTTTATGTAGACCCACTCTCATTACACAAGAGATGTTTTATTTAAGCCCATAATTATCACAAACGGACAGCGCCCATTAACACCCAGATCCCATGCTGCAGTGCACAGAAGTACCTGTCTAATATTGAAGCTCATCTACATGATTTAGTAATAATGTTCCATAGACAGAACGTGTAGCAGCTTGGCGCTAACCGCCAGTTTTCTGCAGTAATTAGTTGGCAAGTTCTCAACAAATGTTCCTGTCTTGTGTAGAGGTGCCGGTCATATCGATGTGCTGGTTTATATCCAGATTATCTGCTACCTCGACATTTTGTCCATTGTCTGGAACGTTTACAGGATCTGGAAAATGAAGGTTGCATATTCCACGTGCTGTCGCCGCGTGATATACATGTCATAATTTATATTTATGTTCTCCTCTTCTTTTCTGTTTACAAAAATATGTATCTAACTCCTATCAACCTGGTTAGAAAACGTCTAGTCTAATTGTGTATACTAGTGCATGTGAAAGGTGAAAGAATAGGCCTGGAGACAGTTCAGATCTACAACTAACTTGGACATACTGTAACCAGTGAAGGAAAATGTAAAACTGAAACAAATAAAAGAATCATTATCATCGTCAAAAACAGAACAGAAAATTGAGGCCTTTTAAATGTGGATTTATAGAAGTATAGGTAGAATTGGATGGAAAGAAAAGAAAACAAACGATGAAGTTTTAAAACAACTAAAAATGAAGAAAGAACTACTAAACACAATTAGAGCAAGACAAATGAAATTTTTTGGTCATGTTAAAAGACACAACAGTCTAATAAAAGTAATATTAGAAGGGAAAATACACGGTAAAAGAGGCAGAGGCAGACCAAGACTAACATGGACGAGTAACATCAAAAGATGGACAAGTCAGCCCATGGCATCTGCACCATCAAAGCAAGAGACAGAGTGGAATGGCGCTCCATGGTAGCCAACCTTCGATGCGGAGACGGCACACAATGATGATGATGATAATCATCAGGTACCATGCCTGCTGGTGTAAGTGATCATCTCTCCACAATTTTCGATCTCGACAGTTATTTATCATTTTTGTTGTTGACCTTCAGCCAAGCCATTCTCTTAAGCTGTCTGGTATCTTATCTCTTTACTTCCCTCTATCTCTTTTTCCCTCAATTATCCCAGTTGTTACAATATATTCCAGCTGTTCCCTTCTTATTACATGCCCAAGAAATGATGATTGTTTCTTCCTAATATTGGATATTAGCTCTCTTTTAACTCTTTCAGTACGGAAGATTTTTATCAATGCAAAGTAAAGAGATTTGTGAGATCAAATTGCCCATGGTTTAAAAAACCAATCTACATGTTTATATGTATCTAATACCTAATATATAATATATGCATTTTTGGATAAATTGAACAAGGAATTAGATTTCACCAATACCAAGATGATGCAAGACATTAAAAAGCACTGTTGGATGAGGGTTTACACTGATCGTGTGGCGGATTGAGCGGCTAAACGTGCATGAGCGAAATTCGCGTGACGTACAATGCGTCGAAACGTACATAAAGTGTTAACAAAAGAACAGGAATGGCATAAGGTAATTTTAATGCTTCGAATAATATGCAAACATGAAAACAAATAACACTAAGGCTAAAACTAAGAATAGCAAAATGGTATATCTTCTCAGCATTCCTGGAATGGTGCAGAAACATGGACATTAGACATGCAAGCAATACAGAAAATTGAAGCCTTTGGAATGTGGATTTATATAAGAATATGAGGAATTGTATGGAAAGACAAGAAAACAAACGATGAAGTCTTACAACTAAAAATGAAAATGAAACTATTAAACATAATTTAAACAAGGCAAATGAGATTTTTGGGGCATGTTAAAAGACAAGATACAGCAGTCTACTAAAAGTAATCTTGGAATGGAAAGTACAAGGTAAAAGGGGAGAGGAAGACCAAGACAAACATGGACGAGGAATGAAACAAAAACATGGACAAGACAGCCTATGACAACCTGCACCATTAAAGCAAGAGGAGACAGAGTGGAATGGTGCTCCATGGTAGTCAACCGTCGATGGGGAGACGATACTCATTAATGATGATGAATCTTTTAAGCATCTTATGTTCATGAAGCTTTATTATTTTCTAGCTCATTTAATTATTTATTATTCCTCCTTTGTGATTATATTTTTAAGAGTTTTTATTCAAATATTTATTGTCTTTGCTTGTTACTCGTGTTTAGCTAAACTATTGTTTTCTCAAATACAATGAATTGGTCGACAATTCTAACCCTAACTAGGGCTAACCCTAGATTACGATACCGTAGTAAAAATTACCACATCGAACACAAAAACCTAAAAATTTAACTTTTGCCGTGTTCAGACATTACCCTCCTCCGTGTATCCTCTAATTACCACTTCCGGTGATACCTGAGTGTTTAGTTTGCTTCCTTTGCTATTGGCATTTTTTTTTTTACGCGAAATACATTATTTAATGCAGCAAAAAAAAAAAAAAAAAACCTTCCATTTTCAAGAAGTTTGTCGTTTTTCCTTTTTTTTTTTTTTTTTTTTTTGCTGCGGCCAGGGACTTTTTCTCTGTCGTCGGCAGAATTCAATCAACCTTTAGTAACTCGGGAAACACGGCGAATAACGCTATGCGGTTGCCGAACATACTGGCGACGACGACCGTAGCGATAGACATTGTAACACGTCCGATCCATGAGGTGAAACTCACTTCATAAATCAACCTGAGCCAGGAATTACGAGTCCCCATGTTTTGCCTAGTGTGAACACACAGCTGTTTGTCGAATGTTCAGAGAAAATACTACTTTTAGCGCACCTAACTTTACTTTACATTTAAGTGGTAGTAATTTTACTAAGGTATCGTAACTGTGAATGTTATGAAATAGGTTTCGTAATCGTAATCTACGATTAAAACAAAAGGCAATTAATGAACAAACATGGGAACGATTTTAACTTCCGGCAGCGGGTGTACACCGGAAGTTGATTACAGGAAAACCCAGATAAAGTCTGAATTACAAAGAATATCAAATATATTACGTAACCCAGCTTTGGCAACGTAAATAATAAAAAACAATCCGTGGTGTTGTATAGAGCCAGTCTTGGCGTATGGAAGTGAATTATGTATAATCATATGAGCCTGCAATAAAAGCACTGGATGCCACATAAATGTTGTTTTACAGAATAATTTGAGAATACCACGGACAGAGTAGTATTGAAGTTGTAGATTAAATAAAAGATTAAAGAAAGTTCATTACCAACATTAAAGGGAAGCAATCATCGTTTGTATTTGCTTAAAGAAAAGGGACAATGGGAATCAAAGAAGGAGGAATAGATAGAGGGGAAAGAAAGAAAAGGTCCAAGACAATTTAAGAGAATGATTTAATAGGAATTCAACAAGAAAAATCATCAACAACAGTTGAGAAAGACAGTTGTAGAGAGACATGATTATCTGTCACCTGACGTCATAGTGATAACTTGTATCTCCATTATTGCGGATCAGAGCTAATAATTTTAGGAAACAAAACAGATCTTTTATTTGATTGTGTGCTACAAGAAAAGGATATAAACAGGAAAAACACGAATTAAGGTTTGGGTAACCATAGCAGCATCATTAATAGAACTGAGAAACAGCATCAGAAATAGTAGCCAGCAAATAGCTAAAATTATCGCCCTTTGTTCTTAAGGGAGATAAAAATGTCAAGTATAAAATAAATGTACGAAGTCAATTTGCGAGTCTGTGAAAAGGGAAGAAAACAACTTGGAAATGTGGGGGAAATTACATGGGAGAGAGAACACCTCCCATTAGACACTGGCAAGACATAGTAAATAGCAATTTAGGTGAGAGAGTTCTGATAGGCTGGGGATAAAGCGAGAATGAGTAAGTAGAAGGATGGTTCTTTCTGTCTCAAGTGTACGAGCACAAGTGACTTATATTGCTGTGCCCTCAGTAGCGACTTGGATCACAAGAGATCTGTAATATAATATTCTGTTGCTAGCCTGCTTGAATGCTTGACAGTGACGAAGTTTCTTGACTATCCACACTCCAGGCTTTCTTCAGGGGTTTGTTATTTGGTTACTGCTACCCTCGATGATGACTTTTGTCAGATTTAATCTTCGCTTGAAAGCTCGGATGCCAAGAGTACTTTAATATTGTCTCTTGCATTTATTATCGGTTCTTTTTCAGTGTCTCCTGCTATTTTGTCACGATATAGCCATATTCTGAAGATGACTTGGTATATGACACAACGCTATCAATTCAAGACTGAAGAAACTCTGATGCGTTATAAATCAGTCATCATTTATTATATATATATATATATATATATATATACAGGGTGTTTATAAAGTCTCACTACACTTGGTATCTAGGTCAATTTGAAAAAAAATGTTTATGACGTCATCACAATATGTGCTCCCACTGTCAATGAAATTTGTTGAATAAGTTTATTGCTACTGGAAATGTGGAAGATGCTCCACGATCTGGTAGGCCTGCTGTGAATGATGAAATATGTTTAGATATCCAAGACAGAATCCTTAAAAGTCCAGACAAGTCATTAAGAAAACTGTCGCAACAAGTGAACTTACCATTGAGCACATATTGTGATGACGTCATAAACATTTTTTTCAAATTGACCTAGATACCAAGTGTAGTGAGACTTTATAAACACCCTATATATATATATATATATATACACTATCTGGCTATAATATCTCATATCGTCTCTGTAAATAATTGTTCAATCTGTCAATAGTTTCGGCCGCTGAGGTACTCCGACTACCACCGGTGACACACCGCACATATTCGTATAGTGGCTAGTCTAATGTTATTCTACTCACTGCTCTAACTCCATACACTGAAGCTGGGTTTTCTAGCTCTCTCTAACTCTAGCTGTCTCTCTATCTAGCTCTATCTCATCTGTGTCTTCTGTTTCTAACTTTCTCCGATGGCTAGCCTCTAAATTCTAATCCCGTAGTTCACGTCTTGTCGTTCTAGTTCTGCAGTTCTCTAGTTCTGATGCGTGGCTAACTTCCAAATTCCTGTGGTTATCTCAGTATACTTTTGTATCCATGTACCTTGATTCTTGTGAGACGTATTGTATACTTTTGTATCCATGTATCTTGATTATTGTGGGACGTATTGTATACTTTTGTATCCATGTACCTTGATTCTTGTGGGACGTATTGTATACTTTTGTATCCATGTACCTTGATTCTTGTGGGACGTATTGTATACTTTTGTATCCATGTACCTTGATTCTTGTGGGACGTATTGTATACTTTTGTATCCATGTACCTTGATTATTGTGGGACGTAGTGTATACTTTTGTATCCATGTATCTTGATTATTGTGGGACGTGCTTGATTCGCATTTCGGCTTAAACTTCTGCTTAAGATCTGTGTACCCTAATCTAACCCTTTGAACTCTTGAGTGAACTTTAACATTCTTTCAGTTCAAAGTTCTCCAGAAAGAACTAAGGTCATTTGCAGTTTGCTCCCTTGTTAGGAGTTCTACACTAAGCTATTTCTAAATTGTATCCTGTGGTCAAGGACACTGGATCAGTCATGGCAGTTTTATATCTTACTTGCTTCTTTAGTTGTCCCTATGTTCAATTTGTCTGGTCATTACTTTGTCCTATGTCCCAGATCGAAAGTTGTGGAGAGACCTGATCACCTACGCCAGCAGGCCCGGTACATGATGATGATGATGTCCTCATTTAATTATGATCTAAATATGTTGTAGCATCATACACGGTTACAACGAAATGGCGCGGTGGAACATTGATTCATCATCATCAGGTTGCGTGTCATTTGCAGAGCGTTGCACTCATCATAGCATCATCATCGAGTGCCTACTCCGCATCGAAGGTTGGCTACCATGGAGCGACATTCCGCTCTGTCTCTTGGCTTAATAGTGCAGGATGTCATAAGCTGACTTGTCCATCTTTTGATGTTACTCGTCCGTGTTAGTCTTGGTTTGCCACTGTCTCTATTACTTTTACCTTGTATTTTCCCTTCCAAGACTACTTTTAACTCATCACAGCCCGTCTGAAAGAATCTGTCTTTAGCCTGATCTCCAACTTCAGCTGTTGTCATGTTCAAGGTCTCCTTAATGTCCTGAAACCACCTTCTTCTTGGTCAGCCCTGAGGCTTCACCCTGGAACCATGCCTTCCAGTATTGTTCTTTCCAGTCCGTTTGTCTTTTGAGGTAACTGAAGTATTATAATTTTCCTCTCTATGATGATGTTTGTTATCCAGTTCTTTTTAATGTTTAGGTCTTTCCATGTCTTCATTGCTGTTTTTCATTATCATATGGATGTAAACAAATAAATGACACAGCAACGTTCGAGACGGTGTTGATATCAAATTTAGAAGACAAAAGGCGCAAGAGAGAGGAGACAAGGCCAGGTCCCGCTAATGCACCTTGTTCGTTCTGTGAATGAATCTGTCTGTCCAGTATTGGAAAATTCAGCCACGAGAGAAAATGTTCAGTAAAGCAGCATGAGACACTAATGCTTTACCAAACTACTGACTTATCACGATTGCTTGCTACCAACCGTCTGTCAAGACGCCAAATGCCATATATATATATATATATATATATATATATATATATCATCATCATCATCATCATCAAGTACCGGGCCTAGTGGCGTAGGTGATCATGTCTCTCCACAACTTTCGATCTCGGTAGTTATTTATCATTTCTGTTGTTGACCTTCTGCCAAGCCATTCTCTTAAGCTGTCTGTTATTTTTTCTCTTTGCTTCCCTCTATCTCTTCGTCCCTCAATTTTTCCAGTTGTTACAATATATTCAAGTTGTTCTCTTCTCATTACATGGCCAAAAAATGATGATTGTCTCTTCCTAACATTGGAAATTAGCTCTCTTTTTGCTTTGACCTCTCTCAGAACCTCTTCATTACTCTTCTTAGCTGTCCATGGTATTCTCAACATTCTTCTGTAAAACCACATTTCTACAGACTCCATTGATTTTCTTGTCTGCTGTCCTATTGTCCATGACTCGCATCCATATGTTAAGACTGGCTCTACGTAACATTTAAAAACTCTTTTTCTTGTTTCTATTGTCAAAAATGGATTGCATAGTATTTTCCTCATTTTTTGGAAAACTGCTTTTGCCTGAGCCATTCTGCATCTCATCTCTTTTGTACATGTTCCGTCTGAGGTTAACAAAGTTCCCAAATATTTAAATTCATTTACATGTTTTAATATTGTTCCACTTGTCTTTATTTTGCACTGAGGTGATGTCTTTTTCTTTGTTGTTACCATTACCTCTGTCTTTTTGCTATTAAGGCTGAGTCCTTTATTTTTGATTTCTTTCACTATAATGTCCAACATTTCTTGTAACTCATTTTCACTCTTAGCGATTAATACTGTATCATCAGCACACCTTAGATTATTTAAATTATGACCTCCAATTGTTATTCCAGGCATGCCCCTTATCGATCTTAAAATAATCTCACTATAAATATATAGATGTAGAATTGTGTTTCCATTGGGCTGATTTTCTTCATTATCATTTTATTTGCGAAATTTTCCATGATTCACAACCATATGTTGCTATCATTAAAAAAAAATACATATCCTCAGTAATTGTTGGCGTTTTATTGTTTTGTTTGTATTGCTAATCTTCTTATGATCTCCTTCTGGCAGTCTCCATTGTCAGTTACTACACATCCCAGATATTCATATTTTGTGATAGGTTCATCGATGTAGAACAGTGACTAGTGAACATCGGGACAGAAGGTCTAGTTGGTAGTGCTGTGATTTTTGAACATCGGACAGAAGGTCTAGTTGGTAGTGCTGTGATTAGTGAACATCGGACAGAAGGTCTAGTTGGTAGTGCTGTGGTTAGTGAACATCGGACAGAAGGTCGAGTTGGTAGTGCTGTGATTAGTGAACATCGGACAGAAGGTCGAGTTGGTAGTGCTGTGGTTAGTGAACATCGGACAGAAAGTCTAGTTGGTAGTGCTATGATTAGTGAACATCGGACAGAAGGTCTAGTTGGTAGTGCTGTGATTAGTGAACATCGGACAGAGGGTCTAGTTGGTAGTGCTGTGGTTAGTGAACATCGAACAGAAGGTCTAGTTGGTAGTGCTATGGTTAGTGTACATCGGACAGAAGGTCTAGTTGGTAGTGCTGTGGTTAGTGAACATCGGACAGAAGGTCTAGTTGGTAGTGCTGTGATTAGTGAACATCGGACAGAAGGTCGAGTTGGTAGTGCTGTGGTTAGTGAACATCGGACAGAAGGTCTAGTTGGTAGTGCTGTGATTAGTGAACATCGGACAGAGGGTCTAGTTGGTAGTGCTGTGGTTAGTGAACATCGAACAGAAGGTCTAGTTGGTAGTGCTATGGTTAGTGTACATCGAACAGAAGGTCTAGTTGGTAGTGCTGTGGTTAGTGAACATCGAACAGAAGGTCTAGTTGGTAGTGCTGTGATTAGTGAACATCGGACAGAAGGTCGAGTTGGTAGTGCTGTGGTTAGTGAACATCGGACAGAAGGTCGAGTTGGTAGTGCTGTGGTTAGTGAACATCGGACAGAAGGCCTAGTTGGTAGTGCTATGATTAGTGAACATCGGACAGAAGGTCTAGTTGGTAGTGCTGTGGTTAGTGAACATCGGACAGAAGGTCGAGTTGGTAGTGCTGTGATTAGTGAACATCGGACAGAAGGTCTAGTTGGTAGTGCTGTGGTTAGTGAACATCGGACAGAAGGTCTAGTTAGTAGTGCTGTGATTAGTGAACATCGATCAGAAGGTCTAGTTGGTAGTGCTGTAATTAGTGAACATCGGACAGAAGGTCCAGTTGGTAGTGCTGTGGTTAGTGAACATCCGACAGAAGGTCTAGTTGGTAGTGCTGTGGTTAGTGAACATCGGACAGAAGGTCGAGTTGGTAGTGCTGTGGTTAGTGAACATCCGACAGAAGGTCGAGTTGGTAGTGCTGTGGTTAGTGAACATCGGACAAAAGTTCTAGTTGGTAGTGCTGTGGTTAGTGAACATCGGACAGAAGGTCTAGTTGGTAGTGCTGTGATTAGTGAACATCGGACAGAAGGTCTAGTTGGTAGTGCTATGGTTAGTGAACATCGGACAGAAGGTCTAGTTGGTAGTGCTATGATTAGTGAACATCGTTCAGAAGGTCGAGTTGGTAGTGCTATGATTAGTGAACATCGTTCAGAAGGTCGAGTTGGTAGTGCTATGATTAGTGAACATCGTTCAGAAGGTCGAGTTGGTAGTGCTATGATTAGTGAACATCGTTCAGAAGGTCGAGTTGGTAGTGCTATGATTAGTGAACATCGTTCAGAAGGTCTAGTTGGTAGTGCTATGATTAGTGAACATCGTTCAGAAGGTCTAGTTGGTAGTGCTATGATTAGTGAACATCGTTCAGAAGGTCTAGTTGGTAGTGCTATGATTAGTGAACATCGGACAGAAGGTCGAGTTGGTAGTGCTGTGATTAGTGAACATCAGACAGAAGGTCGACTTGGTAGCGCTGTGCTTAGTGAATGGGTTATATATCGGACAGAAGGTCGAGTTAGTAGCGCTGTGGTTAGTGAACTGCTCATACATTGGACAGAAGGTTGAGTTGGTAGCTTTAAGATTGCCTTTTATCAACTTTCTCTCATTTTTCCCCGCCTCAAGTGTTTGCTATAAGATTGCCTTTTATCAACCTTCCTCTCGCACCTCTTCATACGTTCACTGATCGACAGATATATTGTTTTCAGATTCCGTAAGAACATGTCCAGCCACAAGCCGTTAATACAATCATTAACGACTGAACTTCTTGTGCTGATCTTGGATGCTTTTCATATGAACTACATTTTCCTAAACTTCCCATAGATGCTAAGACACCGTCTTCACCAGACCCTGCAGAGAGACGATCCATCGACTGATGACTCCAGCTCTGTGTTGGTTGATAAATCCTCTAATGCGCCAACTAAGCCTCTTGCTTCTGGATGTGCCCATCTTTACTCGGAAAGAGTGACGTTGACTCATGGTCACCGAAGTCCTGTGCCCTTGAATTGTTCTCTCTGTAATGCCCATACTTCTCTGAATGCCAACATGTGATTAACCTTGCTGTTTTCTTATTCTTCTTCCTCCTCTTCTCTTCATTTTCTTACATTGTCCATGCTTTCGCGCTATAAATCAGAAATGAGAAATGTCACATTAACAATTCTCACATTGATTTTATTTGTTACTGTTGAAATGTTATGCTTTTCTTTTCCCTTTCTTTGTTTCCATTGCCGTTATTTAACAAGCGAGCATTGTTTTTCCATCTTACAGACCAGTGCATCCAATTTCAGCGCTGAATTGTTCGAGATTACGTTCCTAGACTTTGCTATTTTTCTAAGATTTTTGCAATTTTCTGCAAATATTGAGAGCATAATTTTGTGCAATTGTTATTGTAAACATTATTGGCAAAGTTACTAGAATAGTCAATCAAGATGAAAAATTTATTAAAAAGTAACCGTTTTATGAAAACTTCATCAAATGATATGTTGCAATAGATGATTCAATGCGTTTGATAAATTAGTAGCCCGAGATGGGCGAACTGGTGCCATCAGAAAGGTGAGAAATCCAGAATGTTCTTTGCCAGTATTGTAAAGTAGATAGTTCAACCACTCGTCATTTCTCTTCCTTTCAGCTCCTTGTGGAGCATAGACTTCAACAAACACTTTCAACTTCCGGTGGAGTATAGGTCTTCAACATCACTTTCAACTCCCTGTGGAGCATAGACTTCAACAAACACTTTCAACTCCCTGTGGAGCATAGGTCTTCAACATCACTTTCAACTCCCTGTGGAGCATAGACTTCAACAAACACTTTCAACTCCCTGTGGAGCATAGACTTCAACATCACTTTCAACTCCCTGTGAAGCATAGACTTCAACATCACTTTCAACTCCCTGTGGAGCATAGACTTCAACAAACACTTTCAACTCCCTGTGGAGTATAGGTCTTCAACATCACTTTCAACTCCCTGTGGAGCATAGACTTCAACATCACTTTCAACTCCCTGTGGAGTATAGGTCTTCAACATCACTTTCAACTCCCTGTGGAGCATAGGTCTTCAACATCACTTTCAACTCCCTGTGGAGCATAGACTTCAACAAACACTTTCAACTCCCTGTGGAGCATTGACTTCAACATCACTTTCAACTCCCTGTGGAGCATAGACTTCAACATCACTTTCAACTCCCTGTGGAGCATAGACTTCAACAAACACTTTCAACTCCCTGTGGAGTATAGGTCTTCAACATCACTTTCAACTCCCTGTGGAGCATAGACTTCAACAAACACTTTCAACTCCCTGTGGAGCATAGACTTCAACAAACACTTTCAACTCCCTGTGGAGCATAGACTTCAACAAACACTTTCAACTCCCTGTGGAGTATAGGTCTTCAACAAACACTTTCAACTCCCTGTGGAGCATAGACTTCAACAAACACTTTCAACTCCCTGTGGAGTATAGGTCTTCAACATCACTTTCAACTCCCTGTGGAGCATAGACTTCAACAAACACTTTCAACTCCCTGTGGAGTGTAGGACTTCAACATCACTTTCAACTCCCTGTGGAGTATAGGTCTCCAACAAACACTTTCAGCTACCTATGGAGCACAGGTCTCCAACAAACACTTTCAGCTCCCTATGGAGCATAGATCTTCAACAAACACTCTCAGTTGAGTGTAGGTCTTCAACATCACTTTCACTCCTGTGGAGTATAGGTCTCCAACAAACACTTTCAGCTCCCTATGGAGCATAGATCTTCAACAAACACTCTCAGTTGGCCTCCGCAGTGTGTGTCCTATCCAACGCCATCGCCTTCGCTGTATCTCTTTATCCACTGGTGTTTGACTGGTACATTTCCATAATTCTATGCTAGTGATTTTGTCCTGCCATTTCCATCCTTTTATTCTGCGTAAGCATCCATTAATGAAGGTCTGTATTTTCATGATTGTTATTTGTTTATGTTCTCCATGTTTCGCAACCATATAATAGGACAGACTTAACAATTGAGTTGACAATTTTTATTTTTGTATTTAACCTAATTTCTTTGGATTGCCATATGTTTCCTATTGCAATCTCTCTCTCTCTCTCTCTCTCTCTCTCTCTCTCTCTCTCTCTCTCTGCTGTCAAGACTCAATCAGAGTAGGATTCCAGACTCTCTCATGAAGTCAGCTGTCTGTTTAAGTGAATCGATTGCCCTTATAATTTCTCTTCCAGGGAGGTGGGCGTGGACCACATTGCTCTTCTCAGGTCTGTGTACTGGGGGCAATCCTGTAGAACATGTTTTGTAGTCATATTGTCCAGTGTACAGTGGCATAGGCTGGTTGTACCTATTTTGAATTTGGTGAACATGTGATTTCTCATTCTATTGTGGCCAGTGCGTATGCGAAGTATGATGACTTGATCCCTCCTTGATAGTTGGTGGTATCGGTCACTCTCGTTATGCTTTGGGTGTTCTCGTTTCCATTTTTCATGGAACTGACCCTTGAGGATGGATTTGGCTTCATCATAACTGAGCGGATGGTTCTTTTGTGGTAATCTCCCTCCCTCTTTAGCTAATTTGTCTGCGCGTTCGTTCCCGTGTTATTACAGTGTGATGGTATCCACTGAATGACTACTCTCTGGAAGTTATTGCATAGTTGGTCCAGGGTTGTTCTTTGAGCCTTTAGAGCTGATAATACTGACAGTGCATCAGTCAGAATCACCAATTTATTGCGCATGTTATTTTTGTGTTGAGTAGCCATAAACAGGAACAATAAAAACACAACACAGATATTTAAATAAATAAAATTAACACTACAAAACTAACTATTGAATGCTTTACTTTTTGATGCATGTATATGTATTTTTTGGGAGCCGTGATAGCTCAGTGGTTAGGGAACTGGACTATAAAGGACAAGAGGTAGGGTTCGATCCCAACCGACGGCTCCGGTTCACCCAGCCTTTAATGGGTACCTGAATTTTGTCTGGGAAAGTAAAGCGGCACGGGCGTAATACCGACCACATTACCCAAAAATAATGTGCCGAAGGTCTGTAAAATGTATGGTCACAAAGACCATATTCCCTATACGCCACTTGGCGTGACGGGGGTACTTTACTTTTTAAAATATGCATTTCTATGCCTCAATTTGTGAATCCTTCTATCAATATCTCACAGCTGGGAAACAAACAACAACAACATAATAATAACAACAGACTTTCTATCTTGAAAGATAAATCAATGTGTTAAAGTAGGTCACTCATGAGCGAACAGGGAGATGACCTTTCTCTAACACAATCCGGGACAGAGTGTATGGAGACTCTGTGTTGCTCTGGTCTCAGAATCTTTCTGGCAGAACACAGATGTGGTACGTTTACTACCTGTCTGACTGTAGGAGATGCTGATCTGTAATAGATCACTAACCACCTCGCTTCGAATGTTCTGTTTGGGGCACACTCCCGTAACATGTAACTCTCCCGAACCACCCAAAAGGTAGAGTGGACAGGTCGTACCGCCCACTTGTGGAAACTAGTAGTAGGTTCCAAATTGCCGATCCCAACCTAATATTGAAGCCTTTGAAATGTAGATTTATAGAAGAATATGTAGAATTGGATGGAAACAAAAGATAACAAACGATGAAGTTTTAAAACAACGGAAATAAAAAGAGAACTGCTGAACACAATTAAGACAAGACAAATTAAATTTTGGGCCATGTTAAAAGACACAACAGCCTACTAAAAGTAATATTGGAAGGAAAAATACAAGGCAAAAGAGGCAGAGGCAGACCAAGACTAACATGGACGAGTAACATCAAAAGATGGACAAGTCAATCTATGTCAGCCTGCACCATCAAAGCAAGAAACAGAGTAGAATAGCGATCCATGGTAGCCAACCTTCGTTGCGGAGAGGGCACACGATGATGATGATGAACTTAATATTAATGACAAAAATACAACATTGAATTTCATATCAAGTAGCTACACAAATTATCATATTGCCTTTTTAAGTGCAATTATTTATTTTATTAGCATCAGGAGTTAAGAAGTGATCAATCGAATGAAATGCATACAATGATAACAAAATATAGCACACTCTACCATCTTGCCACGATAATAAATTCCTGCTACTAAGGAAAGAATACCAAAGATGGAAAACTACTACATAAAGAGAGACATCTAACACTCGTGTACAATGTTCCACGAAGTTAAAAAACACAAGTGTATTGCGGTCAGCCGTCAAAACTTAACAATTTAAAAATTGTAATAGGAGACGTAGAAACTAAAGAGACGGGACATAACTCTGTGTGTTAGAGAAATAAAATGTAACAATATCCACAGACAATAATACAAAACTCATCCATTAAAGCTAGGAAACTTCGAGACCAGCTCGATAATTTGAAGTTTAATCATTGGACGTTAATATTTAAAATGTGAAGAACGAAATGTAAGCGTCCCTACCACCAGACAAGGGAGGTAATGTAACATTTTGATACTAATTGTCTCTTTGCTGGCGATTATCAAGTGACGTCTCTAATATAAATAGCCAGACGGTTTCTGTATAAGTATCTGTCCGCATCGTAGAGAAATATTTTTACTTTTAAAAATAAGTTTTAAGATGTCCTATTAAAAAAAAAAGATGCTCATGTCTTGCCGTTTGAGAAAAAAAAAAAACTACACATTTTTGTGGTTTGAAACTGTTTTGATTTTGTTTCTTTCCTTGATTGCTGCTTGCTTACTTGCGTTCGCCCGATGACTAAAATATTCTAGAGTGTTCTAGTAGACTATAGAATTCCTCTTCTTCATCCGCCCTTAAAAGGACGTTAAGTGGGTGTGCCTGCGTTGTGTTGTGGTTTGCAGTATAACTGTGATATTTGCGCCTTTCGGCCCAACACATCCGACTTTAGCATGACATTTTTGAGTACCGGGTTGTCTTCCCTCTTCGATCCCTACTCGCTTGGCCAGACTAGACAGGTTAGTCTGTTACTAGAGGCACCGCGGAGAGGTGGACCAGGGTCTGGATGGTTCTGGTTCACCGATCCTGGCGCAAGCCATCAGCTGTGGAGTCGCTTATTACTTCCAGCTCTGGTGCTGGGTCTGCTTTTGTTGTAAAATAATGTTTCATTTTAAAATAGGAGCTTTTATCAGCCTTCTAAAATAAAATAAATCAACTTAACTATGAGATGGAAGAAACGGTTGAAAACAACGTCAGTATTTGCTTCAAGTGTTGACGTTTGCAAGGTGCCGGTCAAGCTGAGGGAGAGATGTGCATGGTGGATGGAGAGATTCCAACTTTGAGAGTTAACATTCTACTCTATTCAACCCATGAATCGGTTTCTTTGCAGTCAGAAATTCCCCATATCCGCTCCATCACTACTAGCCACAATATTTCCCAAAATACACTGGTAAATTCTGTTGACAAGGTCACTTCCTGCAAGTCCTACTCGAATGCACAAGCGACGATTCTGAACCTCCTTAGCCGTCTCTTACGGCATGCACAACATGTAAAAGTGGCTCTGTTGCTTTCTTCCTTCACCGTGGAGACCTAGGTAACCACACGGTCTGAGATTAGCATGGACAGGAGATAATTGGGTTATTGTTATTGAACTATTTGCGTGTTATCATCATTGCACTCCGGACATGCCCATAGGTGCTCAGATCCCCTCTTCAGCAAGTCCCGCTGTGCCCAGCGAATAAAATCTCCAGTTCTGTGTTGGTTTGTAAGTCTTCTTATACGCCCACTAAGTTTAGGAGACAAAACTATCCCACAAATTAGTGAATGAGCTCTACTGTCCCAGTTGTTGTCAATCACATCAATAGGCCTCCACCAGGAACATACACAATAAAAAAAACATACCCAAATATATAAATAAATAAAATTAACCATTGAAAGTTAACTAGTAAATGCTTCGCTTATTGATACATGTTTTTGTATGTGTATTCTACGACCCCTGGGCTACCGACGTTCAGACAACCCGTGTTCGATTCCCGCTGGAAGCAGTGTGAGTTGTACTCGTGGTTAGAAAAAAATAATACCCTTGCGGTTGACCCAGCCGCTGGCAGAAATTGGTACCAGGGTATAACTCTGGGAAGATGAGGAATGCCGCCTCGCATCGTGAATTTCGATGCTTGAAATGACACTCTACAGAAGTCTCCGAACACTTCTGGATATGCGGCCGGGCACATTTGGGTGAAAATTCGCGTGCTGAGACGCCGATTCAAGTCTCGTACTTGACCTTTACCTCACGTCCACGTTGTCGTCGGAGGGTCGGTGTCCACTTGAAACGAGTATACCACTAAAATCTCTAAGATTGACTGAGCCAGGATACTTTCCAAAATTTGAAGAGCCAGATTTCTCCGAGAAGAAAGGCGAAACCAACTTACAGTTGCTGAATAACAAAGCCTATTTTATTTTCTCAATTTCGACCAACACTGCAAATGTACGTTCATTTATCCACTCGGTGTATGCGCGGAGATGTTGCCTTCAAGTTCGCACGTACATGGAGCATAGTTATCACGTACACTGTATTAATATCATTTCACTTGTTGTTATAGTTTCTCTGCCAAAAATAAAACCAATTCCCAAATGTATAACAGCCCTTGCCTCTACATCACGTCAGTTTGAAGCAATTCTCTCCCACAACGCACTAGCCGATCGCAGTAGCTTGCCTGGTTACGAGCTGCCGGGTTTTGTGCAGACATCACGTGATCGACCTGTCCATCTCATCGATTTTTTTCGCCCTTTCAGGGAATGACCTCGAGTCTCGCCGGTACAGCCTGCTCCAGTCAAAGTTGTTGGTTGAGAGGGGACTTCGGGGCAGCTCCTGCAGAGAAGGGGAGGGGGGAACGAACTAAAGATGATAGACGAATCAATTCAGAGAAAGAGGTATGTTTACAGCACTCGGAAAAAAATGATAACTAATCAACAACAGAAAAAAAAAAACAATTTATTGACCGAAGCTGGATCGAACCCGTACTCAGTGGCCCAGCACCTTGCCACGGAAAGCCAAACGCTGCCACTCAACTAACTAAATCGTGGCAAGGCACTGTGCCACTGAGTACGGGTTCGATCCTGTTTCGGTCCATAAATTGTTCTTTGTTTTTTTTCTGTTGATTATTTGTCATTTTTTTTCCCGAGTGCTGTAAACAAACCTCTTCCTCTGAATTGATTCGCTGATTATCGCCTCGGAAGTTTCCCTCTATAATAATATTCATTTATTATTATTTGTCTCTAAAGACATAGACGGGGGCTCACTTAATGAACTTGCCATCGAGAACTAATCCTTCTTTGAGCACCCGTTTCCATTTTTATCTGTCATTTTTTTCCCTACTTGATCACCTTCTCCTGTCTGTGCTATTTTCGTGACTGCAACACGTAGCTGAACCTCTCCTGCCACAGTTCCTTGCAGTGTTTGTAAGCGAAAAGGTCTCTACGGAACAGTTTTCGTCAGTATATTCTTCTACTTCTTCTTCTACCTTTTAGCTCCCTGTGGAGCATAGGTCTTCAACAAACACTTTCCAAGTCGTTCTGTTTCTTGCCAATCTTTTAAAATCTTTCTATGTCTTCCCCATCATCTTTATCTCTGCTTCTATCTGTCATCTCCAAGAATTCATTGGTCTTCCTCTTTGTCTTTTCATCTGGGGATTCCAAAAAAGGGCCTGTTGTGTAATACTCTCAGTTGGCTTCCGCAGTGTAGTTTTGCGTGGTCAGTGTTTGTGAAGTTTTGTCGGCCTATTTTTTTACTGTATCGGATATCCAGCCCCATGTCCAACCCTCCATTCTCGCCTCTTACGATCATGCCTGGTAGGGTACAGCACCGCTATTCTTTACTCTCCTTTGGAGCCCTGGCAGCGCACGTGTGGTCTGTATATTTGAACTCAATTATCCGGGCTAATTGTGACCGGGTGTAGTCGAGATCATAAAAAAAGCCCCATAATCAATGACCTGGTATATTAATTATAATCTCGATGACTGAGTGGTTAGTGCACTCATTTCCTGATAATATGGACCTGGGTTCATTTCCCAGAAGGGCAGAATTTTTTTCGGAAGGCTCCGAGGTACACCCATTCTCTAAAGATGGGTACCAAGGGTTTTTCAGGAATATAAAGGAAATCTGGCGCGATACAGAGACCACATCACCCAAAATATGTCTTCTTTTAAAAAACAAATCTGGTCACTAACACCATATACCGCATATGCCTTGCAAGACTAGAAGGGAACCTGAACGTACTATATGAATGACAGTGTCAACGTTTGTACATGAATACAATAAATCATCAAAAACATATAACGTGGCTCTGATGATACTGAATGGAAGCGTTTAAGAAATAGGAATAAAAGGTATTATTGCAGCTTTATGTGAGTGAGGAACAAAACAGAAGCTTCTCCCCATCGACTTAAAGCTGTTACCATTTCCTTTTTTCGTTTTTTTTATATTGTCATTCTTGTCATCAGCTTTACAGCAGCTTCGCATTATTATTCCATTTTGATGTACTTAGAACAATATTAACATCAGGTGGTAGATGTACAACACAGGTGAGATGGTAGATGTTAACACAGGTGATATGGTAAATGTACAACACAGGTGAGATGGTAGATGTTAACACAGGTGATATGGTAGATGTTAACACAGGTGAGATGGTAGATGTTAACACAGGTGATATGGTAGATGTACAACACAGGTGAGATGGTAGATGTATAACACAGGTGATATGCAGAATGGCTCAAGCAAAAACAGCTTTCAAAAAATGTGGAAGATAATATGCAATCCATTTTTGGTAATAGATACGAGAAAAAGAGTTCTTAAATGTTATGTAGAGCCAGTCTTAATATATGGATTTGAATCATGGACAATAGGATAACAGACAAGAAAATTACTGGAGGCTTTAGAAATGTGGTTTTACGGGGGACTGTTGAGAATACCATGGGCGGCTAAGAAGAGTAATAAAAACGTTCCGAAAGAGGCCAAAGCAAAGAGAGAGCTAATTTCCAATGTTAGGAAGAAACGATCATCATTTTTTAGCCATGTAATGAGAAGAGAACAGCCGGAATACAATTTGACAACTGGAAAAACTGAGGAACGAAGAGATAGAGCAAAGCAAAGAGAACAGATTCCAGACAGCTTAAGAAAGTGGCTTGGCAGAAGGTCAACAACATACATTATAACTGTCGAGATCGAAAGTTGTGGATAGTCACGATCACCTACGCCAGCAGGCCCGGTACTTGACGATGATGATGCCTTTAACCCAGATAACTCTGGAGTAATCTGTAAATTAAGAGAATATTTAAAAGAGCAAATAAAAACCTTTAAGAACTAGTATGTGTATGCTCAATGTATTTTTCGAGGGAGGTCATTCTTAACCGACACTTGACAGGGACGTTATTTTTGTCTTCTTTTCGTCACAGCTAAATCCCTGATTCTTTCAGCGTGTGACAACGATATTGGATTCAATCCTTCCTGCCCTCAGGCGAATTCAAAGCCGATTCTAAAACTCGATAAGCCTCGTCTTCATGAGGCCGTGCTATGTATTCGTTGTTCATATACAGCTTCGTCCTCATCACAATGTTATGTAGCTTTCAAGTCGTAAAATACCGATTCTAGTATTTGATGTACGGATAATCGAGATTTTTCTTCTTCTTCTTCCTCTACCTTTCAGCTCCCTGTGCAGCATAGGTCTTCAACAAACACTGTCCAAGTCATTCTGTTTCTTGTCATTCTTTTTAGGTCATTCTATGTCTTCCCCATCATCTTCATCTCTATTTCTGTCTGGCTTCTCCAACAATTTCTTGGTCTTCCTCTTTGTCTTTCCCCCTGGGGATTCCAAAAAAGGGCCTGTTGTGTAATACTCTCAGTTAGATTTCGCAGTGTGTGTCCTATCCAGCGCCATCGTCTTCGCTGTATCTCTTTATCCACCGGTATTTGACTGGTACATTTCAATAGATAATCGAGATTGTATTATATTTAATTATCGGAACATACAATTTTCAAAAAGAACAAGGGGTGGCCTGGCTAATGCAATCGCTTAACGACCTGAAGTCTTGTAGTTCAAATGCCAGTTTGTATAATTTTTTTCCAACCTAAAAGATTCTCAGTCACCATACCTTGTAGGAGTGTACGTAACACCACACTACTTGCACCTGCTGCTAGCTTTACCGCAGCAATGCAGTTATTTTCCTATTCCTTACTTATTTTATACCGCTGCTACTTTATGTTTGTTTAATGGCATCCATCTGTGTTCTTGTTAGTTAGACTCTACACCATATCATGGTCATTTCGTTGTCCGTTTGTCTTGTTCTTGTTAGTTAGACTCTACACCATATCACGGTCATTTCATTGTCCGTTTGTCTTGTTCTTGTTAGTTAGACTCTACACCATATCACGGTCATTTCGTTGTCCGTTTGTCTTGTTCTTGTTAGTTAGACTCTACACCATATCATTGTCATTTCGTTGTCCGTTTGTCTTGTTCTTGTTAGTTAGACTCTACACCATATCATGGTCATTTCGTTGTCCGTTTGTCTTGTTCTTGTTAGTTAGACTCTACACCATATCATGGTCATTTCGTTGTCCATTTGTCTTGTTCTCGTTTTCTGCAGAAGGCCGAATGTAGGCCAGAACGTCAGTATTTTGTTGTGTTCCTCTTTTGTAAAGCAGTCAACATACCGTGCATAAGTGTACGTAACGTCAGTGTGTGTGTTGTATGTTTGTCCATGCTGAAGGCCTATTGAGCCAAAACGTCGTTCTTATTTGTGTCGTCCACTTATTTCGTAATGCTTTAACCATATCGTATTTTTTTTAATATATATTTTTTTCATTTCTCCCTTACAATTAGCTTTACTGCTGGTCCGCATTGTTATGCATTTCTTTGCTTTGAACTCTACGTTACACTCCACTACTTGCTTCATTTG
Source organism: Megaustenia siamemsis (assembly GCA_032433765.1). NCBI lineage: Eukaryota > Metazoa > Mollusca > Gastropoda > Stylommatophora > Ariophantidae > Megaustenia > Megaustenia siamemsis. Next base: position 21,908,002 of record JAVIAB010000059.1, on the reverse strand, counting down.
ACTTCTTTAGATGGGTAGAAGAGATCTTCTCATAGAAGGAAAGTTAGCAATAATGGGACACGGCACACCATATCTTAAAGCTGAGTCTTAGAAGTACAATGACGTCACAAACATTGCGATACTCTAATTTTTTTGCAAAGATGCAAATTTTACGTCTGGAAAGAAACGCAAAGGTCAAGGTCAAATACGAGACTTGTACCGGCGTCTTAGCACGCGAGTCTTCACCCATATGTGCTCGGCCGCATTTCTAGAACTGTTCGGACACTTTTGGATAGTGTCGCTTCAAGCATCGAAACTCACGATGCAAGGCCGCATTCCTCACCTTCCCAGAGTACTACCCTGGTACCCATTTCTGCCAGCGGCTGGGTCGACCACAGGGATGGTTTCTTTTCGTGGTTTTTTTTTTTCAGCCACGTTCTAAATCACATTTAAGATAGATCATTACATGTGAGATGCGTTGCTTGAGAAAAGTAACAAACAACACAAGAAGAGATAGAATATCAAATGAAACCATAAGAAAAATAGTAGGAACAAAACCCTGCCAAGAATATATAGAACAACAACAATTTAAATGGTTGGGCCACCTGGTCAGAATGAATCCTCACCAATCACCATCAAGGGCGTTCTTCTCGAGAATGCATGGAAAAAGACCAAGAGGAAGACCCAGAAGAAGATGGATAGATGCAGTGACAGAGGCATGTAACAACAAAGGAAAATCACTAATTCAGACAGTTCGAGCAGCACAAGATCGACAAATGATATAAACCACGACACCTTTTAGGTATCAGTGAAAGAGAAAAGAAGAAGAAGACGTTGCGTAACACTACAGCTTCTCCCATGACTAGAATCATTAGGTCTTGTGCTCAGCGCGCAACCAGTTGACTTCAACCAAGAAGACAAGACTAAGAAACTGAGTGTAGGTTTGACCCATACCGCACTTGAAAAGCTATGAAGATGAAATGTTATTGCGAGATTTTGGACATCTCTTACTTAGATCGTATCACAAGGAGGAAACAAATTCGCAAAAGGATAAAACAAGTAATTGGAATACGTTGGTGATTGTTGGTGATTGTTGACTATTGTGGAAAAGCGCTTAATGAAATAGTGAAGCCACGTATCTCGATCGTCTGGTTTATCAAAAGATCGGAAATAATAGAAGGAAAAGGTATGTGTTAGCACTCGGAAAAAAATGACAAATAAACAACAACAGAAAAAAAACAAAGAACAATATATGGTCCGAAGCAGGATCGAACCCGTACTATCAAAAGATCATTCTGCATGGATCTGTGAAAGGAGCGACGGAGCGAGAAAGAGAGGTCGGCAGAGAAAGCGATGGATGAATAAAATTAAAGAATGGACAGGCCTCGACTTTGTAGAATCCCAAGGAATGACTGAAAATTTTAGAGAAATAGAGAAGGTCGACGAAGTCTGTCAGTGGTGCTTCAACGCCGCCCCCACCCACACCCCTTCCCCACCACACATATCAGGGTTATGGAGCGAAGAAGAAGAAGGGAAAGAAGAGGAATAAGAAGAAGAGGAGGAGGAGAAGAGGAGAAGAATCGGTAGAAGAGAAGATGAAGAAAGAAGAAGAGGAGAAGACGAAAGGAAGAAAAAGAGGAAGAGAAGAAAGAGGAGAAGGAGGAAAGGAGGAAGGGAGGAGGAGGAGGAAGAAGAAGAGAAAGAAGAAGAAGTAGTAGTGGTGCACTTGAAATTGAATTGTGTGCATTCAACTCAAATGTGATTGAGAACGTGCACGAATGAATCCCCGTTCTAATGGAATTAATTTTCAAAATGTTTTGTGAATCAGCATTTATCTGCTCTACAGCAACTGTCTATGTGTGTGCCTCATCACTGGCTATTGGGGAGTTTTTTATGGCACAAACGTGCAACTTCTTCTTCTTCTTCTTTCCTTCCTCATCTGCCTTTCAGCGTCGAGGGGAGATATAATTTGCGGTCTTTTGCTCTTCTGTTCGCCTCTGCTGCTGTTATGTTTCCTAGTGCTTCTAATATTCCGTCGATCCATCTTTTTCGGGGTCGACCCTTGGGTCTGGTGTTCACGCAACGTTTATTGAGGGTTCGTTGTGTTGTGTTTTTATCACTCTGCTTTGTCACGTGGCCAAACCATTTTATCTGTTGTTTCTTCATATATTCTAAGGCTGAGGTTATTCCTAGCTTTTCTCTTAATTCTTCATTTCTGATCCTGTCTCTCAGGTTGTTTCCTGTCTTTCATTTGACACATTTAACCTCAGTAGAGGTTATTTTTCTTATTGTTCTCGGATATAGAGTCCAGATCTGGCATTGGTAGCACAACGTTGGGATGAAGATTGTATTTTAGAGTGCCCGTTTTGCCGCTAGAGTTATATCCCTTGTTGGACAATAATGGTGCTTGCTAGCTGTCTAATGATTTGACAAGCTTTGGTGCATCTTAAAATTCAGCGAGACCAAGACCTGTCTTCTCTTTGGTGTCTTCTTGCCACTTCTTCATTTACATTTTTTGTTGTTATTTTCCCTCACACCAGTTCCCCAGCCGTAATGAAGGGCCGCATCGTCGCACAAACTCAATTCACGTTTCTTCTCAGTAATAAAACGATCGTCATGTTAGTAAATTGCTCTTTGCATTGTATATGTTTCGGATATCATCGCTAGTGGCATTGTATGACATGCACTGGCCTCCTCTTGACGGCTAGATTTATAGAGATTGCTCACCTCATTGCGTAATATGTTGTGCAGGAAAAAATTAAGCCCGGCCAGATACGTGGGACCTAACGTCTGTTATTTGCTTTCTGAATTATTTATTTATTTTATTCATTCATTTATTCAATTACTAATTTATTTTATTTATTTATTTATTCATTGACTAAATTATTTATTTATTAATTTACTCATTCATTTTTATTGATTAATTAGTTTATTCATTCATTTATGTATATTATTTTGCCCTCGATTTTCCTTCCTTCTTGCTACGTTTCGTTGGGCATTTGCGTAGTTAGTTTGTTGGTATGTTATTTGGTTGGTATGTTTATTGAAGTTTGTTCGCTTGTTGGTTATTATGTTTGTTTAGTTGGCTCGTTAGTTGGTTTTTTTTAGTTGTTTTTATTGCATGTTTGTTTGTTGGTTGCAATTTGTTGCTGCTTTGTTGGTTTGTTTTTTTATAGCTTGATTGGCTAGTTGATTGGCTGGTTGGTTGGCTGGTAGATTGGCAGGTTATTTGGTTGGCAGGTTGTTTCGTTGGCAGGTTGGTTGGTTGCTTGGAGGGTTGTTTGGTTGGTTGTTAGGACTAGTTATTTTTTAGGTTTTTTCATTGGCTGTTTGCTTGGTTCATTGGCTGTTTGCTTGGTTCATTGGCTGTTTGCTTGGTTCATTGGCTGTTTGCTTGGTTCATTGGCTGTTTGCTTGGTTCATTGGCTGTTTGCTTGGTTCATTGGCTGTTTGCTTGGTTCATTGGTTGTTTGCTTGGTTCATTGACTGTTTGCTTGGTTCATTGGCTGTTTGCTTGGTTCATTGGCTGTTTGCTTGGTTCATTGGCTGTTTGCTTGGTTCATTGGTTGTTTGCTTGGTTCATTGGGTGGTTGGTTTATTGGTTGTTCATCTGCTTTTTTGTTTAGGTTTTTGGTTGTTGGATTAGTTGTTTGGTTGGTTGTTTAATTGGTTGTTTGGCTGGTTGTTGGATTGGTTGTTTGGCTGGTTGTTGGATTGGTTGTTTGGCCGGTTGTTGGATTGGTTGTTCATCTGGTCGTTCGATTAATTGTTTTCTTGGTTGTTTGATTGGTTGTTTGGCTGGTTGTATGAATGGTTGTTCAGCTTGTTGTTTGATTGGTTGTTCGGTTTGATAATTGATTGGTTGTTCGGTTTGTTGATTGATTGTTTGGCTGGATGTTGGATTAGTTGTTTGGCTGGTTGTAAGATTAGTTGTTTGGCTGGTTGTAGGATTAGTTGTTTGGCTGGATGTTGGTTAGTTGTTTGGCTGGATGCTGGATTAGTTGTTTGGCTGGATGTTGGATTAGTTGTTTGGCTGGATGTTGGTTAGTTGTTTGGCTGGTTGTAGGATTAGTTGCTTGGCTGGATGCTGGATTAGTTGTTTGGCTGGATGTTGGATTAGTTGTTTGGCTGGATGCTGGATTAGTTGTTTGGCTGGTTGTAAGATTAGTTGCTTGGCCGTTGTTGGATTAGTTGTTTGGCTGGTTGTAGGATTAGTTGCTTGGCCGTTGTTGGATTAGTTGTTTGGCTGGTTGTAGGATTAGTTGTTTGGCTGGATGTTGGTTAGTTGTTTGGCTGGATGCTGGATTAGTTGTTTGGCTGGATGCTGGATTAGTTGCTTGGCTGGTTGTATGATTAGTTGTTTGGCTGGATGCTGGATTAGTTGTTTGACTGGATGCTGGATTAGTTGTTTGGCTGGTTGTAGGATTAGTTGTTTGGCTGGATGCTGGATTAATTGTTTGGCTGGTTGTAGGATTAGTTGTTTGGCCGGTTGTAGGATTAGTTGTTTGGCTGGATGTTTGTTAGTTGTTTGGCTGGTTGTAGGATTAGTTGTTTGGCTGGATGCTGGATTAGTTGTTTGGCTGGATGCTGGATTAGTTGTTTGGCTGGTTGTAGGATTAGTTGTTTGGCCGGTTGTTGGATTAGTTGTTTGGCTGGATGCTGATTAGTTGTTTGGCTGGTTGTAGGATTAGTTGCTTGGCCGTTGTTGGATTAGTTGTTTGGCTGGTTGTAGATTAGTTGTTTGGCTGGTTGTTGGATTAGTTGCTTGGCCGTTGTTGGATTAGTTGTTTGGCTTGTTGTTGGATTAGTTGTTTGGCTTGTTGTTTGATCAGTTATTTGGCTGATTCTCTCACTGGCATGTTTTTTTATACGTTGATTGGTTGTTTCGTTGTAAGTTGGTTGATTGATAGGTTGGATAGTTAATTGGTTAGTAGGTAGGTAGTTTGTGTGTTCGGTTGTTATTTGGTAGGGTGGTCGGTAGATTGATTAGTTGTATCGTTGTTACCTTTGTTTGATAGGTTGTTTGTATTTTGGTTGTTTCGTTGGTTGGTTGTTTGGCTGTTTGTTTAGTTTGTAGGTTGGTTGGTCGGTATGTTATCTTTTGTTATGTTTGTTGTTTGTTTAGTTGATTGCATTGGTTGGTTGATAAGCTAGTAACTAGTCATTGCTTGTTATTGTTGGTTATCAGGTTTTAGTTTGAGACTGGTTGATTAGCCTTGTTTATTATCGCGTTGACCAAGTATTCAGGTGACTATTGGTGAACGTTTTTTATCCTGATCTTGTTTGACTCGTAGGCCATTTGTCAGACAACAATACATTACCAAATAAAGTGAAAGCAAAGTACCCCCGTCACGCCAAGTTGCGTATGGTGTTAGTGACCATAAATTTTACAGAACTTCGGCACATGATTTTTAGGGTAATATGGTCGGTATTACGCCCGCGCCGCTTTACTTTCCCATAACAAAATCCAGTACCCATTAAAGGCAGGGTGAACCCGGAAGCCTTCGGTTGGGATTGAACCCTACGTCTTGTCCATTGTAGTCCAGTTCATTAACCACTGAACTATCGCGGCTCCCTCATTTTACCGAAAGCCAACAGTCAAAATCAAGAGCCAAGAATCATATCTATTGATTCTCGTCACCTGAATCATACCCGGCACTGTCGACGTTGGGAAACTACATAATACATATTATTTCTGCAAGAATTTGAAGCAAAAAATCAATACCCTCAAATCAATCAAGCTGAATTATCACCTCTCCTTATAACGAACTTCAATCACCGATCATAACATTGTCTGAACCCCTCCAAATAAAAGTTTAGAACCACTGACGTGAAATAACATTATTTATTGAGCAATTGTTCCAGGTTTCTCTGAAACCAGCGTTTTCTTATTTAAAAAAAAAATTAGATTAAATTGTGAAGTGCATTCTATATTAGGAAATAGTTATGCTGACCCAGCCGCTTTGAGCGAAATGAAACATGGTTTATCCACAAAGTCCATCCGTACATAGCTAATTCGTGAAAGAGCATAAATTCATACACATATAAACGTTTTAACAGCTTAATGAAGACGTTCATGAAAGACGTTTGCATTTTTACGAACGAGCTTTCAACAAATAACAAAGATAATGCTTTGTTAATAATGTTACATGTTGTGTTTGTGTTTTTTGTTTGTTTGTTTTTAGGTGGGGGCCTAGTTTGGTCTAGACGTAAGACGTCGAGTTCTCGATATGAATGGGTCCTGGGTTCAATGAGACCAGTGGGAATATTTTACAAAAATATAGAAAGTTGAATCCGTGCTCTAAATTCATTGCTTTACCACAGCCAACTATAGAGAATACCTGATAGCAACCCCACTACTATGACGTCATTAGTCAAAGTCCTGCTCTGCGAGCTGGCACAATCCTGCCCATAACCGTCGCAAAGCTGAAAACGTCACGATAGTAGGGTTGGGCTCAGGCCTTCTCCATAAATTGCTATGGCTTCACCCTGCCCTAGGTAGTGAGATCCGATGTCTAGTCCTCTCTAGGTAGTGAGATCCAATGTCTAGTCCTCTCTGGGTAGTGAGATCCGTTGTCTAGTCCTCTCTGGGTAGTGAGATCCGAAGTTTAGTCCTCTCTGGATAGTGAGATCCGATGTCTAATAATTTTGGATAGTGAGATCCGATGTCTAGTCCTCTCTGGGTAGTGAGATCCGATGTCCAGTCATTTCTGGATAGTGAGATCCGATGTCTAGTCCTCTCTGGGTAGTGAGATCCGATGTCTAGTCCTCTCTGGGTAGTGAGATCCGACGTTTAGTCCTCTCTGGGTAGTGAGATCCGATGTTTAGTCCTCTCTGGGTAGTGAGATCCGACGTTTAGTCCTCTCTGGGTAGTGAGATCCGATGTCTAGTCCTCCCTGGGTAGTGAGATCCGACGTTTAGTCCTCTCTGGGTAGTGAGATCCGATGTTTAGTCCTCTCTGGGTAGTGAGATCCGACGTCTAGTCCTCTCTGGGTAGTGAGATCCGATGTCTAGTCCTCTCTGGGTAGTGAGATCCGATGTCTAGTCCTCTCTGGGTAGTGAGATTCGATATCTAGTCCTCTCTGATAACGGCAACAACGAAACATAGGAGGTCCCGAGTGCACTCGCGCACGTTAACGAATTCTTGACAGTTAAGAATCGAAAAGAGTAACTTAATAATGGTCGCTACCCTGCCAAATTGTCAGGGAAAGAAAAATCTCCTCAAATATGTGGATCCCAGGTTGTGTTTCGGAGTTCGTGCATGTGGCCCTGGGATCTGCTCGAAAATTCTCGATATTTCGATGGGAAATAGGAACGATTATGGATTAATGCGGTGTACAGTGATGATGGTCGCATCATAACATAATATAACGTACCAAAAGTTTAACGTAATGGACAACTAATAGATGACAAAAGAACTAGGGGACGCCGAAAGCGCCGATTTACAGACGTGTGTAAACGTGATATGAAGACTGTAAACATAAACCCAGTAGTCTGGAAAGAAATTGATGCAGAACGCAATCTTTTGGAAACACACTGTAAGGCTCCAACTCTAGCAAGAAGCAGACAGATTCATAGAAAATGAGATTACAGGGCGAAAGATAAGAAAAAATAACATTTCCGAGGAACGCTGCAAAATCCATAGGCATCAACGACTGAAGAAGATTACTACTACTGCTACTATAAGAAGATTACTACTACTGCTACTATATGAAGATTACTACTACTGCTACTATATGAAGATTACTACTACTGCTACTATATGAAGATTACTACTACTGCTACTATATGAAGATTACTACTACTGCTACTATATGAAGATTACTACTACTGCTACTATACATTATATTTTGTATATTACTCTTTCCGCATCGAGACCGTGGTGGCTCAGGGGAGAGTGCTCTCACTGCTGCCAAAAGGTGCGGGTTCAATTTCAAGATGTAGCCATTTATTTTCCCCCATCGACATAGCTTCGACGTTCACTCAGATTTTGAAAATGGGTATCAGAGATGTTTCTCTTTGACGGTAGGGCGGTGTGGCGTTCTTCCGACCACGTCACCCGTAAAATGTACTGTGATTATATAAGATCATGGGCACAGGCACCACATTTCCCTTACGCCTTCAAGCTCATATTTGATCTTTCTGTTCTCTCAGTAAATGGCTCTTAACCGCCAAGGTTTGGAACAAACTGTCCAGATATCGTCAAGTAAAGAAAATTAAAGAGCCCCGTCACGCCAAGTGGCGTATAGGGATATATGATGTTCGTGACCATAATTTATACAGACCTTCGGCAATTGATTTTTGTGGTAATGTGGTCGGTATTACGCCCATGCCGTTTTATTTTCCCAGAAAAAATCCGGTACCCATTTAGGGCTGGGTGAACCTGGTAACCGTCTATCAGGATCGAACCCGACCCCTTGTCCTTTGTAGTTCAGTTCACTAACCACTGAGCTGTCGCGGGTCCTAAGATATCGCCAAGGTTTGAAACAAATTGTCAAGATATCGCCAAGGTTTGAAACAAATTGTCAAGATATCGCCAAGGTTTGAAACAAATTGTCAAGATATCGCCAAGGTTTGAAACAAATTGTCAAGATATCGCCAAGGTTTGAAACAAATTGTCAAGATATCGCCAAGGTTTGAAACAAATTGTCAAGATATCGCCAAGGTTTGAAACAAAGTGTCAAGATATCGCCAAGGTTTGAAACAAATTGTCAAGATATCGCCAAGGTTTGAAACAAATTGTCAAGATATCGCCAAGGTTTGAAACAAAGTGTCAAGATATCGCCAAGGTTTGAAACAAATTGTCAAGATATCGCCAAGGTTTGAAACAAATTGTCAAGATATCGCCAAGGTTTGAAACAAATTGTCAAGATATCGCCAAGGTTTGAAACAAAGTGTCAAGATATCGCCAAGGTTTGAAACAAATTGTCAAGATATCGCCAAGGTTTGAAACAAATTGTCAAGATATCGCCAAGGTTTGAAACAAAGTGTCAAGATATCGCCAAGGTTTGAAACAAAGTGTCAAGATATCGCCAAGGTTTGAAACAAAGTGTCAAGATATCGCCAAGGTTTGAAACAAAGTGTCAAGATATCGCCAAGGTTTGAAACAAATTTCAAGATATCGCCAAGGTTTGAAACAAAGTGTCAAGATATCGTCAAGGGGTAAAGGCATCAAAATACATCAAGATGCAACGAAATAAAACGCTTATGATAAGAATGTAATTGAAAGAAGAACAAGGGTTATGGTAACAGCTGTGAGAGACAACAAAATAAAACATTTGAGCCCAATAAGACCTTCATGATTTCAGTCCAGACAATGTTAGACAAAGCTTCGGACCACAGGGAAGTGACTTATTTCCCTTTTAGATAATCCAGCGTATTATCGCCATTTAGTTACATTTATGTGTGTATCCTTATATATTTTTGTATTGTTGTTTGTTATTCCAGCTGAAGGCCTAGTGGGCCGAAACGTCGTTCTCCTTTTGTTTTGTCTGTCACCTACGTAAAGCTGTTACCATACAACTGTTCCCTTTTTTTATTATCTTTCTAGACGTCGTGAGGAGTGCCCCCCGCGCGCCAAGGTTACAAGACTATTAGAGTTATCAGAGTCAAATGTTTCTTTACTATGTCTGTGACTGCAACCAGGCTTCTCTACTTATAGATATCTCTGGTACAGCCGGTGCATTAACGTCAATAATTAACGACGTAATTAGTGTTTGATTAGTGAAATAGTCCAGTAGTTGTTGGTTCAATCTTAGACGGATTGTTCTCCAATCTGTAACATAAATTAGCACTTGGCAAGAAGGGAAAATAAAGTAATAACAGCGAAGACGTAACAATTTAATACTCTAAAATTAAAATACTCAGCTCCGATTTTCCATGTTACGTGACTGCATTTACCTGCTTGTCGTCCATATACCGAAATTTACTGATAATTGTTAAACTTTATATGTGATATGGAAAAATGTATACTTATTTTTGGTGACATAGTCTAGTCTACCAGCCTCCATCAGGCATAGTTGACTATGGATTTTGCAGCGCCCTTAGAAAATGTTATTGCATATTTTCTTTCTCCGTGTATTCTCTTGTTCTATGAATCTGCCTGCTTTTTGCTTGAGTTGGAGTGTTAGCGGTCTGCAGCTATGTCTTCCAAGGTTCCAGTGTTTATGTTCAGAGTCTTCATGCCACGCTTACACACATATACAAATAAAAGTTTTGGGCGTCACCTAGTTCTTTTACCATCTTTTAGTTGTCCATTAAGTATATCTTTTGGTATGCGGCCACATTCCATACGATGTAAGTGACCAAGCCAGCCCGACAGTCAAGTCAAATACTGCGCATGGTTTCATCAATAAATGTAATACTTATTTTTGGTGAATAAGTCTAGTTTACTAGCCTCCGCAATGGGAGTTAAGATGGGCACAGCCAGAACTTAGAAACTTAGTGGCCGTGTAAGAAGACTTATCAACCAACATAGAACTGGAGTCGTCAGTCGCTGGACACTGCGGGAATTGCTGAGGAGGGGATCTGAGCACCTATAGACATGTTCAGAGTGCAATGACGACTCGCAAATAACTCAATGTAATACTACACTTGAAATGTAAAAAAAAAAACGAAATTATAATATTCTTGTTAAATGTACTTCTTACCTCGCGAACAAGAATGAAAAAAGATTGGTTATTTCGAGTCAAAATGCTTGCAGAATAACCCGTAAGAGAAACCCTTGAATAATGAAAAAAAGAATAATGAAGACATATTAACACATAAAAAAATCTGAGAGAACTGGCTTCCAAACAGCATTTTACAAAGGTAATTAAAGTAATACGGGCACATAAAGAGGCACAGTGAGCTTGGAAGAACAATAATGGAAGGCATGTTTCCAGAAACGACGTGACACGGGTAGATCAAGAAGGATGTTTCAAGACTTCAAGAAGGCTTTGAACATGACAACAGAAAAAATGGAAGATGTGGCTAGACACAGAGATCCTTTTGAACGGGCTCTAATGAATGCAACATTCTGTAATGTCTGCAACATTCTGTAATGTCTGCAACATTCTGTAATTAATGCAACATTCTGTAATGACTGCAACATTCTGTAATGACTGCAACATTCTGTAATGAATGCAACATTCTGTAATGACTGCAACATTCTGTAATAACTGCAACATTCTGTAATGCTGTAATGACTGCAACATTCTGTAATGACTGCAACATTCTGTAATGACTGCAACATTCTGTAATGACTGCAACATTCTGTAATGACTGCAACATTCTGTAATGACTGCAACATTCTGTAATGAATGCAACATTGTGTAAAATAAACGTAACGCGATGATACTGTGCTGTTCTTACTCATTTTGCTTGATGATCACCTATATAATATGACTCTGGGATTTTAAGGCAGTGCGTAAATTGTTGACCCTTTTTCTCGTCCTGACGCAGTCGTTAACTGGAAAAAATCAGCTCCTTCATTTATGTTATATTCTAGTTGTATAATTCTCCACACTGGAGAGTGAACTATTGAGATGGTCCGTTACTTGGCCTACAACTTTACCTGCAGTATTAGAGTTGCGGAGGCTCAGTGGTTCAGTCACAGTAGTAAATCTATAGTTGACTGTGTTTAACGACAGTAGTAAATCTATAGTCGACTGTGTTTAACGACAGTAGTAAATCTATAGTTGACTGTGTTTAACGACAGTAGTAAATCTATAGTTGACTGTGTTTAACGACAGTAGTAAATCTATAGTTGACTGTGTTTAACGACAGTAGTAAATCTATAGCTGACAGTGTTTAACGACAGTAGTAAATCTATAGTCGACTGTGTTTAACGACAGTAGTAAATCTATAATTGAATGTGTTTAACGACAGTAGTAAATCTATAGTTGGCTGTGTTTAACGACACAGTCAACTATAGATTTACTAAATCTATAGCTGACTGTGTTTAACGACAGTAGTAAATACTATAGTTGACTGTGTTTAACCACAACAGAAAATCTATAGTTAACTGTGTTTAACGACAGTAGTAAATCTATAGTTGACTGTGTTTAACAACAGTAGTAAATCTATAGTTGACTGTGTTTAACGACAGTAGTAAATCTATAGTTGACTGTGTTTAACCACATCAGTAGATTTATAGTTGACTGTGTTTAACCACAGCAGTAAATCTATAGTTGACTGTGTTTAACGACAGTAGTAAATCTATAGTTGACTGTGTTTAACGACAGTAGTAAATCTATAGTTGACTGTGTTTAACGACAGTAGTAAATCTATAGTTGACAGTGTTTAACGACAGTAGTAAATCTATAGTCGACTGTGTTTAACGACAGTAGAAAATCTATAATTGAATGTGTTTAACGACAGTAGTAAATCTATAGTTGACTGTGTTTAACGACACAGTCAACTATAGATTTACTAAATCTATAGCTGACTGTGTTTAACGACAGTAGTAAATACTATAGTTGACTGTGTTTAACCACAACAGAAAATCTATAGTTAACTGTGTTTAACGACAGTAGTAAATCTATAGTTGACTGTGTTTAACAACAGTAGTAAATCTATAGTTGACTGTGTTTAACGACAGTAGTAAATCTATAGTTGACTGTGTTTAACCACATCAGTAGATTTATAGTTGACTGTGTTTAACCACAGCAGTAAATCTATAGTTGACTGTGTTTAACGACAGTAGTAAATCTATAGTTGACTGTGTTTAACGACAGTAGAAAATCTATAGTTGACTGTGTTTAACGACAGTAGTAAATCTATAGTTGACAGTGTTTAACGACAGTAGTAAATCTATAGTCGACTGTGTTTAACGACAGTAGTAAATCTATAATTGAATGTGTTTAACGACAGTAGTAAATCTATAGTTGACTGTGTTTAACGACAGAGTCAACTATAGATTTACTAAATCTATAGCTGACTGTGTTTAACGACAGTAGTAAATACTATAGTTGACTGTGTTTAACCACAACAGAAAATCTAAAGTTAACTGTGTTTAACGACAGTAGTAAATCTATAGTTGACTGTGTTTAACAACAGTAGTAAATCTATAGTTGATTGTGTTTAACCAGAGCAGTACATCTATAGTTGACTGTGTTGAATTTAGGCCAAGCAGTAAATCTATAGTTGGACTGTATTTAGTTTAGGCACGGCAATAAATCTATAGTTGGACTGTGTTTAGTTCAGCCGCAACTGTAAATATATAGTTGGGCTGTGTTTAGCTTTACCAAAGTAGTAAATATATAGTTGGGCTGTGTTTAGTTTAGCCACAACAGTAAATATATATTTGGGCTGTGTTTAGTTTAGCCACAGTAGTAAATATATAGTTGGGATATGTTTAGTTTAGCCACAGTAGTAAATATATAGTTGGGATATGTTTAGTTTAGCCACAACAGTAAATATATAGTTGGGCTGTGTTTAGTTAAGCCACAGTAGTAAATATATAGTTGGGCTGTGTTTAGTTTAGCCACAACAGTAAATATATATTTGGGCTGTGTTTAGTTTAGCCACAGTAGTAAATATATAGTTGGGCTGTGTTTAGTTTAGCCACAACAGTAAATCTGCAGTTGGGCTGTGTTTAGTTTAGCCACAACTGTAAATATATAGTTGGGCTGTGTTTAGTCACATTAGTAAATCTATAGCTGGGATGTGTTTAGTCACATTAGTAAATCTATAGTTGTGCTCTGTTTAGCCACATTAGTAAATCTATATTTGGGTTGTGTTTAGCCACATTAGTAAATCTATAGTTGGGCTGTGTTTAGTCACATTAGTAAATCTATAGTTGGGCTGTGTTTAGTCACATTAGTAAATCTATAGTTGGGCTGTGTTTAGTCACATTAGTAAATCTATAGTTGGGCTGTGTTTAGTTTAGCCACAGTAGTAAATCTATAGTTGGGCTGTGTTTAGTCACATTAGTAAATCTATCGTTGGGCTGTGTTTAGTCACATTAGTAAATCTATAGTTGGGCTGTGTTTAGTCACATTAGTAAATCTATAGTTGAGCTGTGTTTAGTCACATTAGTATATCTATAGTTGGGCTGTGTTTAGTCACATTAGTAAATCTATAGTTGGGCTGTGTTTAGTCACATTAGTAAATCTATAGTTGGGCTGTGTTTAGCCACATTAGTAAATCTATAGTTGGGCTGTGTTTAGTCACATTAGTAAATCTATAGTTGGGCTGTGTTTAGTCACATTAGTAAATCTATAGTAGGATTATGCTTAGTTGCCAAGAACAGAGGATCGGGTAAGATTTCGATCGACAGCTTCATTTACCCATGAACATCAATAGAAGTAACTCCGAGCTCTAAAAGTGAACAAACACTATTTTTTTTTACACATTTGACGTTTTCATCGATTTCACATTTGACACTACGTAATTTTTACATCCGTTTTTTTTTTTTCGTTCGACCTTGAGACCTTTCTCCGCGCCACGGCATTTGAAAGCAGTAAAATACGGTGTTCATATTTTATTTTATTTGAACAGGATATGGCTTGATGATAATCATACCGAAAGCAGTTTTCAGTCAATGAGAGGTTCATTCTCCCACAACCGCTCCTGATCGCAATACATTAAACGTCACACACTTTAGGTGATTAGGGAGCCGCGATAGCTCACTGGTTAGTGAACTGGACTACAAAGGACATGGGGGTTAAGGCAAATAAATGCAAATGAATGCATAAAAATGCTAAGCTGCAGTAAAGCTGAATTTGAGGGAAATTGAAAAACAAATTGAAAAAAATAGTATGGTAAAAGACACACACAGATATGTAAGTAAATAAAACTTATCCTACATAGCTAACTAGTAACGAAACCTCCAAAATAAAATAATCGAAATTGGTTAATTAAAGAAAAGAAAAATGATTTCCATGTGTCGTGGATCGTGGTCAGAACGGGAAAAGGGCAAGTCACACGGGCCTAGCTGTAATTATACCCTCTGGTCAGGTGAAGGGTTCTAAAAATATACAAGCGGGGGCGAACGCTGTCTAGGTAACCTCGACTGCAAAGACACTGACAATGTCTGAAAGTATCTAGGGGCCCGTAAATACATGTATACACACACACAGATGCGTGTATACATATATACACGTACAAACAGACATGCACCTACTTACACATATCAACATACACTACATATACATATATATAAATACATATGCATATATATGCATACATACCTGCACACACATACAAGTATGTATATATATATATACCCATACATATGTACACATACATGCATGTGCACACCCATACAGGGACAATCATATATGTGTAGAAATGTGCGCATAATGCACATATCACCAGAAGAGTATACACCGGGGTCAGTCCCAAAATTTTCCCCCAAAGGGCAAGGGGTAGGGTTCGATCTCAGCCGACGGCTTCCGGGTTCACCCAGCCTTAAATGGGTACTGGATTTTTTCTGGGAAAATAAAGCGGCACGGGTGTAATACCGATCACATTACCCAAAAATCATGTGCCGAAAGTCTGTAAAATTTATGGTCACTAACACCATATTCCCTATACGCCACTTGGCGGGACGGGTCACTAACACCATATTCCCTATACGCCACTTGGCGGGACGGGTCACTAACACCATATTCCCTATACGCCACTTGGCGGGACGGGGGGTACTTTACCTTTACTCTAGGTAACTCCTTTCAGGTCTCAGACCTTATTAATTCTATAGACTGGACTGTGCTTAAATCTTTCTGTACGAAAGATTTTTATCAATTCAATGGAAGCGATTTCAGAGACAATATGTTTCATGCTTTTAAGAATCAATCCTCATATTTATATTTATATAACATATAACATATTATATATATAATACTGCACTATGAGTCGAAATTTGTTGTTGTTGACGGATTGCCACGAGTTGATGCGAGCATGTTGCCCTTTGATTCATAAGATGTGGCGGGTCGTAATGGCCTTCTTGACATTTCCGGACCTTACTGGAGAAGTTGGAGTTCGTCTGTCCCAGGCTATGCTGGGAAACTACTAGTCCAGCCCAGAGGTACTGCAATACTGGGTCCTTCCCAATCAGTAACAGCCACCACTACAGTGAACACGGCGATCCTAGCTTCTGTTAGCCAGTCTGGTTTGACGCACACTATTTCCAGGGGAGACCACGAAGAGGTAGAACTGCTAGGTCTTGGTCAGCTGATGGTGCGCCGACCCTGCTCTTGCGACCGCAGGTCGCAGGCGCTTCTGTTCCCCAATGCGGCGAAACAAACACAGCCGAGGTCGGCACGGCGCACAGTGCGTCGAAAAGGGCGGAAAGTTAATTTGTACCAGATTTTTCTGGAGAAGTAGAACGACCACATCACTTATAAAATGCGCCCAATGGCCATTGAAAAATAATAGTGTACATCATCATCATAATCGAGTACCGGGCCTACTGGCGTTGGTGATCATGTCTCTCCACAACTTTCGATCTCGGCAGTTATTTATCATTTCTGTTGTTGACCTTCTGCCAAGCTATTCTCTTAAGCTGTCTGGTATTTTTTCTCTTTGCTTCGCTCTATCTCTTCGTCCCTCAATTTGTCCAGTTGTTACAATATATTCCAGTTGTTCTCTTCTCATTACATGGCCAAAAAATGATGATTATTTCTTCCTAATATTGGAAATTATCTCTCTTTTTGCTTTGACCTCTCTCAGAACATCTTCATTACTACTCTTAGCTGTCCTTGGTACTCTCAACATTCTTCTGTAAAACCACATTTCTACAGACTCCAGTGATTTTCTTGTCTGTTGTCCTATTGTCCATGACTCGCATCCCTATGTTAACACTGGCTCTACGTAACATTTAAGAACTCTTTTTCTTGTTTCTATTGTCAAAAATGGATTGCGTAGTATCTTCCTCATTTTTTGGAAAGCTGCTTTTGCCTGAGCCATTCTGCATCTCACCTCTTTTGTACATCTTCCGTCTGAGGTTAACAAAGTTCCCAAATATTTAAATTCATTTACCTGTTTTAATATTGTTCCACTTGTCTTTATTTTGCACTGAGGTGATGTTTTTTTCTTTGTTGTCACCATTACCTCTGTCTTTTTGCTATTAAGGCTGAGTCCTTTATTTTTGCTTTCCTTCACTATAATGTCCAACATTTCTTGTAACTCATTTTCACTCTTAGCGATTAAGACTGTATCATCAGCATACCTTAGATTATTTATATTATGACCTCCAATTGTTATTCCAGGCACGCCCCTTATGGGTATTAAAATAATCTCACTATAAATATTAAACAAACCTGGTGACAGCACACAACCTTGTCTAACACCCTGTTTAATTTGTTGAAACATTCCCAATTGGTTTCCAGTTCTTATGGCCGCTGTTTGTTGCCAGTACATGTTCTTTATTATTCTTAGATCTTTGCTGTCTACGTTTATGCTTTCTAAAATTTTGATTATTTCATAGTGCTTTACTTTGTCAAATGCCTTGGTGTCATCTATGAAACATAGGTGTAGATCTGTTTTCACCTCTATGGCTCTTTCTACTAAAGATCTTATGATATAAATGGCATTGCCTTTTCTTTTATGTCTAACAAAACCACACTGTTCATCGCTAATTTCGCTAAGAGTATATACAAACACTATACTCACCATATACCTTACGGTGCACAGAGAACACATCTTTTAACAGAAAAAACGTATTAGAGATGACATCGTTGGTTGACCCTTAACATCAACAAGACAGACAGAAACTATGAAAATGTCAAAGAAAACAAACATACAATAATGTAGAGTAAAACTAAATGCAAACATCCTGGAACAAATGCATAGATTCGAATATCTCGGATCAATAATAACATCAGATGCACTGCAAACATTATAATCAGAATAGGACAAGCAACGACAGAATAGGACAAGCAACGACAGAATAGGACAAGCAACGACAGAATAGGACAAGCAACGACAGAATAGCATCGAATGAAAAATATTTATGTAAGAAATCACTGTCAATTAATGTTAGAAAACGTGTCCTAAAGTGTTACATCGAACCTGTTCTACTATAGGGAAGCGTGCTATAGATAATAGTTAAGACGACACAAAGAACAATAGTGGCAGCTGAGATGGGGTTTATCAGAAGTAGACTACGATTTTGAAGATTAGCAAATTTACAAATGAATAATGTTTAAAACGAGCTGGAGAAACAATAAAAATAATCATCAAAATCATAAGGAAGAGACAATCTATATTTATTGGACATGTAATGCAAGAAGAAGACATTACTAATACTATAACAGCAGTCAGAATGAATGGAAAAAAGAGCAGAGGAAAACCAAAAATACTGAACAGCTTATCCAAATGGCATAACAACAGATCACAGACTGAAATTATGACCTGTATGAAGGACCGAGTGATGTGGAGAGAAATTGTCGCCAACCGGCACGGCACCTGATGATGTCCTTTTCTAATTATTTATCTCCAGTTTCTCAATTTTGTGTTCTTTTCTGGAGGTCTCTTGTAGATGTCTCGCAGACTTAGGAAAGTATAGACGTTACAAGAGAGATCACCGAACTGATTTGATGGTTCACGTTAACTTTTCCTTCTCTGAAAAACATCTTCAAAGCCGCTCGTGAGGCTCTGATGATCGCTATTCTGGCCAAGGTTTCGTATTTCCATCCTTCTTCGAGCACAACTAATCCTAGTTGTTAAAATGTTCTTAACATTTCAAGCTCCCTTTTATCCACCGTATTGTTTAAAATATTTCGAATATCATGGAATGAGGAATTCAAGACTGGTACAGAAATAAGAGAACTGACAAAGCATCTCAAAACGTCACTTATAATCAAGAAACGAAGTTGGTCATATGTTGGTCATGTGATGAGAAGGGACAAAAAAAGAATCTCAGAGCAGGCCCTCAAATGGGAACCAGAGGGTAAAAAAAAAGAGGCCGACCTAGAGAAATATTTAAAATAGCATTAAAGTGAGAGGCAATAAGAGCGGGCATCAGCTCCCTCGCCGAGATTGATAAGCTCGTCCAGAACAGAGCTGTGTGGAGAGAAACAATGTTGTTCCTGTGCACGGTCTAACAGTTGAATGATCATCGGACACATAGGGATCGATTTTCTGCCCTGTATCCCGTATTTGTCTTGATAGGACAATAGATAGATAGAGCATAGATGGGTGATAGATGGATAACCAGACAGACGGACGGACGGATTGGTTGATTGATTGATTGATCGATTGATTGATTTGATTGATTGATGGATGGGTCATTTGAGTGGGTGGGTGGATTTTTTGGGTGGGTAGGTAGCTAGATATTTTGCATATTCTCCCACTATCTGAAGCTCACTTTCGTCCTTATATGTATCCACAGATTTATAAGGGGGTGTATGAACAACAAGCTGAGAATCTTCGAATAACATTTAATGTCAAAGCTGCTATTAGGAAAGAAATTCCCTCCAATTTAGAGATGCCAGAATGACAGTTGTTGTCTCCCAAATGTCATCTGGAACCTGTCCAACATTCTATTCTGGAACAATCCGGCTTATAAAATGTGCCGACCGTAATATGAGTGCTTTCGGCGTAGGGAAATTATTTGTCTGGAATGCGAGATTAAACTTACGGTCTGTTAACTTTCAGATCTAGACAGATATACCAGACGTAATAAGCTAGGAAAGTAGTGATGAGCAGAATGTGACGGTTTGTGGAAGAATGTGACATTTTAGCACTATATATTAACGATAGTAACAGGCAAATTTAGCCCTGTTGTTATTTGTTTTGATGTTAGTATATTTTTCATATTAAAATTATTTTTGCCATTCCTATTCTTTTGTTTATTTCAGTTTTACATTTTCCATCACTGGTTATAGTATGCCCAAGGTAGTTGTAGCTCTGAACTTGTCTCTAGGTCTATTACTTCACTTCAATTTTGAAATCCATTTGTAGGTTTTGAGTACTTTCTTTGTTTATGACCATAGTTTTAATCTTCTTGATATTCATATCTAACCCATACTTTTTGCTTGTTATGTTTATTTCATTAAATAATTGTTGTAGATCTTTAGGATGGTAGGAACTACACCCTGCCAAGAATATATAGAACAACAACAACTTAACAACTTAAATGGTTTGGTCACCTGGTCAGAATGAATCCTCACCAATCACCATCAAGGGCGTTCTTCTCGAGAATGCATGGAAAAAGACCAAGAGGAAGACCCAGAAGAAGATGGATAGATGCAGTAACAGAGACATGTAAAAAGAAAGGAAAGTCACAAATTCAGACAGTTCGAGCAGCTCAAGAACGACAAATGATATAAACCACGACACCCCTTAGGTATCAGTGAAAAGAGAAAAAAGAGGAAGAGGAAGATCTTTAGGATTTTCTGCTAGTAGTACAGTATCATCAGCACATCTTAGGTTATTGAGTATCTTTCTATTAATGTTTAGGCCTTGCATCTCGGTGATGTTTTTAAAGATTTGCTCAGTGTATAGATTGAACAAGCTTGGTGATGGGATGCATCCCTATCTTACTCCTCTTTTTATATCAATAGGTGTAGAGTTCTCTTTGTTATATTTTATTATTGCTGTATATTATTCCAGTAAAAAAATTACACATTTAATCTTATGTCTGCACCATCTAGATGTATAGATTGCCAGCTCTACACTCGAGTAGGAATGTTTACCAAGAAATGCCCCGCCAACAGAATTTATATTTAAAAATATACGCACATCTCGCTCTAAATGTTATCTCCATTTCAATACCTAATTTCTGAACCTAACAGCGCTTAAAGTGAAAGGAATCAAGGATCTCATAGCTGGGTACAAGTAAATAATTGCAGTGCTGCGGTAAAGCTGGTATCTGGGAGCAAGTGGTGGGGTGTAATTTGCACTCCTAGAAAGATGGTGACAGCTTTCACAAAAAAAAAAAAATAAAATGACGTTTAGGTGCCTAAATGCGGCCTTCCTCAGGAAACAAGAACAACACAAGCAAAGGAATGATAAACTCTAGTACACGTTGTATAATAACAAGAAATAATGGATCAACGAGAACTAGAAAATTAAATGAGTTGAGAAGAGAAACCGAAAGTTAAATGTACTAAATTAAAGAAAGAAAGTAAAGTGCCCTGTCATGCCAAGTGGCGTATAGGGAATATGATGTTAGTGACCATAAATTTTGCAGACGTTCGGCACATGATATTCGAGATAATGTGGTCGGTATTACGCCCGTGCCGCTTTACTTTCCTAGAAAAAATTTGGTACCCATTTAAGGCTGGGTGAACCCGGAAGCCGTCGATCAGGATTGAACCCTACCTCTAGTCCTTTGTAGTCCAGATCACTAACCATTGATCTGTCGCGGCTTCCAATGTAGTATATTACAAATAAATAATTAATTAAAAATTGGAATGAAATACTTAGCCTGAAAATCAACACAGGAGCTCGGATCATGACCACACATATCAGAAGTATATGTTACACCCAATCATTTGCTCCCAACCCATAGCTGCCCAATAGTACCAGGTTTAAGAGAATGAAAACTAATTAAGATGCTAATCTGGGTCTATATTGTGGTATTAGAACACATAACTCAGTCAGATTAAGGACGTAGGGTCCTAGTGGTAAAAAAACTTCCGTCGCAACGAAATATAGGGGCGAAGTCGGATATGTCGGTGTTAAAAGTAGACAGGTTAATGTTTTGCCGCTATGAACTACGATACAACGTTGCAGACATTGACAACAAGTAAGAAGCTGTGGAAAAGAATCAGAAAATGTGGAAGTAGAGGGCATTAGCAACTGGGCGAAGACACATATTAGCGACTGATATAAGATACATATTAGCAACTGGTAAAAAACACATAATAGCTGCTGGTAACAGACACATATTAGCGGCTGGTATAAGACATATATTAGCAACTGGTATAAGACAATTATTAGCGACTGGTAACAGACACATTAGCGGCTGGTAAAAGAGACATATTAGTAACTGGTATAAGACACATATTACCAACTTGTATAAGACACATATTGGCAACTGGTAAAAGACACATATTAGCAGCTGGTAAAAGAGACATATTAGCAATTGGTATAAGACACATATTAGCAACTGGCAAAAGACACATATTAGCCACTAGTATAATACACGTATTAACAACTGGTATAAGATACATATTAGCAACTTGTATAAGATACATATTAGCAACTGGTATAAGATACATATTAGCAACTTGTATAAGATACATATTAGCTACTGGTATAAGACACGTATTAACAACTGGTATAAGATACATATTAGCAACTTGTATAAGATACATATTAGCAACTGGTATAAGACACATATTAGCAACTGGTATAATATACATATTAGCAACCGGTATAAGACACATATTAGCAACTGGTATAAGACACATATTAGCAACATGGATAGGACACACATTAGCAAAATGGCTAGGACACACATTAGCAACGTGGCTAGGACATACCTTAGCAACATGGCTAGGACATACATTAGCAACGTGGCTAGGACACACATTAGCAACATGGCTAGGACACACATTAGCAACATGGCTAGGACACACATTAGCAAAATGGCTAGGACGCACATTAGCAAAATGGCTAGGACACACATTAGCAACATGTCTAGGGCACACATTAGCAACATGACTAGCACACACATTAGCAAAATGGATAGGACACACATTAGCAACATGGCTAGGGCACACATTAGCAACATGGCTAGGACACACATTAGAAAATGGCTAGGACACACATTAGCAACATGGCTAGGACACACATTAGAAAAATGGCTAGGACACACATTAGCAAAATGGCTAGGACACACATTAGCAACATGACTAGGGCACACATTAGCAACATTGCTAGGCCACACATTAGCAACATGGCTAGGACACAGATTAGAAAAATGGCTAGGACACACATTAGCAAAATGGCTAGGACACACATTAGAAAAATGGCTAGGACACACATTAGCAAAATGGCTAGGACACACATTAGCAACATGACTAGGGCACACATTAGCAACATTGCTAGGACACACATTAGAAAAATGGCTAGGACACACATTAGCAAAATGGCTAGGACACACATTAGCAACATGACTAGGGCACACATTAGCAACATTGCTAGGACACATTAGCAACCGGGTTGAGAGCAACACGAGTCATACAACAAGCGTCATTATCGGGTAACAGAAAAGCTGACCGTACCCTACCTCCCAGAGATGCCCCTGAAAACAGACTAACCAATTTGGTTATGTGAGTAAGGTTATTTTATCATCATTTATATATGTGATTTCTCTCGTCCTCTTGCATCGGCGTGGTTGGTTATTCTCTGCTCAGTTATCTTTTCTCATTCCTTATTATATTTTCAGTTTCTTCTTCCTTTTTTGTGTCTTCTTTCTCGTGTTCATTTCCTTCTTCTTTTCTTCTTTTTTCTTCAGCATTTACTAGTAAGTGGGTAAACACAATCTTATTGCAGGTCGCGAAATTTGTGCAATTTTGTTCTTGCCCAGTGGCCATATTGTGACGTTCTTTTTCGATTTAGTTTCCATGTGTTCTTTAACGTGTGAGAGCACACATTGATTTCGCTTGGATTTTGTTGTTATCCGAAAGAACAAGGCATTGGATCTCACTACCCAAAGACCAAGAAAAAAGAAAGAGATTTGAACCGACGGACTTCCTGTCAGGAGGTTGACATCTTGCCTCTAGACCACCTATTTTTTTTTTGGCCAGCTTTGACCTCTGATGAAGTCCTTAGATACTAGTAACTGAATTTTGCGTGCTAATCCGTTTTTTTCCCAGACAGTCGTGTGCACAGGGGTCCCTCGCCGCACAGGCAGATAAATCCGTCTTCGGAGGTACTCATATTTTTTCCATCCATGTGGAATTGACGTTTCAAGCCGGGCCTCGCTGCAGAGACCAGGGGTGGTTGCCGCAGAGAGAAATCATAAATAAAAATCCCAACTGTCCGGTTCTTCATTTAACCTTACTTATCCGGTTCTTCATTTAATCTTACTTGACCGTTCTTCATTTAATCTTACTTGACCGGTTCTTCATTTAATCTTACTTTACCGGTTCTTCATTTAACCTTACTTGTCCGGTTCTTCATTTAACCTTACTTGTCCGGTTCTTCATTTCATCTTGCTTGTCCGGTTCTTCATTTAAACTTACTTGTCCGGTTCTTCATTTCATCTTACTTGTCCGGTTCTTCATTTAATCTTACTTGACCGGTTCTTCATTTAATCTTACTTGACCGGTTCTTCATTTAACCTTACTTATCCGGTTCTTCATTTCATCTTACTTGTCCGGTTCTTCATTTAATCTTACTTGACCGGTTCTTCATTTAATCTTACTTATCCGGTTCTTCATTTCATCTTACTTGTCCGGTTCTTCATTTAATCTTACTTGACCGGTTCTTCATTTAACCTTACTTATCCGGTTCTTCATTTCATCTTACTTGTCCGGTTCTTCATTTAACCTTACTTATCCGGTTCTTCATTTAATCTTACTTGACCGGTTCTTCATTTAATCTTACTTGACCGGTTCTTCATTTAATCTTACTTGACCGGTTCTTCATTTAATCTTACTTGACCGGTTCTTCATTTAACCTTACTTGTCCGGTTCTTCATTTAACCTTACTTGTCCGGTTCTTCATTTCATCTTGCTTGTCCGGTTCTTCATTTAAACTTACTTGTCCGGTTCTTCATTTCATCTTACTTGTCCGGTTCTTCATTTAACCTTACTTGTCCGGTTCTTCATGTCATCTTACTTGTCCGGTTCTTCATGTCATCTTACTTGTCCGGTTCTTCATTTCATCTTACTTGTCCGGTTCTTCATTTAACCTTACTTGTCCGGTTCTTCATTTAATTTTACTTGTCCGTTTCTTCATTTCATCTTACTTGTCCGGTTCTTCATTTAATTTTACTTGTCCGTTTCTTCATTTCATCTTACTTGTCCGTTTCTTCATGTCATCTTACTTGTCCGGTTCTTCATGTCATCTTACTTGTCCGGTTCTTCATGTCATCTTACTTGTCCGGTTCTTCATTTAACCTTACTTGTCCGTTTCTTCATTTCATCTTACTTGTCCGGTTCTTCATTTAACCTTACTTGTCCGGTTCTTCATTTAATTTTACTTGTCCGTTTCTTCATTTCATCTTACTTGTCCGGTTCTTTCTTTACATCTTATTTGTCAGGCTTTTTAGTCTTATCATCATCATCATCATCATGTGCCGTACCGGTTGGCGTTGGCGATCATGTCCTTCCACAATCTTATATCGACAGTGCATCGTATGAGTTCTGTTGTTGACTGTTTTCTATGTCATGACACCAAGCTATTCAGTATTTTCTCTCTTTGTCGTCCGCGATCTCTCTTTCCTTTTATTGTGCCAGTTGTAGTAACCAAGTATTCCAACTTTCCTCTTCTCATTATGTGCCCAAAAAATGTTGATTGCTTCTTTCTGATGTTTTTTTATTAGTCTTATAATACTTATAAATATATGTCTGGTCCTTTCGTTTCATTTTAAATATCTAGTTCTATCTTGTAAATTCATCTGACCGGTTTTTTCCCCCTAAAAAGGACACATTAGCGCACATTTCAAGTCCGTAATCCTGCTTTGCTTGCATTTTATGTTTTCTAGGTAGAGATAAAACATGCCTTCCCACCTTCTAGTAGACGAGTTCAAATGGTCTCCTTTTAAAATTGGTTATCAAGGGTCACATTATTTCACATATAAAGGGTGTCCAGGTTGACATTTTAATATAGAAAAAAAATCCTACCGGAAAGTTCATTCATCATCGTCATTCATGCATTTCATCAATTTATTCTGTCTATCAAACATAAAAACGCTCTATTTTAAGTCTTCTTTTTCAAAATATCAAGTGTTGCTGCAATATAGGACTCCCTGTTAAAATATATGTGTGTAAAAATATATGTTCAAATATATGTGTAAAAAGGTGCGTGTAAAAATGTTATGATTTAGCATCGTCAGAGAATGTTGTTCCCAGATATCTAACGTTTGTTACTTGTTTTATAACTGGATGTTCTATAACTATGTTTAGTGTCTTCGATTGCCTTACCATTGATATAATTTCTTTTTTTTCTGTGCTTATTTTCTTGTTATTCATTTAACATTCTTTATACATTCTTTATTCTTAAGCCCCGTCACGCCAAGTGGCGTATATGGAATATGGTGTTAGTGACCATAAATTTAACAGACCTTCGGCACATGATTTTTGGGGTAATGTGGTTGGTATTACACCCGCGCCGCTTTATTTTCCCATTTAAAAAATCCGGTACCCATTTAGGGCTGGTAGCCGTCGATCAGGATCGAATCCGACCCTTTGTAGAGGTTAGGTAGTGAGATAATAACTCGGAAAATACTGTCCTATCACACTTCCCAAAACTCATATAATTCACATCGCACTTTTCCAGCCCTGGGTTGACTAATTCGCTGCCTTAACAACTTTTCTTTCTAAATCAAAACTATTAACCTCCATGATATACCCAGGTAATTGATTTTTCAAAATCTTGACTAACTGCCAACTGGTTTAGAACGTGGGAGGTCGTTCACGCATGTTAAGCTTTTAAGTCCACAATTTCCTCTCGACTTTGTGCTTTTTAGATCATTTCTTTTGATTTCGTCCTTTTAAATCGTCGAATGCTCTCAAGGAAAGCGATCGACATTGACGACTGCTGTTTACAAAGACTTTTATGATTCTTCAATCGCCATCGAACGCTTTGACACTTAATATCACATTCTCTTGACTGACTGTCAATTATTGTTAGTCCTGGCGATGCAGACTAATAGACGTTGTGTTGATAGCCAATATAACCTTCACTTGACCAACTGGAGGCGAAGGCACGCCTCCCAGCACCAGAGCCAGGATCGGTGAACCAAAACCATCCAGACCATGCTCCACCTCTCGGTGGTGCCTTCTGTAACAGACTAACCTGTCTAGATTGGCCAAGCGTGCAGGGATCGAAGAGGGAAGGCAACCCGGTACTCAAAAATGTCGTGCAGAAGTAGGATGTGTTGGACCGAAAGGCGCAAATATAACAGTTATACTGTAAACCACAACACAACGCAGATACGTCCACTACGTCCTTGTAAGGGCGGATGATGAAGAGGAATATTCTAGTCTACCACGATACTCTAGAATACTTTAGTCATCGGGCGAACGCAACCAACCAACCAACCACCACTTGACCAACTGTCAATTATTGTTCGACCTTACCTTTTGGCCGAGTGCCAATTATTGCTAGTCCTGGGGATGCAGGCTACCTGCCAGTCTTGGGTTTGACAACCAATATAACTTTTACTTGACCGACTGCCAATTATTTGCTAGACCTCATCTTCTCTAGATCGTCTGCCAATTATTGCTAGACCTCACCTTCTCTATATCAACTGCCAATTATTGCTAGACCTCATCTTCTCTAGATCGTCTGCCAATTATTGCTAGACCTCATCTTCTCTAGATCGTCTGCCAATTATTGCTAGACCTCATCTTCTCTAGATCGTCTGCCAATTATTGCTAGACCTCATCTTCTCTAGATAGTCTGCCAATTATTTGCTAGACCTCATCTTCTCTATATATGGACTGCCAATTATTGCTAGACCTCACCTTCTCTATATATGGACTGCCAATTATTGCTAGACCTCATCTTCTCTAGATCGTCTGCCAATTATTTGCTAGACCTCATCTTCTCTAGATCGGCTGCCAAGTATTGCTAGACCTCACCTTCTCTATATATGGACTGCCAATTATTGCTAGACCTCACCTTCTCTAAATATGGACTGCCAATTATTGCTAGACCTCACCTTCTCTATATATGGACTGCCAATTATTGCTAGACCTCACCTTCTCTATATCGACTGCCAATTATTGCTAGACCTCACCTTCTCTATATTGACTGCCAATTATTGCTAGACCTCACTTTCTCTAGATCGTCTGCCAATTATTGCTAGACCTCATCTTCTCTAGATCGTCTGCCAATTATTGCTAGACCTAATCTTCTCTAGATAGTCTGCCAATTATTGCTAGACCTCACCTTCTCTATATATGGACTGCCAATTATTGCTAGACCTCATCTTCTCTAGATCGTCTGCCAATTATTGCTAGACCTAATCTTCTCTAGATAGTCTGCCAATTATTGCTAGACCTCACCTTCTCTATATATGGACTGCCAATTATTGCTAGACCTCACCTTCTCTATATATGGACTGCCAATTATTGCTAGACCTCATCTTCTCTAGATCGTCTGCCAATTATTTGCTAGACCTCATCTTCTCTAGATCGGCTGCCAAGTATTGCTAGACCTCACCTTCTCTATATATGGACTGCCAATTATTGCTAGACCTCGCGTTCTCTATATATGGACTGCCAATTATTGCTAGACCTCACCTTCTCTATATCGACTGCCAATTATTGCTAGACCTCACCTTCTCTATATTGACTGCCAATTATTGCTAGACCTCACTTTCTCTAGACCGAGAGTAAATTATTGCATGACCTCACCTTCTCTGACTGATCGCCATTATTCTATGTTCTAGCTCTCATTCTCACTCTCTCTCTCTCTCTCTCTCTCACTCTCTATATACCGACTGTCAATTATTGTTATGTCTTACCATCTCTTGACCGACTGTCAATTATTGTTATATCTTACCATCTCTTGACCGACTGTCAATTATTGTTATGTCTTACCATCTCTTGACCGACTGCCCATTAATGTTACACCTAGGGATACATGCTGTCAGGCGTGGGTTTATTAAGTCAAATATTCATTCAGGATTGCTTACCACTTTACGCACGGACGTACTATATTTATTTTCTACCAGCATACCCACTTCATCGGAGCTGCGATAGCACAGTGGTTAGTGAACTGGACTACAAAGAATAGGGGGTAGGGTTCGATCCCATCCGACGGCACGGGTTCACCCAGCCTTAAATGGGTACCGGATTTTTTCTGGAAAAGTAAATCAGTACGGGCGTAATACCGACCACATTACCCCAAAAATCATGTGTTGAAGGTCGTCTGTAAAATTTAATGTCACTAACACCATATTTCCCTATACGCCACTTGGCGTGACGGGGGTACTTTACTTACTTTTTATACCCACTTCATACGACCACCTTAAGATATGTTCAGTACTGATGATCAATCTTTCTAAAAATCAGGGACATACCTAAATTTGTGGGACATTTCAGCTTGACATGTCTTTGTGTTGTCTCAACAGTGTATATATATGTTATTGATGCCGTCTCGCTTCTGTATAACGCCCACATACGTGTGATCTTATAACGCCCACCTACGTGTGATCTTGACGGCAACATTTCACTGACTACAACTTGTGTTTTCAAATATGCAGGAAACAAAATCAACAAAAGAATAACGAAAGAAACCCAGAAAAAAAATGCATGGTAAATGTGCGCGTGCGTATATGTGTGTGTGAGTGAGTATAAGTGTGCATGTGAATGAGTAAAAAATATCAGAAACAAGAAAAACATCATTTGCCTTTCAGTGTCGAGGGAAGTTATAATTTGCGGTCTTTTACTCTTCTTTTGGTCTCTCCTCCTGTTATGTTTCCTAGTGTTAACACTATTCCGTCAATCCATCTTTTTGGTGGTCATGCTTTGGACCTGGTGTTCTCCTAGCCACGTTTATTGAGGGCTCGTTGTGTTGTGTTTTGATCTTTCTGCCTTATCAAGTGGCCAAACCATTGTATCTGTTGTTTCTTTATATATTCTATGGCGGGAATTATTCCAAGCTTTTTATAGTAAATGACAATATGTATTAGGGAAAAATAATACTGATACCCGCCAGCGCTTTGCCTGATCTAAACTATGTCTTGTCTCTCCGAGATAATGCCGGGAAATGATTAGTCCAGGACTCTAGCATGGCTCTTCGAAGTTTAGTCACGTGACTAACCTAATTACGCGATCTCGAGATGTCCTTGAAACTAACCAGTGCTCGGCGCGGCTGAGTAACTTAACGTCTCCCTGTCATTCCCCTGTGAACTCTATTAACTCCCATTCTCCTAGTACGCTGTTTAACCCTCCAAAACACAAGATTTGATTTACAGTAAAGGTGAAAACAAGGGAATACATTTATGCTAAAAACGTATTATTTTGTCATACAGATGTGAGTCTTTTAGAATTAATAAACAGACAGGTGGTCAGAAAAATGTCTTAACGAAAGAATACTGAAAAAAAATACTGACAAGAATACTGAAAAGAATACTTCTTGTCAGTGAAGTGTTTATAGACGGCTGAAGAGAATATTGAATGCCGAATTTAAAAAAAAAAAAAAACTTCTGAGACACTTTAGAAATTAAAATAGTTTCTATTTGTTGTTTCAGTGAAAATAAAAAAAAAAAATTATAAGAAAATCAGCGTAGATGATAGAAAGGAAGACGGGAAGAAATAGTATAGAAGGGATAGGAGACAGCGAAAAGAGCAATATAGACGGGAAGAGGAAACAGAGGAAGGAACAAAATAGGCGAGAAAGGAAACAGGAAGGAACTATATATAGAAGAGAAGGGAGACGGAGGAAGGGGCATTATAGAAGAGTAGGGAGTCAACGGAAGAAATAATATAGAAAGGAAGGAGACAGAGGAAGGAACAATATAGAGAAGAAGGAGACAGAGGAAAGAACAGTATAGAGAAGAAGGAGACAGAAGAAGGAACAATATAGAGAAGAAGGAGACAGAGGAAAGAACAGTATAGAGAGGAAGGAGACAGAAGAAGGAACAATATAGAGAGGAAGGAGACAGAAGAAAGAACAATATAGAGAGGAAGGAGACAGAGGAAGGAACAGTATAGAGAAGAAGGAGACAGAAGAAGGAACAATATAGAGAGGAAGGAGACAGAAGAAGGAACAATATAGAGAGGAAGGAGACAGAAGAAGGAACAATATAGAGAGGAAGGAGACAGAAAAAGGAACAATATAGAGAGGAAGGAGACGGAGGAAGGAACAATATAGAGAAGAAGGAGACAGAAGAAGGAACAATATAGAGAGGAAGGAGACAGAAAAAGGAACAATATAGAGAAGAAGGAGACAGAAGAAGGAACAATATAGAGAAGAAGGAGACAGAAGAAGGAACAATATATAGAGGAAGGAGACAGAAAAATGAACAATATAGAAAAGAAGGAGACAGAAGAAGGAACAATATAGAGAGGAAGTGGACAGAAGAAGGAACAATATAGAGAGGAAGGAGACAGAAAAAGGAACAATATAGAGAAGAAGGAGACAGAAGAAGGAACAATATAGAGAGGACGGAGACAGAAGAAGGAACAATATAGAGAGGAAGGAGACAGAAGAAAGAACAATATAGAGAGGAAGGAGACAGAAGAAGGAACAATATAGAGAGGAAGGAGTCGGAGGAAGGAACAGTATAGAGAGGACGAAGACAGAAGAAGGAACAATATAGAGAGGACGGAGACAGAAGAAGGAACAATATAGAGAGGAAGGAGACAGAAGAAGGAACAATATAGAGAGGAAGGAGACAGAAGAAGGAACAATATAGAGAGGAAGGAGACGGAGAAAGGAACAGTATAGAGAAGAAGGAGACAGAAGAAGGAACAATATAGAGAAGAAGGAGACAGAAGAAGGAACAATATAGAGAAGAAGGAGACAGAAGAAGGAACAATATAGAGAGGAAGGAGACAGAAAAAGGAACAATATAGAAAAGAAGGAGACAGAAGAAGGAACAATATAGAGAGGAAGTGGACAGAAGAAGGAACAATATAGAGAGGAAGGAGACAGAAAAAGGAACAATATAGAGAAGAAGGAGACAGAAGAAGGAACAATATAGAGAGGACGGAGACAGAAGAAGGAACAATATAGAGAGGAAGGAGACAGAAGAAAGAACAATATAGAGAGGAAGGAGACAGAAGAAGGAACAATATAGAGAGGAAGGAGTCGGAGGAAGGAACAGTATAGAGAGGACGGAGACAGAAGAAGGAACAATATAGAGAGGACGGAGACAGAAGAAGGAACAATATAGAGAGGAAGGAGACAGAAGAAGGAACAATATAGAGAGGAAGGAGACAGAAGAAGGAACAATATAGAGAGGAAGGAGACGGAGAAAGGAACAGTATTGAGAAGAAGGAGACAGAAGAAGGAACAATATAGAGAAGAAGGAGACAGAAGAAGGAACAATATAGAGAAGAAGGAGACATAAGAAGGAACAATATAGAGAGGAAGGAGACAGAAAGAGGAACAATATAGAGAAGAAGGAGACAGAAGAAGGAACAATATAGAGAGGAAGTGGACAGAAGAAGGAACAATATAGAGAGGAAGGAGGCAGAAAAAGGAACAATATAGAGAAGAAGGAGACAGAAGAAGGAACAATATAGAGAGGGCGGAGACAGAAGAAGGAACAATATAGAGAGGAAGGAGACAGAAGAAAGAACAATATAGAGAGGAAGGAGACAGAAGAAGGAACAATATAGAGAGGAAGGAGACGGAGGAAGGAACAATATAGAGAGGACGGAGACAGAAGAAGGAACAATATAGAGAGGACGGAGACAGAAGAAGGAACAATATAGAGAGGAAGGAGACAGAAGAAGGAACAATATAGAGAGGAAGGAGACAGAAGAAGGAGCAATATAGAGAGGAAGGAGACGGAGGAAGGAACAGTATAGATATTAAGGAGACAGAAGAAGGAACAATATAGAGAGGAAGGAGACAGAGGAAGGAACAATATAGAGAAGAAGGAGACGTAGGAAGGAACAATATAGAAGAGAAGGCAAACAGAGAAGAAAACAACAGAAATTACTAGTCAGTTTAACAGTCTGGCAGGGAAAGACATTGCCAATAAAAGCTAATGAACGACAGCAGTAATGAATAATGAATTAAACATTTCTGATTTCACGTGCGCTACATGAAGATCGAAACCAGAATACTGTTCATTGTTGTTAGCCCTGGTATATCATTACATCGGGTAAGCCAATAGGAAACATCGTTACAACCTAAACAATCCCATGTATATTTATATGTCTGGCTTGAATCAATTTAAAGATTTCAGTCTGCATTTGGAAACTGGTGGGGTTTCCCATGAAGTTTTAAAATTAAGGATTCCCTCCAAGCCTAAAGACGTGCGAGGAATACAGAAATAGTTCTTTTTTCAGTGACCGAACACACATTTTACGGATGATATGGTCAGTAAAATGTCAGGCCACCATTCTTTCACAAAAAAATAAAACTACGTAATACACATTTTCGCAGGCTGGGTTTAACTCTACAGCCGTGTCGGTCCGAAAAAAAGGAAACAAAATCACCACATCTGGTAATTAAACCCGGAACTTTCTAGTTAAAACGGTAGCCTCGACCACTTTGCCCTTGGGTTATTTGCACTTATGTTTATGTTTTATATAGTATCTGATTAGGGGAGCATAAGCGCCTGCGACCTGCGGTTGCAATATCAGGGCCGGCGCACCATCAGCTGGCCAAGACCTAGCAGTTCTACCTCCTCGTGGTCTCCCCTGGTAACAGTCTGCGTCAAAACAGGCTGGCTAACAGAAGCTAGGATCGCCGTGTTCCCTGTAGTGATGGCTGTTACTGATTGAGGACCCAGTATTGCAGTACCTCTGGGTTGGACTATAGCTTGTTTCATAAGTCGTGCCCAACTTTAAAAATCAATATCTTTTAAACCGCTTTTTGTAATTTTTTCAAAATTTGCATGTATAGTTATAATGATTAGAACCCAACAGGAATTAATTTAATTAAAAACAAACATTTGGTTATTATTATTGCTTATTTGATTTATATAAATTTATAACGACCCATTGATGTAGTCAAAACTTAGTGTTTACAGTATTTAAGTTAAAAATAGCGATTACAAATCCATACACGCTCAAATTTACGATTTTGCACTCTTTCCGCGTGAGTTATCTTACACAATTAGACACTTGTAGTAAACACGAGACATTGTGTGTTCCATTTCCGTTAATTCAGTGGCGTAACGTGGAACAATAACATTTATCATGAGTCTTAAAATGAAATTCTGAAGTTTACAAAACATCGCAATAAAAATGTATGACTATTTTTGCAAAGAGGCTAAACGAGGAAGATTATTTCATTCTTTAGAAAACCCTGAGAATAGGACAAGACACATTTTGGATTTATCTAAACGGTCATTTAATCGCTGGATTCAATCACGTGACCGTCAATGTTCCAAATATACAAAATCACAAGGAAGAGCAAAAATGTTGGATAATTTCGACAGTGAACTTATTAGAAGTGAAATTCGCAAAATGTTGGGTATGAATGAAACTGTTACAATAAGAAAATTAAAAGTATCGCTGAAAAAGAACAACAGTATTGAAATATCAAAGTCTACATTATGGAGGAATGTGAGAGCTGCAGGCTTTACATTCAGAAAGTATTCCAATGGAAGAAACATCATCTGTGAGAAGCCATATAGTAGTCATGAGAAGCAAGTACTTACGTGAAGTAAAAGAGGTGTGCAAGCAAGGTTATGATATTGTGTACTTGGATGAAACATGGATCAATGCTCACCACACTAACCAAAGGGAATGGCAGTCATCAGATGGAAAGATTAAGAGATTAATACCTAGCAGCAAAGGACAGCGCTTGATAATTGCTCATGCAGGTAGTCGACAACATGGACTAATACAGAATGCAGAGCTCATTTTTCTTTCAAAATCCATAGACAATCGGGATTATCACTCTGAGCTGAATGGTCACATATTTAGACATTGGATTGAAAATTCTGTTCTCCCATCACTAGATCGACCATCTTGCCTAATAATGGACAATGCATCGTACCACAACATTGTTGCACTTGAAGATAAAGTCCCGATGTCATCCAGTACAAAAGATGCTATTAAGATATGGCTCACAAAGGAGCACATACAATTTAATAACATGTACTTAAAACCTGAATTACTATCTCTAGTAAAGCAAAAACAGAGGAACAACGATTTTTCAAATAGATAAGATTATCCAAGAGCACGGTCATATAAGTTAGGCTGCCACCTTACCATGCTCATTTAAATCCAATAGAACTAATCTGGGCAAAATTAAAAGGACAAGTGGCAGATGAAAATACAACATTCCAAATATGCGATGTAAAGACTCTTGCTAATCTCGCTTTATTAAATATAGACAAAGATTATTGGGCTAAATGTGAAGACCACGTCTTAAAACAGGAAGAGGAATATTGGAAAAATGATGGTTTGTGGAATGTTCAACCCCAAACAGTTATTAATCTTTTAGACTCGTCTGATTCAGAATGAAAGTATATAGCCCCCACAATGTTGGCCCCTATATTACCTTAAATTATTTCAACAAACGGTCCTTTTCAGGACCACACAACTATGAAAATTGGACATACAGGTATACCTTGATATTATTATCGTCCGTCCTTGAACTGAGCAGACAATAATTCTCCTGGTGTTTTGTTTTATCCAGTTATTTCCCCATTACGGCCACGCCTTTACCTAGTGAAAATTAATCGTAGACCAGCAACTACGGTAATTTCTATCTTTAGGGCTTCACAATTTACAATTTTGACAAACATCAAAGAAATATCGCCGCTTTAAGAAAACTGCAGCTGCAAGATATTTGTTAAATATACATTTAAAGGGTCTTTTGCATTCTAATAACATTTGGAAAATTTCAAAAGTATTTAACAAACGGTTAGAGAGTAATAGCGTTTTGAAGTTGGGCATATGTTTTGAAACGAGCTATAGTAGTTTCCTAGCGTAGCCTGGGACAGACGACCTCCAACCTCCAGTAAGAGCCGGGAATGTCAAGAAAGCCATTACGACCCGCCACATCTTATGAGTCAAAGGGCAAATATGCTCGTATCAACTCGTGGTAATCCGTCAACAACAACAATATAGTATCTGACTTTTTAAAGTGAGCTTTCCATAGTTCTGATACGATTAAAACATTAAGACACGCTGTTCTACTGTCGTTTTATCAACAACAACAACGTTAGAACAATTAAACTTCGTGAGTGTCGTGACGAACAGATCGTCATTGGTTAATAATACTCGTACTAAAGGCTCATAGTTGTTTACAACAACACGCTCCAAACCTGGTCAGACCTGATGTTTATTGGAGAAAGGGCAGCAGAGGATCAGCCCACGTGATAATATGATACCTTACACCAGCGATTCTCAACATTTTTGGATGCACCGACCCTATGAGGTTCAGTTAAACGTATCCTTATCGCCTCTTTCTATTTATGTAAGGCGCAGACACATGGACATTAGACAAGCAAACAGAGCAAAAAAACATAGAAACCTTTCAAATATAGAGTTACAGAAGAATAGGAAGAACTGGATGAGAAAGAAAAGAAAACGAACAATGAAGTCTTAGAACAACTGAAATTGAAAAAAAGAACTAAAAAAAACCATTCAAACAAAAAAAAAAAAAAAGAGATTTTTGGGGCATGTTAAAAGTCACAAAAGCTTACTGAAAGTAGTTTGGAAGCGGAATACAAGGCAAAAGAGGAAGTGGCAGACACAGACTAACATGGACGAGTATCATCAAAGGTAAACATATCTGCCTATGACAACCTGCACTATCAAAGCAAATTCCAGAGCGGAATGGCGCCCCATGATAGCCAACCTTCGATGCGGTGACGGCACTCAGTGATGATGACGTTTTCTCTTTTACTTTATAAACCACGTGGCCTTATTCGTTTGGTTGTATCCATTTATCCTCACCACAATTGTATCACTCTTTCCCTTAAACTCAACATTGTGGCTCCATTTGATTACACGACACCATCGTCACCGGTCCTTAGGTTCAACTATCTCATCCTCACCACGATTGTATCACTCTGTCCCCTAAACTCAACATTGTGGCTCCATTTGATTACACAACACCATCGTCACCGGTCCTTAGGTTCAACTATCTCATCCTTACCTACCCAAAAGTTGCGTTCATTGATTATAATTTATACTGAGCGCCCATACAGATACACCGTTTATTCGTGACTTGTGTTCGTAACTTTATGCTATAGTTATGAGTACAGATGCGAGAAAGACATCGCCAATAATGGCTATGTTTTTTAGGTAGCTGAGTTGGCTTGTGTTCTGGTGTTTGGTTCTCGTGGCAAGGCGCTGTGCTGAGGAGTACGGGTTCGATCCTGTTTCATGCAATCTGTTGTTCTTTGTTTTGTTTGTTTTTTTCTGTTGATTATATGTGATTTTTTTTCTCAGTGTTGTAAACAAACTTCTTCCCCTGAAATGATTGGCTGATCTTTGACCTCGGAAGTTTCCCTCCACAGTAATATGTGTTATTGTTATTTGTCTCCACTCAAACTCTACCAGCCTTTATCTACAACACACCTGCCGCCTTCGGTGGATAATATTGCATGTTTGAGAACACCTGTTGAATAATTTGCGTACGAGATTCGGAGAGCTAGGAAAGACTCGTAAGGCGAGCCGGGCAGGTAAATCAGTTTAGCCAGCATAGGAATATTTCGTTTTTTGTATTTTTTTTTTTAAGGTAGACTTAAATAAGCTAAGCAGGCAGTTTACGAATCTATTTGACAATTTTAATAGAATGTCTAACATTCTTTTGTAACAGATTACGTTTCAGATATTTTATGATGACGACTTGCTGTTAAATAAAAACGTTAACTCAAAATGAAGGTTTTTCTTTATTAATAGAATACCAAACTCCATTACTTTTAAGAACACCATCAGCATATCAGCAGGTAACTGCTTTTATTTGTTTATTTTTTTAGAAAGAAAACTGCACTGTATTCTTGTTGTAGTTTGTGTGTATAAATACCTCCATCATTTTAGTATGTGTTGTCCACGCCTGAGCAATAGTTCCTGAACTGGTCTATTGAGGCCAAGAGGTCGGGTGGATCCCCGAACCATTGATTTCTAGGTTAATCCAGCCTCAACACTAGCTTTAATTAAGCTAATTATATGTGAGAAAGAAGGACGGTACTGGCGGAGTACAGCCTACATTGCCCCTAACAACTAATTTATCCATGTCTAGTTTACGGAAACATACGTACAGTGTGGTTTTGTTAGAGATAAAGGAACAAGCAATGCCATTTATATCATAAGATCTTTAGTAGAAAGAGCCATAGAGGTGAAAACAGATCTATGCCTATGTTTCATAGATTACACCAAGGCATTTGATAAAGTAAAGCACCAAGAAATAATCAAAATTTTTGAAAGCATAAACGTAGACAGCAAAGATCTAAGAATAATAAATAACATGTACTGGAAACAAACAGCGGCCATAAGAACTGGAAACCAATTGGGAATGTTTCAACAAATTAAACAGGGTGTTAGACAAGGTTGTGTGCTGTCACCAGATTTGTTTAATATTTATAGTGAGATTATTTTTAAATCCATAAGGGACATACCTGGAATAACAATTGGAGGTCATAATATAAATAATGTAATGTATGCTGATGATACAGTCTTAATCGCTGATGGTGAAAATGAGTTACAAGAAATGTT
Source organism: Megaustenia siamemsis (assembly GCA_032433765.1). Classification (NCBI taxonomy): domain Eukaryota; kingdom Metazoa; phylum Mollusca; class Gastropoda; order Stylommatophora; family Ariophantidae; genus Megaustenia; species Megaustenia siamemsis. The sequence goes on along the minus strand of JAVIAB010000059.1, from coordinate 21,869,609 downwards.
GGACATTATAGTGAAAGAAAGCAAAAATAAAGGACTCAGCCTTAATAGCAAAAGACAGAGGTAATGGTAACAACAAAGAAAAAGACATCACCTCAGTGCAAAATAAAGACAAGTGAAACAATATTAAAACAGGTAAATGAATTTGAACACTTGGTCACTTACACCCTATACAAAACAGCCGTATACCAAAATATATAATTTATCGACAACTAGCAGCTGGTGAAAGAACTAGGAGGTGCCCCAAAACTCCGAATTATAGACGTTTGTAATCGTCACAAGAAGACTGAATATAAATTCTACAGCCTGGGAGGAGATAGCTCCAGACTAAATCTTCTGAAACACACTCTAAAGCTCCATCTCAAGCAAGAAGCAAATTCATAGAAAAAGTGATTACACGACGATCGAAAAGGAAAGAATAACATTTCTTAGAGGCGCTGCAAACTCCATTGTCAACTACTACTGACAGAGGCTATTACTACTACTATACATTTGATATCACTACTCAGAGACCAAGATAGAATAAACCCACGAAGCTCAGAGACCACGGTAGAATAAAGCCACGAAGCTCAGAGACCACGGTAGAATATAGCCACGAAGCTCAGAGACCAATGTAGGATAAAGCCACGAAACTCAGAGACCAATGTAGGGTAAGCCACGAAACTCAGAGACCAGTGTAGGATAAAACCACGAAACTCAGAGACCAATGTAGGATAAAGCCACGAAACTCAGAGACCAGTTTAGGATAAAACCACGAAACTCAGAGACGAATGTAGGATAAAACCACGAAACTCAGATACCAATGTAGGATAAAGCCACGAAACTCAGAGACCAGTTTAGGATAAAACCACGAAACGCAGAGACCAGTGTAGGATAAAGCCACGAAACACAGAGACCAGTGTAGGATAAAGCCACGAAACTCAGAGACCAGTTTAGGATAAAGCCACGAAACTCAGAGACCAATGTAGGATAAAGCCACGAAACTCAGAGACCAATGTAGGCTAAAGCCAGGAAACAGAGACCAATGTAGAATAAAGCCAGGAAACTCAGAGACCAATGTAGAATAAAGCCAGGAAACTCAGAGACCAATGTAGAATAAAGCCACGAAACTCAGAGACCAATGTAGGATAAAGCCACGAAACTCAGAGACCAATGTAGAATAAAGCCACGAAACTCAGAGACCAATGTAGGGTAAAGCCACAAATAAACCTCGGCTCTTATTCGAAGGGAATAATACTCACCGGCTGTATCGGGATTCGAACACTGGCCATTTTTGTCCAGCGACCGTCGTCTTATTTCTTAAGCAACCAGTCCACCTATCTTTGCACTAAATAGAAATTCTTCGAAATAATTATATTTTTAATATATATTTTACATTTTTTATTATTTATTATTTTCTTTAAAATTTCAAATACATTTTTGTGTGTTGTATGTTTTTTTTTCCTGCTGGAAGGCTATTGCGCCGAAACGTCGTTCTGGTTTATGTTGTCCTTTTGCTATGTGAAACCTTAACCTTACCATTTTTTCCTATTTTTTTTTTTTCTATATCTATTTTTTTTTCTATATCTATTTTTTCTGTATCAATTTTTTTTCCATTTTTTCCTCACTGAAATCGAATTCCCTACATGCCATATACTCCACGGCCACTACAAATTAACTTAGGCCTGCCGGCTGGGGGGGTGGGGGGGTGGAGAAAGGGAATTCATAAATACCTCCAATTAGCGTGACGCTTTCAACTTTGCAAGCAGGGACGGTTGTGGTTAGAGTGACGTCAGTTGTCTGTAGCTGATAACGTCATGTTAGTTGATGGATTTTTCGGTTTTATTTTGTACCCGCATGCCTTAGTAAATCTATAGTTGGTTGTGGCATACTCAAGGAGTGACGTAGAATTTTGTCCTTAACCTTTTTTTCATCAGTGTACTCAAACTGTGTAATGTACAATTGAAATAAACAAAGGAATAGGTATGTCAAAACGTAATTTTAATGCCATGATAAATATACTAACATCAAAATAAATAACACCAGGGCTAAAACTAAGAATGGCAAAATGTTAAATCTTCTCAATATTCCTGTATAGTGCAGAAACATGGACATTAGACAAGAAAACAGAATAGAAAATTGAAGCCTTTGAAATGTGGATTTATAGAAGAATAGGTAGAACTGGATGGAAAGAAAAGAAAACAAACGATGAAGTTTTAAAACAGCTAAAATGAAAAGAGAACTACTAAATACAATTAGAACAAGACAAAGGACATTTCTGGGGCATATTAAAAGACACAACAGCCCAATGAAAACAATATTGGGAGGGAAAATACAAGGTAAAAGAGGCAAAGGCAGACCAAGACTAATATGGACGAGTAACATCAAAAGATGGACAAATCAACCTATGACAAGCTGCACCATCAAAGCAAGAGACAGAATGGGATGGTAGCCAACCTTCGATGCGGAGACGGCACTCAATGATGATGATAATGATGTACTCAGACTGAGTCCATTAACACACCGATGTCTTTCCTGATTTCACAGAGCGATATCAACACAGCGCATGAACTCCATAACTCTTGTGGCTGTTGCGCAACTAACATGCACATGTATACCAGAATGGATTCACTAGACCGGTAAGCGCGGCACGAGATAAAAGAACGTCTCAAACGTGACAGCATGATAAGTTGGCTGTACTCACGTGACAAGTCAGCCATGCCAACACCGTACATTCAACGACCGGGACATGTTTCATTATCGGGTGTCACTCTTGCAGCAGGAATTCGTCACCATCAGACGTGTTTCACGTCCAGACTCAAAGGACCATTCTCTTTCCCGTAGTGAGTTCTCTTTTATATGATCAATCAAGCAGATGAGAATACCGCAGCCAATATAAACCTAAATCATTAAATCTATCAGGCAATCAAACAATCAGCCAACTAATCTGTATGTGTGTCTGCCTCTTATATATATATATATATTTTTTTTTCTTGCCTGTTCGTTTGATTGCTTATCGACATGATTACAGGTATGTATGTCGACTTGATTCGATTACTTGTCTGTCTACTTGCCTGTATGTCTGTCAGCATGTATGCCTGTCGGCTTGTCTTTATGTCTGATTGCTTGCCTGTTTGTCTGTCTGCTTGTATGAAGTCTGTCTGCGTGTCTACATGGCTCTCTACGTGTTTAATGCCTATAAGTCTGCCAGCCTGCCTGAACACTTGCTTGCATATCTATCGGAAGTCTGTCTGCTTGTCTGCCAATTTGATTGCCGGAAGGATTGTCGTTCACTCTTCGTGCCTTCCCGTTTGTCTGAAACTCTACCCCTCTTTCAATACTCTCACGCGAACTCTAGAAGATGAAAGAGTCTGCCCCTGATTGTTTTTTTGACCCCGCAGCTATGTCTGCCGTTACCACAGAAGAGAAGTCAACCTAAGATATGAGAAAAAGTGGTATTTAATTAGATTTAAAAGGAAGTCTGTAAGCTGAAACCAATTACCCTATATCTCACTGAAACAAAATCGTGGGTTAACGAGATTTCCGAATAACGAGGTATCCACTTATCGAAAAACTCGTAGATTTGAAATGTAAATTAGGGGGTTAAGTATAATTTAAGGTCAATTTTGAATTGCTAGATGCTAATTTAATGTTGATGATAAGGCTCCAGTTTCATGCTGATAGGTGTGTGGTTCAAATCCAGAGTGAAGGAATTTGGCGTTTTTGTTTCCCGGTGATCACTATCCTGTGACTAAGTGAGATCGAGTGGTTAATAATCTTGAAGTCTGGCACTAATCAGCATGTCCTATGTTTATGTTGAACGCACACAGAAACTCTCGATAGTTGAAATTTCAAAATGGGTCTATGCCATTATCAGGGTTACACAATTACAATAGTTAACATGATATAAAAAGAAAACTATATAATTATATCAAATTACTTTTCCAAACTTCTTCTTCTCCACCTTCTTCGTTGTTTCAACCTTTCAACTCCCTCTAGAGCTTAGAGCCGTCATGGTTGGTGTCATTTTCTTAAGATCTCCCGTCTCCTCCACATTCGTCATCTCTGTTTCTACCTGTCAACTCCACGTTCGTCATCTCTGTTCCAACCTGTCTCCTCCACATTCGTCATCTCTGTTTCTACATGTCTACTCCACATTCGTCATCTCTGTTTCTACATGTCTACTCCACGTTCGTTATCTCTGTTTCTACATGTCTACTCCACATTCGTCATCTCTGTTTCTACATGTCTACTCCACATTCGTCATCTCTGTTTCTACATGTCTCCTCCACGTTCGTCATCTCTGTTTCTACATGTCTCCTCCACGTTCGTCATCTCTGTTTCTACATGTCTACTCCACATTCGTCATCTCTGTTTCTACATGTCTACTCCACGTTCGTCATCTCTGTTTCTACATGTCTCCTCCACATTCGTCATCTCTGTTTCTACATGTCTACTCCACGTTCGTCATCTCTGTTTCTACATGTCTCCTCCACGTTCGTCATCTCTGTTTCTACATGTCTACTCCACGTTTGTTATCTCTGTTTCTACATGTCTCCTCCACGTTCGTCATCTCTGTTTCTACATGTCTCCTCCACGTTCGTCATCTCTGTTTCTACATGTCTACTCCACGTTCGTCATCTCTGTTTCTACATGTCTACTCCACATTCGTCATCTCTGTTTCTACATGTCTACTCCACGTTCGTTATCTCTGTTTCTACATGTCTACTCCACATTCGTCATCTCTGTTTCTACATGTCTCCTCCACGTTCGTCATCTCTGTTTCTACATGTCTACTCCACGTTCGTCAACTCTGTTTCTACCTGTCTCCTCCACATTCGTCATCTCTGTTTCTACATGTCTCCTCCACATTCGTCATCTCTGCTTCTACATGTCTACTCCACGTTAGTCATCTCTGTTTCTACATGTCTCCTCCACATTCGTCATCTCTGTTTCTACCTGTCTCCTCCACATTCGTCATCTCTGTTTCCACCTGTCTCCTCCACATTCGTCATCTCTGTTTCTACCTGTCTCCTCCACATTCGCCATCTCTGTTTCCACCTGTCTCCTCCACATTCGTCATCTCTGTTTCCACATGTCTCCTCCACATTCGTCATCTCTCTTTCTACCTGTCTCCTCCACATTCGTCATCTCTCTTTCTACCTGTCTCCTCCACATTCGTCATCTCTGTTCCACCTGTCTCCTCCACATTTGTCATCTCTCTTTCTACCTGTCTCTTCCACATTCGTCATCTCTCTTTCTACCTGTCTCCTCCACATTCGTCATCTCTCTTTCTACCTGCCTCCTCCACATTCGTCATCTCTGTTTCTACCTGTCTCCTCCACATTCGTCATCTCTGTTCCACCTGCCTCCTCCACATTCGTCATCTCTGTGCCACCTGTCTCCTCCACATTTGTCATCTCTCTTTCTACCTGTCTCCTCCACATTTGTCATCTCTGTTTCTACCTGTCTCCTCCACATTCGTCATCTCTGTTCCACCTGCCTCCTCCACATTCGTCATCTCTGTTCCACCTGTCTCCTCCACATTCGTCATCTCTATTTCTACCTGTCTCCTCCACATTCGTCATCTCTGTTCCACCTGTCTCCTCCACATTCGTCATCTCTGTTTCTACCTGTCTCCTCCATTCTGGCTTTAGTTTTTCAACTCGCAAAAGGACTTACTAGGGATCACATCAGGTGTCCATAGTACCGTACTCCGTGCATCTATTTGTGTTGTCAAACTAAGTTTAGGGTAACTAGATGACCCTATAAAATGTTGTTGATAATAATTCTTCTTCTGCTTCTCCGTTTATAATTGGATTTCCTTACACTGTTGTCACATTGCTGTATATTGCATCCGTCTGTATCGTTGATTTGTTCTAGCTTGCCTCCCTAACCTTTGCCTTTAGCTTATTGAGTTATTAAGATATTAGTTGGTCATCATCATTGCACTCCGAACATGTCCATAGGTGCTCCGGTCCCCTCCTCAGCAAGTCTCTGAGTGTCCAGCGACTGACGACTCCAGTTCTTTGTTGGTTGATTAGTCTTCTTACACGTCCACTAAGTTTATCGTTTCTGGCTTTGCCCATCTTAACTCCCATCTCTTTTATCCAAAGGAGTGACGTGGACTCATGGTTGTCGAAGTCCTGTGTCTTTCCAACTTCCCGGAGTGCATTGATGATGTTCGCCCGATCAATTGGTTAACCGTCTTCAACAAAAGCGCAGCTAGCCAGTCTGTCTGCTCTTTCATTTCCCCGCACTCCCGCGTGCTGCCTATAGCTTCTGCAAGGCAGCTGGTGTTATTAGTCATAGCTGCTTCTTAAGGAAAGCAGTCTTATCCGGTAAACTGTATTTTTTAACCTGGGATTGTATTAAGTTGACGTTTATGATATCTCAATATGCAAACCATGCTATCATCGAAATAGAACAACAGATTCATAATGGGATTAGACTGGAAATCTGAACTAGGGTAGTTATCCAACGCATAACGATGTGGTTGGTGCACGTGCATGGACATTAGACAAGAAAACAGAACAGGAAATTGAAGCCTTTAAAATGTGGATTTATAGAAGAATAGGTAGAATTGGATGGAAACAAAAGATAACAAACGATAAGTTTTAAAACAACTGAAAATAAAAAAGAGAACTACTAAATACAATTAAGACAAGACAAATGAAATTTTTGGGGCATGTTAAAAGACACAGCAGACTACTAAAAGTAATATTGGAAGAAAAAATACAAGGTAAAAGAGGCAGAGGCAGACCAAGACTAACATGGACGAGTAACATCAAAAGATGGACAAGTCAATCTATGACAGCTTGCACCATCAAAGCAAGAAACAGAGTAGAATGGCGATCCATGGTAGCCAACCTTAGTTGCGGAGAAGGCACACGATGATGATGATGATGATGATTAACATTGAGGAAAATCTCAATACCAAAGTTACCTGTACACATGCCTGGTCGCCAACTCTGTGAGTGATCTAACTGCGTTGCTATGGGAGATCAACCAGGGAGAGAAGCAAGAGCTTTTTCTCTTCCATTCATCGTTATTTTTAGTTATCGGTTGTCTTCTCTTTGTGAGAAATCTCCAACCAAAAAGTTTAAACTCTTTTCACTCTTTTCTTTATTTACTGATCTCCTCTCCTTCTCTGTTCTGTTCTCTATCCCTATTTCTGATGTCTCTATCTTTATTTCTCCTGTTTTCTATCCCTATTTCGCCTTTTCTCTATCCTTATTTCTTCTGTCCTCTATCCCGATTTCTCCTGTTCTCCATCCGTTTTTATCTCTGATTTATCCTTATTACCTTTCTTGCTCTTCTTCCCTCTTGCCACTCCATCTTCTCTCTTCAATCTTCTCTCTCTCTCTTTTCTTCTTTTTCTCGTTTTATCGAGCCCTATGGGATACATCCTTTAAATGTTCACTGTTTGGCTCCTTTTGGCCCAGTTTAATCCTTCCTGCCCTATCGTATATTAATCTTATAACGAACCTCTACGTAAATCCTGGCCACCGTCTCTTTCCACTATTTCTTTTAGTTCTGTGTTGTGTTTTCTGGTTGTGATTTATTAGCTAAATGTGTATAATTTGTTTCATATACTTGGTGAAGTCTTTTGCTGAAGCGTCGTAGTTTGTTTTGTTCTTTCTAATAGTTTAACAACACCATACCATTTTATTTGTTTTATTTTACATGTTCTCTCTATTTGTGGAGGCAATCACAGTCTGTAGTGTGGATCGTAATGTGGATGTTGAAACGACATGTGATAACTAATCGTTGAAAATGCTCTCCACAAGCTACGTCGATGTAACATTTCATTAACGAATTTTCAAAATCGACAATGGTTATCGAAATGTTTCTGTTTTTCTTAACATTTCTGTACTCTGATTATGCCTGTGTGGGGGTCGCCTATTTGTGATCAATGCACTAACTATTTCTTAGTTGTTTTACTTACTTCTTTCTTAGGGTCCAGTCTGGAGAATCTACTTTTGGTGATCTTGCTAAGTATTTCGTGAAGAATATGAAGATAGAATAGTTCCTCTCCAGTTAATGCTCATTTTTACTGTCTGAAGAGACTGTAGAATTTTTCTTTGGTTCGAGCCCTGCTGTGCCGGCAAAGTTATGGAAAGCATATATATCATCATCATCATCATCATCATCATCATCATCAAGTACCAAGCCTGCTGGCGTAGGTGATCATGTCTCTCTACAACTTTCGACCTCGACAGTTATAATTCATTTCTGTTGTCGACATTCTGCCAAGTCATTTTCTTAAGCTGTCTGGTATCTTTTCCCCTTTGCTTCCCTCTATCTCTTCGTCCTTCAATTTTCCCAGTTGTTACAATATGTTCCAGCTGTTCGCTTGTCATTACGCGCCCAAAAATGATGATTGTTTCTTCATTATATTGGAAATTATATATATATATATATATGCGTACAAAGACAGACAGAAACACACGTGATTTAAGACAAACCGATGTGCATCATCAACCGAGAGATCATCAAGTAATAAGTTGCAGCAAGCTAGAGTGTCATCTGGAAAAGCCGATAAGCTCCAGGGCAGCTCTGGCACTAAGTGTGGCCTGACTCTGGGCAGCGGGGACATCGCCAGGTTTGTTCTTCATTCCTTAACAGAAGAGTTGAAAGGGTGGGGTAATGGTGTATATTTTGAGAGAATGAATCTAAAGGTGGAGAATGGGTCTAAAGGTGGAGAATGGGTCTAATCGATCCGGATTGATTTGTGGGAAAATCAGATGTATCTACAATCAATACTTTACATGAACAATCAGTCTGTAAACGCTTCGAGAAATGTTGGAACGAGCAGTGGAGCGAATATGGGGGTGCACTGACTGAAACTGATTCCATGAATATAATAGAATTTGTATAACCTGTTAAAGGAAATGTACATAATGACGGATAGTTGAAGTGTTGTATGCACTAGGGACATGAATATTTGATTCTCTGTCAAAGGGCTTCAAGCATTGAACCAATGGCTGAAATGAAAATCCATTACATAGAGCTTTCGTTATAGGATGCAATCTGGTACTAGGGCATGGGTGGGGAAGAGAAGACAATCGAAACTTTAAATTCAAGAATGCTCTTACATCAAGAGTTCGTTGCCCTTTAGCGTAAATATCACTAGACTATAATAATTATATTTGGTTGTCACGAAATCTGGTTGTTACTACTGTGAAGACACTGACAGCCTGTGTCGGTCTAACAGGTTACTTCTCAAACAAAATATCTAGGGAGTCTCTTTAAAATGAACAAGTTGTCAAATTGTCCATCAAATGTCGGACAGCAATTTCCTGAGCGGCATCAACGGTCCCACCTGAGAGGAAAGGATTTCATCAAGCCGGCAGTTTGTCGTCCTCTTATGAAGTCAGACGTGATAAGTGACTCCTGCTTTTCGGTTTCATTATATTTATCTTCATTTGGTGTTTATGTATTTCTGTGTTATCCTTTATCTTTGGTTTTGTATAACGAGAGGCTGGGTCGGAATTTTAAGAGAAAAACTGTAAGATTTAGAAGACGTAGCAGAGACTACTTTATAATTGGAAGTTTTTAACTTTTTGAAAAAAGATTTAGAAGAAAGAAATAATTAGATGTGGAGGATATAAAGAGATGTTTAAATTTGGGATAATGTTAGGATTAGGGTGTACAAAAATGTAATTGAAGATTTAGGAGGAAATAATTAGATAATGAAGAATTTAGAAGATGTGAAAAAACGTGTCACGTGATTGAAGTGCGCGGAAGAAAACAAGAATTTTTGTGTAAAGATACATTAAAATAACAAGAAATGAAGAGGACAAAGGGGGCTTTGAAACAGCGAAGTGTTATAGGAAGTAAAAACAACAGTCGGAAGAATTCAAAATAAATGTTTAAAACCAAATATACTAAGAAAATAAGATAAACAGAATAACAATAAAAAGTGAGGGAAAATGGTTGAAGATATCAAGGAAAATATTGCTCAACGTGGTATTCAACTGTGATCCCTATTCAATAGCATCACCGCTGCAAAATCAATAGGTTTTATTCAGCTTTTTTCTGGAAAGAATGTCTGCCGTCAATTCTTTTTTGGCTTCACACTCAGCTTCCGGGACTCTTTTGTGACAACATACAGTTCCATCTTTGGCACCAGTGATTGATATTCCTCTTTTATTACGAGCTTTGTACAAACGTACGCGCGGAATCTTGTCTTTTATTGATAGCTTAGTCGTATCGATCGCCAATTCTTGTAACAATATGTCTGTCTATGGCATTGTGTCTGTCATTAGCACTCAGTCTTTCACTCTATCATCATCTGTCTTGTTCTCTTCAGACTGAAATAAATCCCAGCGGTAAGAAGCTTTCCGTGTATTGTTCATTCCTGCTGCTCAAAGGTGGCCAATGTGTTGCTACAGCAGAAATATTTCTCATGTTTTGTTGTGAAGTTTTCCAAGGGTTGGTCGTTGGTAATGTCTTCAGATGATGACAGTTCGGTAGAGGAAAACGACAACAAAACAAGACAACCGAAATGCCATTTCGTACTAGAAACATGGTATCCATGTATTTCATAACCATCAACATATGTATGGTCCATATGTTCAACACTACGCCAAGCGGTTCTCCTTTCGCATAGAACGTTTAAATTATTAACTTATAGAGACTTGGGGAAAACCACGGGAAGAATTTTTTAAAAAAATGTTATTTCTCGTGTTTGGCGTGTATGTTATGATGTTAGTTGTCATATTTTTTATTACCATAAACAGTTTTATAAATAATATGATCAACATTACGTCAGAACTGTATTTCTTTACTAAAAACACTCCTAGCGCCCCATTAAGTCACCTAGATTCTTGGAGCAGTTGGGAGGGAGCCAGTGTGACAATGAAACCCTATCTTTTGTTTGCAGTTTATGAAGGATCAATCAAGAATTTAACAGAAAACAGCATGAGAGATGAGAGCATAGATGAAAGACTGAGAACAAAGCTTGGGATAGTTCCTGACATAGAGTACATATAGGAACAACAAATAAAATGGTTAGGCCACGTGATAAGATATCTCAGTGGTTAGTGAACTGGACTACAAAGAACAAGGGGTAGGGTTCGATTCCAACCGACAGTTTACGGGTTCACCCAGCCTTAAATGGGTACCGGATTTTGTTCTGGGAAAGTAAAGCGGCACGGGCGTAATACCGACCACATTACCCCAAAAATCATGTGCAGAAGGTCTGTAAAATGTATGGTCACTAACACCATATTCCCTATACGTCACCTGGCGTGACGGGGGCTCTTTACTTTTTTTTTTACGTGATAAGAAGATAAGGAAGTAAACATACGAGTCTTCAATGAACGTTAGAAGAACACCATACCCAAAAGGATCAACCACGAAAAATGTGAGTTGATGAAATATTATAAACAGTAGGAAACAAAACTGCAGAGACAAACAGAAGAGCAAAATGCCGCAAAATATATCTTCTTTCGACACAGAAAAACAAACATGAAATAAAAGAGTAAGAATATAAAGGAAATTAAAATGGCACAACTCACATCAAGAGACGCAGTGAAAGGCTAGATGGAACAACAATGGATGTCGTAGTTCCTGGACGACGAGACTTGGGCAGACCAAGCTGAAGGTGGTTTCAAGACATCAAAAAAAAATCTTAAACTTGACAACTGAGGAATTAGGAAAGCTGGCTAGAGAGAAAGATATATATATATATATATATATATATATATATATATATATATAGAGAGAGAGAGAGAGAGAGCACGCTAGATTCCTTCAGACGGACTGTGATGAGATCAACGTTCTGTAAAGGACAAGAAACGAGATGTTGATGACTTTTCTATCGTTATTTTCACTCTTTTGTCGAAGAAGAAGAGAAATGTCCTTGCACCTGAGAATCAAACACTAACCACCTGGTCAGAAGCAGCGCAAGCTGGTCAGAAGCAGCGCAAGCTGGCCAGAAGCAGCGAATTAATCGCTTCGCCACCACTACGTCATCAAATATTAAAACACTTATAACCTCCGAGTGTGGATGGGAATACGCGTTTCTGTTCAAGGCGACACGTGAGGACACGGGCAACTATTTTCTCCAGCAGCTTGCCCACAGTGTTCTGCATTGTGATGATTCTGTAGGCACTGATCTGAGAATGGTCCTTGTTTGGCTTCGGTAGCGGTAGTAAGTAGCTGTGTAGCCACTCCTCCTTAATCTGGCCACTCCGAATACTGGCATTAAACTCATTGGCCAGTGTTGTCAAGTCGTCATCAGCTAAATCGCCTATGTCATCATACCGAACACCATCTGGACCAGGAGCAGTGTTGTGTGACCTTTTAAGTGTCGCGCGAATGGTATCGGTTGTGATTGTGAGATCTTCTTCCAGCCCTACATCCTTACACAAATTTGACAAAGATCCCGTATCCTCATTCTTACAGCCTCATTTCTTTGGTCCGTCTGCTCAATGTAGCGGGCAAGCAGGGCCTTCCCTTTGCTCTCATCAGATTTGTGCCATATCTGGTCTGTGCTCTGAAAGTCTGGTATACCTCTGTGTCGTGGTGTGCCATTCATGCACTGATGAAGGTGCCAGAATGTTGCTAGCGATTTTTCTGAGCACACTTTTCTACAGAAGTCATCCCATTTGGCATCCTTAGCCTGCTTAGCGCATAGTTTAAAGTGCATCATTTTTTGGTCGACCTCTACTTTCAGACGCTTCAAGAGCTCAGGTTGTGTTCTACCATACCTTCTGGCTTTCTGCCATGTCTTGACCGTTTGTCTCTTGCTCCGCCAAGCTTCCTCGACATCTACGTTCCACCAGGGTGGCTGCGTCCATCTCTCCTGCCTCCTACGAGGGGCTCTCTGTTTTCTATGTCTGATTTTGCTAATGACGTCCTGGTCTGTTTTCTCGTAGTTGAATGTGTGGAGCTTTCTTCTCTGGCTTTTATTTCCGCCTTTCTCAATTAGGAGGACACATGGATAGTGATCACTTCCGTGGAACCCCAGTGCACTCCACCTGCAAACCGGTGCGAAGGTGGAAGACACCAGTGCCAGGTCTATGACACTATCAGAGTCCCCTGTTCGAGTGGCCATTCTTGTTGCCCTTCCATCATTCAAGCACACTAAATCGGCCGATACCAGTGCGTTCTCTAGTCTTCTCCCTGCTTGTTGGTTATGATGTTGCCCCACTGGTCTCCTCTAGCATTAAAGTCTCCGCAGAAAATGACATTCTCTTCATCGAACTCGAAGAGATTCTGCCATTGTTGTGTGTTCACCTTCCCATTACAGGCATACACATTAACAATCACGAAATGAACTGGGGTCTGCACCCTAACCGCATGTACCTGCAATTCTGCATTGTTCCACACAGACATATCAACCTCAGCTGCCACCATATTGTTGCGCACAAGGATGGCCTGCCCAAGGTGTCGTCTATTGTAAAAACAATGAAAGCCAGGAGTACTTACTGTTCTGTCACCAAGAAGAGTTTCTTGCAAAACCATTATATCGGCGCCGCACAGTAGCTTATCAAGAATGGGCCGTCGTATTCCCATCCACACTCGGAGGTTATAGATATAACAAAGAGACATGGCTCAATGCGGCAGTATTTGCATATGACGTCTTCGAAGGCTTCCACAGACGAGAGGAGACATGTGCTGCTGCTATAGATCTGGAGGATGCATACAACAGGGTACCATTTGAATATCTCATGCATATGCTTCTCAAACTGGCGGTGAACCCCTTCCTCATAAGATGGATCGCCGCGGCACTGTTTCAGAGGAAGGTGATACTCAGATGTGGAAGTTGGTCTTCCGAGCCAACATCCATTTGTCCTGGGCTGCCACAAGGCTCACCATTGTCACCAGTTCTATTTAATGTGTACACAATAACGATCACGTCCCAACAGCTGGATGGGAGGGGAAGAACTATGACTTTTGCTGATGATATTCTGGTATATCGACAGGGAAGAGACAGACGGGGAATCGCCTCCACAATGCAAGACGAACTCGATCGCATTTCTTCCTGGTGTGGGGTTTCAGGTGCCTTGGTTAATCCTAATAAAGCATCAGTTTCATGGTTCTCCCTTAACAATCATATCGTTAATACGACCACACCGGTAGTACGAATGGGAGCTGATGAGGTGACCAGGGACAAGTTGATGACATACCTCGGAGTTAAGTTTGATCGCAGCCTGTGTTTCGGGACCACGTCGACCATGTGATAACAAAATCCCGCAAAGGATTAGCCGCCTTGAAGGTCATGGCAGCTGCCAACATCGAGCAGAGGCTACTTACTCTTCTGTTCCAGGGATTAGTCCTCGCACCAATCGAGTATGCCCTGGCCATTCTTACTGTTAGTACGACTCAAATTGATAGGCTGGAGAAAATACAAAATGAAGCCATGCGCATTATCCTGGGATGTACGAGGGACACTCCCTGTGTGGCAATGAGGTATCTTCTTGACTTTCCAACCATGGATGACAGAATCAAGATCTGGAGAGCACGAGCATACCTGAAGATTAGTACAGATACAGAGCATCCATTGCACCACGTGCTCAACACAGAGAAAGGCACCAGGCTAAAAAGAGGCAAATCATGGGTGGGCCGAGCAGAAGATGTCATCAAACAGGTCTGTGGGCTTACCAATCTCAGCGTTGGTGAGGAGTGGATACCGGTGCCTACGACATTCAAGGGGACTTTCTCATGTATTGTCACACTCGACAGGAAAAGTAGGGAACAGAACCCGGTCGTGGTTAATGCTGAGGTCAACGGTCTCATCTGCGATAACACCGATGAGAAAGATGCAGTCATCTATACAGACGGATCTGTAAGACGACACGAAAGAAGTGCATGGGCATTTACAGCACGTTCGGCAGGCAGAATGGCCAAGGAAGACAGTGGTGCATACGCCATGACCACGAGTAGCATGACAATGGAGGTGATGGCAGTGACCAAGGCATTCAAATGGTTAGAGTCACAAGACTACATCCACGCATGTATACTGAGTGATTCGATGAGCATGATAAAAAAAGTGGAGGCGGGCTTTGTACGCATGCAATGGGTAGAGTCGTTGCAGAAATCCAAAATACGTAAGGTCACCTTTGTCTATGTCCCTGGACATGCGGGAGTGCGGGGAAATGAGAGAGCGGACAGGTTGGCTAGCTGCGCTGTCGTTGAGGACGGGCAACCGATGGATCGGGCGGACATCATCAATGCACTCCGAGATGTGGGAAGAGCACGGGACTTCGACAAACACAGATCAACGTCGCTTCTTCGGATGATGGAAATGGGAGTTAAGATGGGCACAGCCAGAAATGAGAAACTTGGTGGCCGTGTAAGAAGACTTATCAACCAACATAGAACTGGAGTCGTCAGTCGCTGGACACTGAGGGAATTGCTGAGGAGGGGATCTGAGCACCTATGGACATGTTCGGAGTGCAATGATGATGACCCGCATATAACTCAATAACTCAATAACTCAATATTAAAACACTTATACTTGCTCAATATACGATCATACTCGACAGGAAATGTAGGGAACAGAACTCAGTCGTGGTCATTGCGGAGGTCAACGGTCTCATCTATTATAACACCGTTGAGAAAGATGCAGTCATCTATACAGACAGATCTGTAATACGACACAAAAGGAGTGCATGGGCATTTAAGCACGCTCGGCGGGGAAAATAGTCAAAGAAGACAGTGATGCATACGTCATGACCACGAGTAGCATGACAATGGAGGCGATGACAGTGACCAGGTCATTCATCTAGTTAGAGTCACAAGACAACACCCACGCCTGCATACTAAGTGATTCGATGAGTATTGTTACACAAGTGGAGGCGGGCTTTGTACGCATGCAATTGGTAGAGTCATTGCAGAAGTAAAAAAATACACAGGCCTACCTTTGTCTACGTCCCAGGACATATGGGACTACGGGGAAATGAATCAGCGGACAGGTTAGCCAGCTACGCTGTCGTTGAAGACGGTCAACCAATGAATCAGGCAGACGTCAACAGTGCCCTCCGAGATGTGGGAAGAGCACAGGAATTCGGCCATCATGAGTCCACGTCACTCCTTCGGATGATGGAGATGGGAGTTAAGATGAACACAGCCAGAAACGAGAAACTTAAGGGGCGTATAAGAAGACTTATCAACCAACACAGAACTGAAGTCGTTAGTCGTTGGACATTGCGGGACTTGCTGAGGAGGGGATCTGATCACCTATGGACATGTTCAGAGTGCAATGATGATGACCTGTAAATACAATCAGAAACTGTTTTGTTTTAGACGAAAGAAGACAGCTATCCTGTACATTAACTGGAGAAACTACCATTTGAAGACTGTCGTCCAGAGGCTAACATCAATAAAGTAAAGGTAAAGGTAAAGTACGAGACTTGAACCGGCGTCTTAGCACGCGAGTTTACACCCATATGTGCTCGGCCGCCTATCCAGAAATGTTCGGATATTTCTGTATAGTGTCGCCTCAAGCATCGAAACTCAGATGCGAGGTAACATTCCTCACCTAATATTTTGTGACTATCAAATGAAGTTTAACATTAACCGAGAAAACATCAATATCTGATGGTCGTCAACTGGAACGTAACATCAACTCTTGGGATACCAATATTTGAACATATAATAGTCAGTTATATGAAATATCAATATTCAATTAGTGCTCGTGAACCATCAACTAACGCGTGTGGATTTTAATATCAAACTGGTTGTAATTGGATTAGTGGTTTTTATTTTCCTCTCCGGTCCTTTCATGCAATAAATGCCATGTTACTCTATTATGGTTATCTGGTCATCTCGCGGGGAAAAAAAACACAATTATTATGTAGCCCTGTGTCTGAAAGTAAACATGATTCTATTTTAGCCATCCATTCACGAAGATGAAGTTGTTGTAAGAAGCACCGTCGTGTGACTAAATATTTGACTTTGATTAACATCCGCTGAAGAAAATAATCCTGTCAACTTTGATTAACATCCGCTGAAGAAAATAATCCTGTCAACTTTGATTAACATCCGCTGAAGAAAATAATCCTGTCAACATTTATGTATGGTGCAGAAACATGGACACTAGACAAGAAAACAGAACAGAAAATTGAAGCCTTTGAAATGTGGATATATAGAAGAATAGATAGAATTTGATGGAAAGAAAAGAAAACAAACGATGAAGTCTTAAAACAACTAAAAATGAAAAGATAACTACTAAATACAGTTGAAACACGACATGCGATTTTTGGGCCATGTTAAAAGACACAACAGCCTACTAAAAGTAATCTTGGATGGGAAAATACAAGGTAAAAGAACCAGAGGCAGACCAAGACTAACGTGGACGAGTAACATCAAAAGATGGACAAATCAACGTATGACAGCCTGCACCATCAAAGCAAGAGACAGAGCAGAATGGCGCTCCATGGTAGCCAACCTTCGTTGCGGAGATGGCACTCGATAATGATGATGATGATGGTGTAGAATATTGCACGTTATATAGAATGCTAAATGTCACATAAAATGATGTATGTGATATAGAATGTTGTATATGATCTAGAATGTTGTATATGATATAGAATGTTGTATGTGATATACAATATTGCATGTGATTTAAAATGTTGAGAAATTTAAAAAGGACATGGTGCAGGAAACCAAACCAATATAAGGAGACGAATTATAAACAATGCAAACAAATAAAACAAGTTAAATGGACAAATAATTATGGCAAAAAGGCTGAAAAAATCTAGTGACAATGAAACCGATTAAGAGATAGAGAAGTTTGAAGGCAAAGAGAAAAGATATAGGAAGAAATGACAGAATGATTACAGCAACAAAGATTTCTTTTAAAAGCGTTGGCAATTTGTAATGAATCCTCGCCCCTGCAAGGAACTGATCTTTCATTTCAAAACTGTGACATATAGCGATCGTTATTTCCTCTTAATGAAGGCATAATTGCAAATACTTTGACATTTTGATGATTTCATATTCTGAAGGAATGCAGTAGTGACTTTATAATTTAGCAGTTCTCACCATAATTTAAAAGCCTTATTCATTTTCATTAACTGTTTTAAATTTTGTTTAAAATGTTTACCCTCCTCCATTTTCTAAATCATCTTTTTTTTTCTTTATTCACCCCCCCCCTTCCCATTTTTTTTCTATTTGTTCTAAAATAGCATTTCTATGTTTTGCATTAGTTTACACAGAAACAGTTATGTTTGTACTATTTAGTCTGACATGCGTATAGTCCTGGTCAGTTTTAGTTTGTCGTTCTTACACCAGTAGTCAGCAGCTATGAGTCAGTGCTTGCTAGCAGCTCATAATCATCATGTGCCATACCGGTGGGCGTAGGCGATCATGTCCTTCCATAATCTTCTATCCACAGTGTATCGTATCAGTTCTGTTGTTCACTGCCTTCTATGCCGTAACACCAAGCCATCTAGTATCTTCTCTCTAGGGTCCATCCCATTTACTTAATCATCATCAAGGGCCTGCTGGTGTAGGTGATCATGCCTCTCCACAACTTTCGATCACGACAGTTATTTATCATTTCTGTTGTTGACCTTCCGCCAAACCATCCTCTTAAGCTGTCTGGTATCTTTTCTCTTTGCTTATCTCTATCTCTTCGTCCCTCAATTTCCCGATTGTTACAATATATTCCAGTTGTTTTCTTCTCATTACATGGCCAAAAAATTATGATTGTTTCTTCCTAATATTGGAAATTAGCTCTATTTTTGCTTTAGCCTCTTTCAGAACGTTTTGATTACTCTTCTTAGCTGTCCATGGTATTCTCAACATTCTTCAGTAAAACCACATTTCTACAGACTCCAGTGATTTTCTTGTCTGTTGTCCTATTGTCCATGATTCACATCCATATGTTAAGACTGGTTCAACACAACACCCAAGAACTTTCTCTTGTTTCCACTGTCAAAAATAGATTGCATAGTATCTTCCTCATTTTTGGAAAGCTGCTTTTGCCTTAGCCATTTGGTAGGTTCATTGTTGGTTGGTAATTTACTTAATAGCTAAACTTATCACATACTTACTCTAATTATTTCACCAGTGTGGGTGTCTATTATCAAATCTAATTAAATCTATTGCTAAAACTTCACGATGTCTCACTTATTACCAAATTCGGCACTTCTTTAGTGGTTTTACCACTAAGTAATCTCTTCTTCAGTGTATAAGAACAGATTTCCAGCTATCCTGTGTGAACTCACCCTTACTGTACACTAACACTCACTAACAACAACCGTATTGTGTAAGAAGTACCCTCAGTAAAAGACAGGCTGCAGAGAGTAGCATCAGGCAGGCGTATCACAACAATTATATACCACAGAACAATTCTTTTCATTTCTCACACAATGAACGTACTCGTGTTCAAATTTCCTTGCAATATGTTCATTGTTAGAATTATTGTGAAAATACCGGGTTCTGTGACGAGTGAAATACCATATATAATTGTCACATCTCGTCTTTTATTTATCTTATTTTTCAAATTCTGTATCTTATTTATTTAGCTCTTCTATTTCCATTTTCTCCTGTGACATCTTTGTTTCTTTCAATGTTTTGCACTTTTACTTCTGTGTACTTTGGGGTACTTCTTCGGTATCTCCATTTTCTGCTTTGGCAATCTATTTATGTTAGCATTTTCTAAACTTCTTTTTCAATTACATAACTTGACACCTTTATTTCTAATGTCTCTTTTTTGCACTTCCGTTTTTGTTTTCTGTTTACTTGACACTTCTACTTCTACTTCTACAGTCTACTTTAGTGGTTCTATATCCTTTTTTACTGCAGCAATGATGATCCTAGCAACAACATCAACAACGATAACAACAAATATATTTTGGCCTCTCTCTATCTTACACTCGTTCCCTGAAGATTCCAAAATAAGAGCTTGTCTTACAACACTCTCAGCTGGCTTCCGGAGTGTTTGTCCTGTAAGTTAAGTATAGTAAAGAGCCCCATCACGCCATGTGTCGTATTGGGAATATGGTGTTAGTGACCATAATTTTTACAGACCTTTGGCACAGGATTGTTGTGTTAATGTGGTCGGTATTACGCCTGTACCGCTTCACTTTCCCAGAAAAAAAATCCGGTACCCATTTAAGGCTGGTTGAACCCGGAAGCCGTCAGTCAGGATCGAACCCGACTTTTTGTCCTTTCTAGTCCAGTTCACTAACCACTGAGATTTCGTAGCTCCAGTGTGTCCTGTACTATTATTTTTTTTTCTCCTTAGGTAATTAGACAACTACTGTATTAAGAACGAATTAAAAATAGCTACATGGAATGTTAGGACCTTATACCAACAAGGAAAACTAGAAAATCTTATGGTAGAAGCAGAACGACTAAACATAGATATCTTAGGAATCTCGGAAACAAGATGGAAGGAAAGTGGATACATGCAAGACGATAAATATACATTTATATATTCAGGAAAGAAAATTGAAGCCTTTGAAATGTGGATTTATAGAAGAATAGGTAGAATTGGATGGAAACAAAAGATAACAAACGATGAAGTTTTAAAACAATTGAAAATAAAAAGAGAACTGCTGAACACAATTAAGACAAGACAAATTAAATTTTTGGGGCATGTTAAAAGACACAACAGCCTACTAAAAGTAATATTGGAAGGAAAAATACAAGACAAAAGAGGCAGAGGCAGACCAAGACTAACATGGACGAGTAACATCAAAAGATGGACAAGTCAATATATGTCAGCCTGCACCATCAAAGCAAGAGACAGAGCAGAATGGCGATCCATGGTAGCCAACCTTCGTTGCGGAGAGGGCACGCGATGATGATGATTATGAATTAGACATTTATTTGTTTCTATGCTCCTACTTTTGCAGTTCTAATTTAAACTATTTCTAATGTCTGTCCTAAATTAGATTGGAAGAAGCCAAAAAATGGAGATCTCAGGATCGCGAGACAATCAACAAGCTGAACCAACAAGTGTCCGAGCTGGAGGGAGAGATCCGCATGTTGAGACGTACAAACGACTCTCTTGACACCGAGAGACAGAGAGACAAAGCCACCATCGCCAGACTACAAGATGAGTTGGAGAAACTCAGGATTGTAAGTAAATATTTGTCTTGTTACTGGAGCGATCACTGTGCAAAGTTTGGCATCAGTTGGAGGTTATAGTGCACCTGTTGGTTTACCAGGAAGTTGGTTGGGGGGGGTGGGGGGGAGATAGAGGGGTTGATGCTTGGGAAATTGGAGGTGGGGGGGGAACGTGGGAGGGGATGCTGGTTATGGAGTTGGTGGGAGAGAGATGGAGGGGAGGTTGATTGGGAAGTTGGTGGAGAGAGAGGGAGGAGAGGTTGATTGGGAAGTTGGGTAAGAGAGAGGGAGGGTTTGTTGATTGGGAAGTTGGGTAAGAGAGAGGGAGGGGATGTTGATTGTGAAGTTGGGTAAGAGAGAGGGAGGGGAGGTTGATTGGGAAGTTGGGTAAGAGAGAGGGAGGGGAGGTTGATTGGGAAGTTGGGTAAGAGAGAGGGAGGGGAGGTTGATTGGGAAGTTGGGTAAGAGAGAGGGAGGGGATGTTGATTGGGAAGTTGCGCAAGAGAGAGGAAGGGGAGGTTGATTGGGAAGTTGGGTAAGAGAGAGGGAGGGGAGGTTGATTGGGAAGTTGGGTAAGAGAGAGGGAGGGGATGTTGATTGTGAAGTTGGGTAAGAGAGAGGGAGGGGAGGTTGATTGGAAGTTGGGTAAGAGAGAGGGAGGGGAGGTTGATTGGGAAGTTGGGTAAGAGAGAGGGAGGGGAGGTTGATTGGAAGTTGGGTAAGAGAGAGGGAGGGGATGTTGATTGGGAAGTTGCGCAAGAGAGAGGAAGGGGAGGTTGATTGGGAAGTTGGGTAAGAGAGAGGGAGGGGATGTTGATTGGGAAGTTGGGTAAGAGAGAGGGAGGGGATGTTGATTGGGAAGTTGGGTAAGAGAGAGGGAGGGGAGGTTGATTGGGAAGTTGGGTAAGAGAGAGGATGTGAGGTTGATTGGGAAGTTGGGTAAGAGAGAGGGAGGGGATGTTGATTGGGATGTTGGGTAAGAGGAGGGAGGGGAGGTTGATTGGGAAGTTGGGTAAGAGAGAGGGAGGGGATGTTGATTGGGAAGTTGCGCAAGAGAGAGGGAGGGGAGGTTGATTGGGAAGTTGATTGGGAAGTTGATTGGGAAGTTGGTGAAGAGAGAGGGAGGGGAGGTTGATTGGGAAGTTGGTGGAGAGAGAGGGAGGTGAGGTTGATTAGGAAGGTGGGTAAGAGAGAGGGAGGGGAGGTTGATTAGGAAGGTGGGTAAGAGAGATGGAGGGGAGGTTAATTAGGAAGGTGGGTAAGAGAGAGGGAGGGGAGGTTGATTGGGAAGGTGGGTAAGAGAGAAGGAGGGGAGGTTGATTGGGAAGTTGGTGGAGAGAGAGGGAGGGGAGGTTGATTAGGAAGGTGGGTAAGAGAGAGGGAGGGGAGGTTGATTGGGAAGTTGGGTAAGAGAGAAGGAGGGGAGGTTGATTGGGAAGTTGGTGTAGAGAGAGGGAGGGGAGGTTAATTGGGAAGTTGGTGGAGAGAGAGGGAGGGGAGGTTGATTGGGAAGTTGGTGGAGAGAGAGGGAGGGGAGGTTGATTGGAAGTTGGTGGAGAGAGAGGGAGGGGAGGTTGATTGGGAAGTTGGTGGAGAGAGAGGGAGGGGAGGTTAATTGGGAAGTTGGTGGAGAGAGAGGGAGGGGATGTTGGTTGTGGAATTGGTGGGAGAGAGATGGAGGGGAGGTTGATTGGGAAGTTGGTGGAGAGAGAGGGAGGGGAGGTTGATTGGGCAGTTGGTGGAAAGAGAGGGAGGTGATGTTGGTTGTGGAGTTGGGGAGAGAGAGGGAAGGGATGTTGGTTGTGGAGTTGGTGGAAAGAGAGGGAGAGGAGGTTGATTGGGAAGTTGGGGGAGAGAGAGTGAGGGGATGTTGTTTGTGGAGTTGGTGGAAAGAGAGGGAGAGGAGGTTGATTGGGAAGTTGGGGGAGAGAGAGTGAGTGGATGTTGGTTGTGGAGTTGGTGGAAAGAGAGGGAGAGGAGGTTGATTGGGAAGTTGGGGGAGAGAGAGTGAGGGATGTTGTTTGTGGAGTTGGTGAAAGAGAGGGAGAGGAGGTTGATTGGAAGTTGGGGGAGAGAGAGTGAGGGGATGTTGGTTGTGGAGTTGGTGGAAAGAGAGGGAGAGGAGTTGATTGGGAGTTGGGGGAGAGAGAGTGAGGGGATGTTGGTTGTGGAGTTGGTGGAAAGAGAGGGAGAGGAGGTTGATTGGGAAGTTGGGGGAGAGAGAGGGAAGGGATGTTGGTTGTGAAGTTTGGAGAGAGAGAGAGAGAGGAAGGGAATGTTGTTTGTGAAGTTGGGGCAAAAAGAGAGAGAGGAAGGGGATGTTGTTTGTGAAGTTGGGCAGAGAGAGAGAGAGAGGAAGGGAATGTTGTTTGTGAAGTTGGGGCAGAGAGAGAGAGAGGAAGGGGATGTTGGTTGTGAAGTTGGGGGAGAGAGAGAGAGAGGAAGGGGATGTTGGTTGTGAAGTTGGGGGAGAGAGAGAGAGGAAGGGAATGTTGGTTGTGAAGTTGGGGCAGAGAGAGAGAGGAAGGGGGTGTTGGTTGTGAAGTTGGGGGAGAGAGAGAGAGGAAGGGAATGTTGGTTGTGAAGTTGGGGGGGGGGGGGAGAGAGAGAGAGAGAGAGGAAGAGGATGTTGGTTGTGATGTTTTGGTGGAGAGAGAGGAAGGGGATGTTGGTTGTGAAGTTGGGGGAGAGAGAGAGAGAGAGAGAGAGAGAGAGGAAGAGAGAGGATGTTGGTTGTGAAGTTGGGGGAGAGAGAGAGAGAGAGGATGGGGATGTTGGTTGTGAGTTGGGGTGAGAGAAAGAGAGGAAGGGGATGTTGGTTGTGAAGTTGGGGGGAGAGAGAGAGAGAGGAAGGGGATGTTGGTTGTGAAGTTGGGGGAGAGAGAGAGAGAGAGGAAGGGGATGTTGGTTGTGAAGTTGGGGGAGAGAGAGAGAGAGAGGAAGGGATGTTGGTTGTGAAGTTGGGGGAGAGAGAGAGGAAGGGGAAGCAGCAGAGGACGTGACTGGACTCTGGGTGGGTATCTTTTTAGCACACCCCGGCCGAATAGCCCCCCCCCCCCCAGAGGTACCCGCTGTTGTTGCCTCTGGGAGGTCCAACACACGCGGCTGACTGGCCCACGGGCGCGTCTGTTGTTGCCTCTGGGAGGTCCAACGCACGCGGCTGACTGGCCCCACGGGCGCGTCTGCTGTTGCCTCTGGGGAGGTCCAACGCGCGCGGCTGACTGGCCCACGGGCGCGTATCTTTTGTCACGCCCGACCCGAATAAGCCCCCCCAGAGGTACCCGCTGCTGTTGCCTCTGGGAGGTCCAACGCACGCGGCTGACTGGCCCACGGGCGACTGTGGGTGGGTATCTTTTTTAGCACACCCCGCCCGAATAGCCCCCCCCAGAGGTGCCGCTGTTGTTGCCTCTGGGAGGTCCAACGCACGCGGCTGACTGGCCCACGGCGAGATCTTTTTTCGCCTGGGAGGTCCAACGCACGCGGCTGACTGGCCCACGGGCGCGAAAAGGATACCCCACACACAGTCCAGCCGCGCCTTTTCGCACGCCCGGCCGAATAAGCCCCCCCAGAGGTACCACGCCCCGCCCGAATAAGCCCCCCCAGAGGTGCCGCTGCTGTTGCCTCTGGGAGGTCCAACGCACGCGGCTGACTGGCCCACGGCGAGATCTTTTTTTCGCACGCCCCGGCCGAATAAGCCCCCCCAGAGGTACCGCTGCTGTTGCCTCTGGGAGGTCCAACGCACGCGGCTGACTGGCCCACGGGGCGAAAAAAGATACCCACCCACAGTCCAGCCGCGCCTTTTTTCGCACGCCCCGGCCGAATAAGCCCCCCCAGAGGTACCCGCTGCTGTTGCCTCTGGGAGGTCCAACGCACGCGGCTGACTGGCCCACGGGCGCGTATCCAAAGGGCGCCCTGGACTGGACTCTGGGTGGGTATCTTTTTCGCACGCCCCGGCCGAATAAGCCCTCCCAGAGGTACCGCTGCTGTTGCCTCTGGGAGGTCCAACGCACGCGGCTGACTGGCCCACGGGCGCGTATCTTTTGTCTCACGCCCGGCCGAATAAGCCCCCCCAGAGCTACCCCGCTGGCGCCCTCTCATGGGTACCACTTTGCTAGCCCCCGCCACCCTATTAGAGACATGTGTACACCATTGGATATACCCATCGAAACCATGCCTAGAGGACACAACACATGCCAGTGGCTGACTCTCAGCACTAAAGAGCTATGCGGTAAAAGCTGCATGGGCGAATACTGTAAGGTACACCTCGCTAGATTGCGGAAAGGCGTTGGTACAAAGCCATGTAGGGTGTGCGGAGTGGGCGTCGCAAACAAGCATAGTCTCTGTGGAGGATGTGGGTATCGGCGCATAATCGTTAGACAAAGTATGGCACGAGCGAGAGCCTTTCAGAAGGAGTTTAAACGTCTAGCAAGGATTGAAATTGGCAATTAGAGAAATGTGAACCTATGAATATACCAAACTCAACATGAGCGAGCACGAATACTCCGATGAATATGCGCGAGAGACAGTGGACTCCCTTCAAGAATTAACAATAAGAAAAATCATGGAAGTCCGGAGGTGCGAGCGTCAAGATTGGAACTAACCAAAGCCTTGAAGGCCCTGGGGTGGTGGACGGGGTTGTCTTTGGATAATCTCCCACGGGTATTAAGGGAAGAAATTCTGAGACGCGAGTGTAATGAACGCTTTGATGCTGTGAGGGAAGAGTTATTTTACGCCATGCACAATACAGATGAGTGGAGGAAGCTATTTTACTCTGATGAATGTATACGGCCGAGCGTGACATCTAGATATTGTAGGGAAAGAGATGCTAAAGAGCGTTTCTATTTGGTTCATGATAGTGATGATGATTATGAGGATGAAGAGGGACGAGGCAACTCCCAGCGGTAAACATCGACATCTAATTTCGGGAACTCCCGATATTACTTGTCCTCCGGACGGGTAAAAGCCTCGCGCAGCGATAGTTAATCGTTGTTTTCAGTTGTATCCATGAAGCCCATTCTAAAAATAAAAACCTGTCACGGGACAAGAAAAGCGGTCACAGGACAAGAAAAGCTGTCACAGGCCAACTTTTTTGGTCACACAGCTCATCGGCTTTTTATCGGACCTGTGACCGAAAAAATCAGTCCTGTGACCGAAAAATCAGTCCCGTGACGGGTTTTTATTTTTAGAATGGGCTGTCCCCACTTAGCCACGGAACGTGAAGAGGGGATTTCCCGTCCTCCGGACGGGTAAAAGCCTCGCGCAGCGAATTACAAACAATCAGGAGGGCTCTACCTCCAATACTCGATACTCAGGTGGGCGGTTAGAGGGTGCTGGTCGTCTGAACACAACAGCTGACCCGTCGGATTTTTTAAGTTCTAGTACATCATAGCCCCTGCGGAGAAGAATCCGTATTCGTTTACCACTTTTAACCTCCTTGATTGTTGGGATTCTATCCATAGTATATAGTGGTTTATCCATACCGGTTTATCCATACCGGAATAACTTTCTCGGCTTTAATTGTAGGGCACAGATTTATTTACTGTGATGGAGCGCTTGGTACTTTAGGTGCGTCCTCCAGACGGGCCTCGCGCAGCGAAGGTGTATACGGGGGAGGAAGACATTCAGAGGCGTCTCCACATGCACAAGTTATTTTTGCGGCGCACCGCAACGATATTTGTCGAATTCTGCAATTACTTCCTCTTTCCCTCTCTCCATCCATTCTTTTTTGCTGCGTCATCCAGCTCTCGGGTTTTAGACCGAATCTCTTCCTTCATAGCCCGATACTTATCAAATTCGGCAACAACTAGTTTAAATTCCACATCGGAAATATTGCCGTCTTCTAGGGCTGTGGATACAATTCCGGCGATGGTGTTTAGCTTACTTTCAGCCAGAACACGAATCTCATCGTGCTTCTTAGCCTTCAGATTCAGCTGGCGAGCTACCAGCTTACTGACTGCCCCGAAGGTGCCACAAGCTAGGGCCCCAATCTCTAGTCCTAGAGCTACAGGAGCCATGATAACGGTTGAAAGAAGCGCAATACCGCCAACGCCCATCCCAGCTGTGACTGTAAACAGTGCCGTATCAATACCGTCTAGACTATTAGCACCGCGCCGATATTTCTTGTATAGGGACGTCCGTTTATCTCTCTCGTCCTCCAAACATTTTCGCAGGCGGACAACCTCTTGAATGCGGTAGGACTGGTCGACAGGCCGATCAACTGACGCGTCTAGTGTGGGATACATAGACAGGCAGAACAGGTATATAAAGCTTTATGCAGAACTTTTTATCTGTTTAATTAGGTGCTCAATAACGCGATCACTTACCGGGGACAGGCTAAAAAGTAGCCGTTTAAAGTAAAACGACAATCCACTGAATATAAATTCAAGGGACATTTTTTCAAACACCGCGTTTGCTTCCAAATCGCTAACATTCGTTGAGAGGTCTGCCTTCCCCTCCCCAATTTTTATAACCAAACCCGTCATTTCGGGGCGTTTCCACTTGATTGACACCCCAGGCAAAATCTCGATCAGGGCGCTGGGGAGCATACTGCCCGTCTCAATTTCTAGATATATCACGGACCCCTTTGGGGGTTTTCTTAAGATTTCTAGGTCTCTTGGAACCGTTGTTTGAGCCTGTAACTTCGCAACGTTAACTCCCTTCGGACCCAGGTAGTAAGAATTAACGTGCCCATTGAGGGTCATCGGCTCTGCGCCGGACGGGCGATAGCCGACAAACATGCTGCCAGCGTTCATTAGCCATACCACTTTTGTAATACCACCCTCGGCCGGACTTTGCAAATCTATATAGCGCATGGCTAGGTCCAGCCTGAGCTCCCAATTGGGTTCAAAACCACTTGTATGACTTTCTATGGCGGCCCGCCGATAAAGGCCTCCTTTGGCTAACTCCATCCCATAAATCACCCCCGCGCCCCCCGGATCATCGAATCCTCGAACATCTCCGAGGTTGGCGAAGCAATTCCTCGTGGCCCAGACCTTAGGTCTGTGCTCATTGCTTGAACCTTGCAAGAACTTGTCTACTGGCATAGTAGTAATACTGGCATATTCGATATTATAAACTAATATATTTGTTGAATTGACCCGAACTACCACAGTTTCTCAATGAGGAGAGTTGCCTTTATATTAAGGTTCTTTATAGTATTACTGATGGGTGGTCGCACAGATGATATCGATATCGATAATTCTAAAGACGAGGGTTGTGATATCACACACACTCCCGAGGTGTTGAAATGGATGTAGTCTGTTATCGTATGTTGTAACACTAACGCAGGGGGAGGGCCTATATGCAGCGAGAGGTCAATCGACTCGCGGATACTCCCATTGCGCAGTCCTACCAACTGAATCTTATAGACCCCAGGCGCTCTTATGGAAAGGATTGCTTTTCTGTCGCCTTCGTTACGCGGATCCTGTGTAAGCTGAGGGTTCCCAATCGGGGTGATCGATAAGGTCCTAGATAACGTCCATTGCAAGGAAATCTCATATATATCGTAGCGTTGCCCCAAGGCTCTCACGAGCTCATCTTTTATGGTGTCCTCAACATATGCCTTAGTGGCCGCGTCTTGGGGTGCTTCGGGGTCGGCGAGCTCGGATATTTTGTGATGACCCCACTTAATGTCGTGGGTTGGTGCTTTTGATCCATCCAGCTGTAGGACTTTAGCGTTTAATATATCCATTGTGGATATAACGAGGGCGTCAACGTATTTTTTGGTTGCCGCGCTTTGATCTGTTTGTGGATCAGCAAGACCCGCAATTTCGTTGCCACCCATATGGAGAGCACCGCTCATACTTCCTCCGGATAGAGGCAGGACATCACGTGCGTCAACATACTCTTTAGTAGCCGCATCGCTAGAATCTAAAGGGCTCCCTACGGCTTTCAGCTGGAAGCCCCCCAATGATAGGTCCCCAAGCATAGTATCGCCAGCCCTATGTACGAGGCCGACTGGGCTGCCCCACGAGGCCGCCGCCGCTCCACAGCCGGTGCTATGACCCATATAAAACTTATCCACAGGCATCACACTCTCTGTTTAGCTATGTGTAAGATCACATTTTTAAAAGCATTTCCAGCTGCGAGTTCACACAACACTCGAAGACATAGGTGGCCGCAGATAACCTCTTCGGGTCTCTGCAGTTGGAACGTCTGTGTCTGTATAGGAAGACCCTCGCTGCGCGAAGCTTTTACCCGTCCGGAGGACAGATATTCCACGAGTTCCTTGGGGGGATCCAACCCAAAACTATCGAAATAACAAATCGTACGGCCATCTTTGTAATACGCCACCCAGTGGGTGCCCCCACCACTGCTGGAGTCGAGATTAACTATGCCGCATTCTTTCTGAGAAATCTTGTTAGGCAGGGTGTTTCGTGAAAACACGCCACGAAAGTGGGGGATGGTACGGCCGGCCTTTTCAATATCAAAATTGCTCAGGGGTTCTACTTTTTTTGGGGCGCCAAGTAGAGCCCTGACCCCTTGCATTTGGGGCACATGCCGCGCCCCGTGCTAGGTGCCAAAAACAACCCCGCACCAGCTAGCTGTTTCTCAACCTCACGATTGTGGCGCTCGGCCTCAGCCTGGGCTCGAGCACTCGCTTTTTTATCGTCGACTGCTTTCGCGATAGCCGCACTACCTCCTGCTAGCGACCCCGCTGCAGCGAGCCCCCCTAATATTAGGGCAAAAACGGTAGAAACCCACCCGTTTTTTGAGCCGCTAGCTGTGTTTTGGAAATAACGAGCTCGGCCCCAGCACTGGCGGCGCGTTTCTTCTCCAGGTGAGCTATTTGTCGCTTAGTGAGCCCCAGGGTATCGTCGCCATGAAGCTGCTCAACCGTCAGCCGAATAGTAACGCCTACCCCATCATGGGCGGCTTTTGCCAATGATTCTTTCTGCCCCTACGTAAGTGTTAACCCAAAAGGAGTATACTTCATTTTCCTATACTGTATATTGATGGAGATTTTTGTTTAATACAATTTGCTAAATTTCGTGCCGTCAGACTCTAGCGTCAGCAGCCGGTCGCTAATGAGCACTGCGTAGGCCATGGTTCCAGCTGGCACGTTAGAAGCAAAAGTCGCCCTGACCTGTACGGTTTGGACGGCCGTTTTCAACCGCTCCGACTGTCTGCGGACATCGATGACGTGGATTGGGTATAATTCTACAAATTCGAGCGGAGTCACCTGGTTTGAGGACACGCTTCCCTCAATACCATAGTATTCTGCCTTAAAGTCACATAACCTCTTGTAAGCCCTGGAAATCTTTCGCTGTACAAAGTCCATTTTTTCCTCGGAGTCAGGATACTGATCGGTATTTAACCTCACATGAATGTCAGTTAAATTTACATGGTCAAAGCAAGCCGGATTGCTGGTCTGGCTATCGCGGTTGGTTTGGAAAGCCACCAAAAGCCATCGTGGTTTTTCAGTGCCCGACGTAATGGAGAGAGTCCAGGTAAACGAACTGGCTTCCGGCACGGCAAAGCTTTCACATTGAAGAGCTCGAAAAGATATCGGCACCTTTATTTTAGCGCCTATCTGCTCTACTAATTCTGTCTTGGCAGCCAAAGAAGGCATGACGTGCGGTATTACCCAGGCAAGCTTAGTTAGCGTGACTTTCCCTCTAGGCGCCGCAGCATCGCGAAATATGCCTTTGGTATCTGATTCACGAGATAATATCAACGAATGTTTACAACCATAAACCACCTTGCGGTAGTCCTCGCAAAAACCGAACAGGTGGCTTAACGGGACGCAGAACGAAAACGTCCCGCTTGGATTCGGCTTGACCACTACTAGCTGCCGTCGGGCCTCCCACCCAGTATTAGCTGATTCAGCCGCCGCTGAGGTATCTTTTTGCCAGCACATGTTAAGACCCTCGGCCTTTGAAAAATCATCTCCATATGTCAACAGGCCCTTAATTGTTGTGGCTTGGCCAGGGTTGAGAACATTCTCAATATCTTGATCATTGAGCCGGTACCTTAGCCGCGAGAACATGTACATAACGGCGTTATTTACGAGCGAAGCAAGCGTTGTAGGTGTGTAGTCGACTTCTGTGCCGGATGCTAGCCTCCCTTCAACATTGAGAAAACTTTTAGACGGGTGTGTGTAAACGTCTTGGAAGTTTACTTCGATTGCTATATCCTGATTGTTGTTTATTGTGGCGGGGTTTTGTGGGTGATACTCCTTGTAGACGTACGACTCGATGCTCTCGTCAACAAGCGTCTGCTCTACAAGAGTCAACATTTCATCGGTAATTTCTTGTATATCCGCCATAGAAAATTTACTTCAGATATAGAAACAATTCTATTTTCTAATAAAGAATTTTCCTAAAACCCGAGCCTGCTATCCGACTGTTGATATTTTGACGTGCCGCTTCAGTCGTGGGGGCCGCAAGCCCATGCAGAATCTCTAAGGTTTTTTCAGAGATAACTCTCTCCGGCCCTGTAGCGGCTCGCGTGGACGAGCGTGCTTTGCTGCGGACTATGTCAGCGATTTGCTTAATTGAGGCTGCGGTTGTAGCGCCGGCCTTAGCAACTTTACCGGCCACGTCCGCTACATTTGCTATAGCGCCTTTGTTTGCCACAACGAATTTACCGAAACCCCCAATAGCTCGCACCACGGGTTGTATCCAGTCCGACAGGCCTTTTCCGATTACATAGCGCTGTCTTTTCATCCGCCGGTTTCCCTCTGCCACGTTCCGCGAAATTCTCAACATGGTAGCTTAGAAGATTTTCTATAATGACAGTCAAAATGTTTAATGTAAGAATTTTACTTCAAATCTGCCGAAGATGTAATCTAGCTGTAATTCGTTCCCCTCGGAGATTCAATTGAGAGCCATTCTGATCCGTTAGCCACAAGCGTATTCTTTGAATACTGCCACGCTGGCTTACCGGCAAATAAACCAAATTGTGTGGAGTCTCAATGATCTTAAATCCAGGTTGTACGCCTGGGTAGAAGCTGTACAGAACGGGGTGGTTGGTGCCATTCAGGTAAGAACCACCGACTAGATCGCAGTTTACAAGTATGCTACTAAGTGTTGAAATGTCTACTGGTTTGTCCCCTGTGTGGAATCCAGTAGTGGATAGCACCCTCGGCTCGAATCCGAGAGTCGACGCAATGGTAGATTTGCTCATGTCAACTCTGTAGCTAGGGTTCGTAATCTCGATGTTGGCACGTAATGTCGCCCTGTTTGCTCCTACAACTATGTTATGTGCCTGCGTCTCAGAATTCCAATCACCGCTGCCCTTCAGCTGGCATTGAATCTCATCGTTGATTTGAGCGAGTTCGTAGCTTCCTTCTGGTAAATCAAGTGTCTTCCAGGTAACCCCTGCGTCTGGGCTGTAGACGAAAGTATTATTACTTTCTGTAATGTTGGGGACAGCGTTATATGTCTCCAAATTGACTAGAGCTAATTCGCACTTATTGTTGGGTTCGAGGTAAAAGGGCGGAGAGAAGGTGGTTGTCCAGTCGGTGCTGTTTGACGAAAATACGAAAGAGTTACCCTCTTTAGGGCGAAGATGGCTTTCAATCTTCTGTAACTGAAACTCCATTTGGGGTATGCACTTATAGGAGGCTTCTGTTCAATTCGAGAATCAAAGCCTTAGGAGCCGCGCCACTGCGAAGGAGCTCGTCTAAAATAGCCGAAATTTCATTATCAAGGCCCGTATTAACTGCACGCTTCGAGGCAGCTAATAGCTGTAGCCTTTCAACTAGCGCTTCTGGATCCTTATAATATTGCAAAGCCCCACCTTCGCTGCGCGAGGCTTTTAC
Source organism: Megaustenia siamemsis (assembly GCA_032433765.1). Taxonomy (NCBI): domain Eukaryota; kingdom Metazoa; phylum Mollusca; class Gastropoda; order Stylommatophora; family Ariophantidae; genus Megaustenia; species Megaustenia siamemsis. Next base: position 21,836,833 of record JAVIAB010000059.1, on the reverse strand, counting down.
CCGTCCGGAGGACCTTATCAGCTGGTGTTTTTTGCTCTTTCGCCCATGGAGAGGCAAGCCCGCAAGTTCAGCCAGCCGCTGGAAAGTTTTGACAGCCTCGGGGGTATATTGCATCGTTTTTAAAAAGCGTTTTGTGAGGAGAGTGTAAAGCGAATCATCTGCCGGGGCTTCGAACACAAGATTGTCACCATTATCGAACGCCCGCAGTTTCCCCGCCTGCAAAGCTTGCGGGTCGATTGTGAGGGATCCAAACCGGTTTCCCTTTAGTTTCAACCACTACCTGTAGCGGTAGCTGTAGCGTCCTCCGGACGGGTAAAAGCCTCGCGCAGCGAAGTAGCGGTAGCTGTAGCGTCCTCCGGACGGGTAAAAGCCTCGCGCAGCGAAGTAGCCCCACTAGATCGGACGAGCCTGTAACCCTGTGTTAGTAGGCGAAGACGTTCACTATATTGTTTTAGAGCGTCCTTTTCCATCGTTAATTGCTGCTTTCTTTCTTCTGTGGTGGCTTTACGCTTTTTTCCGCTCCCAGTACATATCGGTTAGTGTGAGTGACTCTATTGATGGTGTTGGCGATTTCTTGTGTGTCGCTGAGGTCGAGTTCGCTGGGGGGCTTAAATCCGTGGCGCCTTATTATTTCAATATCCAACCCTTGGTCGGGACTAATATATAGCGTGGGGGCATCTTCTATCGGCAGAGGCATGTCTTGACGTGCCGTCGGTGCCGCTCCGTGGAGTGCGTAGGCTTGTCTTGACGTGCCGTCGGTGTCCTCCGGACGGGTAAAAGCCTCGCGCAGCGAAGGTGCTGGCAAGCGCTCTATTGCGGCTGTGACTTTTCCTATCTCCGCTGCTTGGTGTGAGGTGATTGGTTTGAAAAGTTTGGCTGCCTCTTCCTGCAGAGACGACTCCCCTAGTGATTCTGTTTGAAGGCGTTGCCGCGCCTGGTCTCTGAGCGCTAGGTAGTTCCGGACGAGGGCTGTACGTTCGCGCATGTCGGTTACTTTGCGCCACATCCCTACTTCAAATAGATTTCATCCCTACTTTAAATAGATGACTTCGGTATGTAGAATCGATCAAATCCACATCGATACCGACCATCATAGGCCCGGCTGGTCAGATCGATACAACAGAACCCGTACGGCTCGCGCGTGCACGCACTAAAGAAGTTTCGAAATTCTTCGAAAGGCATGTCACCACACACATAGGTGTCATGTATGGCGCGCAAGTTTTTCGTGTCTTGATTAAATATGATAAGCATGTTACAATTATCTCGAATCGTTTGTTTGGGAATCCTGAAATAATTCTGCGTTAGATAGAATGAATCCGCACCACCGTGACGGCCTTGGCTGAAGTATTTCTCGATGGGGGTTTGTTTTTCCAACATAACGTCATCAAATACCATAATGCTACGTTCGTTTTTGTTCAGACTCTCTACTGGGATGATATCATCTGATATGCTGTGAAACGAGGCTACCTCTTTCCCAGTGACTGCTTTAATGGCATCCGCCCAGTCCTGCAGCCACTGGTATTTCTCTTGTCTAAGGGATTTTGAGTATATATGCAGTCTATTGTATTTAAGGAAATCCTTTCTTAGGAGGAGATTGAGCATCAGGTTTGTTTTACCACATCCGGACGGGCCGCAAATTACACAACGGATGCTACTAGGAAGCAGCCAATGGTGTTTGTGCTCGTGTGGATTCGATTCATCAAGATCTAAATTTAAGATTTCCATACTTCTATATTTAGGGAGAGATGTATTGCCTCCGCTGTAAACAACACACTCCCACTTCAAATGAGGAGACTATAACTCTAAAGAACAACCGACCAGCCAAGAGAGGTGTTTGCACGGTGTGCGGTGCTAGAAAGAGCCAAATTCTCCCTGCGTCCTCCGGACGGGTAAAAGCCTCGCGCAGCGAAGGTGCTGGTCTTCTTAACAGTGCCATGAATGCCCTACCTCTGCCCGAGATGCATATGCGTCTCCCCAAAGGGGTCCCATCTGAAGATGTCCCGGGTGGAACTTTTCAAAACACTGGAAAATACTCATATTGCGGGCCGTTTACCAAGATTGCCAAACGCCTCTCTCAGGGCTATAGGGGTGTGAATAGTCTTGATCGTGCCTGTCTAAACCACGACGTTGCCTACGCAGCCCATAAAGATACCCCCGGACGGAATCATGCGGATGATGTACTGGCAGCTACCGCATCGCAGATTGCACTATCAGATGCTCCAGACTGGGAAAAGCGTGATGCTAAGACGGTTTCTGCGATTATGGCTGCGAAATCACGCTTCGGGATGGGCCTTAAAAAAAAGTCGCGAAGGAGGTAGTAGAAAATATTCCTAAACTGAAGAAGTTTTCTATGGCAGAGAAGTCCGACGGCACGTCAGCAATCATGGAGAAATTCTACTACAGTCCTCAAGGCTATTGGCGTGGGCTGGCGGCCATCCCGAAGCTTGCTGCGGCAGCCCGAGTTAGCAAAAAGGATGCTCGGGACTGGCTCTCGAAACAAGACATATGGCAGCTCTATTTGCCTGCTCCTCGACGAATACCACGGCCACATTTTAACGTGACTGCGCCAAACGAAGTTCATCAAGGGGATTTATTATATCTGCCGCATGATCGTGTGAAACGACGCACGTACAAATACGCCTTGACCCTCGTCGATATAGCCTCCCGGTACAAAGAGGCAGAGCCTTGGCTACAAAAGATTCACAAGAGGTTGCAGACGCCCTTGAGAGGATTTATAAACGGGGCCCTCTAGTTTTTCCAAAGCTTCTTCAGGTCGACCCGGGAAGAGAATTCATGGGCTCGGTATCAACACTTATGGCAAAACATGGGACTGAAATACGGCGTGGGCGTGTGGACCTCCATAGAGACCAAGGTATAGTAGAACGTTTTAACCGGACTCTGGCCGAGCGGCTTTTTGGTCACCAGTATGCTCAGGAGCTATTGCTTGCTGCCCGTGGGTCTTCTGAGCGGTCTGCAGAATGGGTGGCTCGACTCCCTGCGGTTGTTGCGGCTTTAAACAATGAGCCGACTCGGCTGACAGGTAAGAAGCCTGTGGATGCCATTAAACTTCAGAGAGTGACTGCGCAACCCTCATCTGTCGTTCCAGGACACCCTGTAGGGCTCGAGGAGCCGCTGATCCCGTCTGATGCAATGGTTCGGTATTTGTACCAGCCTGGCGAGCTCGAGGGTGGTCGAAAACGTGCTACTGACCCCGTGTGGTCTGTGACCCTGCATTCGATCCGAAATGTATTGCGGCAGAATGGCCAGCCTGCTGTGTACTATTTGGAAGATGGTCCACAGCGTGGGTTTGTGCGTGAAGAGTTGATGCTTGTTCCTGAGGGGACAGAGCTTCCTCCAGGTAAGATTCTTGCAATCAATTGAACCCAAGGAGACTCATGTAATCTAACGGCGTCATCAGAAACAATGTTCCTAATAGATGCCCAAGAAATGCATCGTCGACACCCAGGCACATTTTGGGCCCCACCCGATGAAGAGCTTCAGCGATTGAAATCAGGGGACATCGTAAAAGTTTGTAATGGGGAGGAGCGATTTTGGGTAGTGATTCAAACTGTAGAGTACCCACATGACTGGAATGCTTCTGATATTAGATTAACTGGTGTGCTTGATAATAACTTAGTAAGTTCTAGTGCTCGTCTCGGGGACGTTATAGAATTTCGAGGCATGCATGTATATGATATATACCCTTCGCTGCGCGAGGCTTTTACCCGTCCGGAGGACGACTGAATCCCTTCGCTGCGCGAGGCTTTTACCCGTCCGGAGGACGGCTAGGCGGCGATAAGTGCTGCGCCCCCTCTTTTTCGGTTGCAGTCCAGACAGGTCAGCCGTATGTTTCCTACGCAGTGGCCCTTGCTGTTGTCTAGCCGATCGACGCTAAACTGCTGCATATCAGCCGGCCGATACGACCACAACATTAGACAGTTACATGCAGCGCAATGGTTTTTTTGGGCCTCGTGAAGTTGCAATATGTAGTCAACTTTTAGGTCAAACCCAGGAAGTCCTTTTGCCTGGTCTAGACTCTTATAACTAACAAGCTTCCTCGATATTGTTGCGCGCACAGGCATGTACTGTGCTGTCAAATCGATTACATCTGCGGCTGCCTCGGCCGGCGGACACCCCACCCGTTTGAGCTGGTGACTATACTCCACCCGAGAGACAGCCAGATACACGAGGTTGGACCACGTAAGCCAGTCGTCAATGATCCAGACCTTCTGTGGGTCAGAGATGGTAAGACCCTGGCTAGAATGGATCGTCAAGGCATAGCCCAGGCGCCAATCATCAGTCGTGATAGCACTCTCAGCTGCAGCTATCGATACCTCTACAACATCGTTGAGTACGAGCACTTCCTTGTTTTCTGTTCCAGGTATGAGGACCTCAATATTTTGCTTCCTGCTGTCCTTGGGGTGATACAGCAGAGGCACAGGGACATCTTGGAACTGCTCCTTATGCCGCTGGAATAAGAGCGTCTGTGCCCGATCGCGGACCTTGGTGCGTGAGACCAGTATAAGATCTCTTGGCGTCCAGTCTTTAACAAACCTATTCCACTCGAGGCAGCCTGGAGGGCCTTACGCATTTCTTTGCACTGGACCTTGTCAGACTGAAGCCGGATACGCCTTTTCAGAGCTTTTAGCTCCTCGTCTTTCGCTCTGTGGTCGACGGAAATCTCTTCGTAGTAGCCGCAGGTTTCCTGTAGCCAGTCATGGGGCATGCCACCAGCGATCGGTGGCGGCTGGCCTTGATCACCGCAACATATGACCTGGACCCCACGTTGATCGAGCCACCCCAGGAACAACTCCAGGATAGGCTTTGACACAGTGCAGACTTCGTCCCATATGATGACACGGGGAATGTATTTGTCGCCCATGCGCTCAGGCGTCCAGTCAACATCTGCAATCTGCGGACCTTTCTGGTTGCTACCAGGTACATGGAGAGATTCCCCTTGTTTTCGGGAAACAAACTCTATAACCTCTCCCGCACCCCCTATAGACAGCAACACTTCATCTGTAGAAGTTCAATCCTTTTTGCCTTCCAAACTGTAATAGGTCTCTTGTGTTTTTTCTGCAACACTGCTAGGTCCTCCGCAGTTGCCTTAGCTCTCCGCGTCCCACACCAACGGAAGAAGCTATGGTAGGTCTGTGATTTAACCCCCTGGTCCGCATCTCTTTGGCCAGACGATGGGTATGAGTAAACACGATGGGATCTCTCTCACGGAATAGCTCGATCGCTCTCGTTGTCTTGCCGGAGCCGCCTCCGCCATTCAGGTAACAGAATCGATGTCTCGACAGTGGGTCGTCGTAGCGTGGCGCTGCGCTATTCTCCATAATTGACAGGACGTAAGTGTCATACTGGCTGATGTACTCGGGCTTTGGAAGGTAGGCAGCGTGCTCCTTAGGCTCGTACAGCCTCTCGCCCTTGTCGCGCCACTGGGCCGGGCCAACTGTTGGAGGAAGCATCACCATCCCACCTTCTTTGCAGTTGTCACATTTGCTTTTTTGGCAATCACACCGAGGTAATACAGCACCCTCGTTGCTGTGTGATGGGTGCCAAATGCAATTACAATAGCAGGGTGCCTTGACGGGTTTATTTTTCGGCACGTATGCCTCGACCCCCTCGAGCTTATGCAGCGCCGTTTTCTTGAGATATATGCTGTCAGTGGCGACCCGGACGGCCTCTGTGGGATCAAATCTGACCAGCATTGTGACGAGGTTGATATGGGCGTAGGCCAACATGCTGGCGCGTAGATGCGCGTACTGAGGCTGGCTGCCGTCGTGATATGTAAGTATCCACCCTAGAGGGAATTTCTCTGGAGCTCCGACCAGAGTGCCACTTTGCATCGTGTCGCGAACCAGGTAGTCGAGCTCCCCCTGGTCAGTCACTAGCCTGCGGGTCAACTTTTGCAGCCAGCTTTCCTCCCTTGTGTAAATTTGCCGATGATTGCACAGCGGACATCGCGACCTTCTGGCAGCCAGACCTCTTCCTGCTTCTCGAAGGCCAGCAGGGCCTCTCTGACTCTGAGATGGACAAGCAAGCCGGTCTCTACAAAGAAGGCCAGCAGCGGCGTCGGGGCCCACCTCTTTTCCGCGAAATGTCTTCCGTACCAGGCAGGTATGACAGGATGACAGTTGTCTGTCCACACCCATTCTTGGACCTCAGCGAAGCCGGTGCCTATGTCGGTGGGGAGAGGACCATTGATGCTGACCCTGGTCATGCGGTGGCCCGGATGTCCAAACCGTTGGAACCATGGCGCAGCCTCGCCATTGCCTAGGAAGCTGGCGGGGTAACATTCCTTCATGTCGATGCAGACGATATCTTTTAGGGTGTAGTCCATCGAATTCCAGAGCCCACCGTGCCCGTGTTCCACGCAAGCCTTTTGCACATCACCGAGAATGCTTGCTGGGGTCGGCCTCCATCCGTTTTTCTTAACAGCGACGAGGTTGGATGCGTGGTTGTCACTGAAACACCGTCTGGCGAGCGACTCCGGATCACCCAAGTCAGTATCATCAAATGACACCTCACTGGCCAGGCGTTCACAAGCCGTCACGATTTTGTCGTGATCTGTACGCTTCTTAAATGTTCGACCGTCTTGAAGAACAAACTGGTCGACGGCGAGCCGCCCTTCCGAGGAACCCCCCAGAAGCCAGACTGCAACCGGCGCACCCTGGGTGGCTTCTCTGATGGCGTCCACAATGCCACCCTCGTAGAAGTGGACCTCCCTGCTAAGCGGAATTGTAGGTCCTTACTCCACGCGTGGCCGTTGTGAACGATGAGCTCTATGTTGCGGTGCCCGTTTTGATACTTGCCGCTGCAGTATATAATCCCACCGGCTATGTCTCGCAAGATGATGGCTCGTTTGAGGATCTTTTCCAGTTCAGCCACATCATTGATCGTGGCCCCGGGTCTACGAACTCGTTCCTCCCAATCCCGTATTTTTTGCCGTCTGGTGGGTGTTAACCCTTGTCCTCGAAGAGCGTCTTCAAAGTGCGCTATCACACTCTGAGCAACACAGTTCAAGTCACCGTCGCGCAGCGGTGCTAGATTGGCAGGGTCTGGGTCTCGGATCTGGTAGAGACCGTACACGACCGCGGACTCTGGATAACCTTTTTCGTAATACGGCTTGTCGATCCCTGTTAGCGCGCCAGGCTTCATATCCCGAGAAAACTCGACAATACCACCCCCCTTTTTGATTTCCAATTTAATCGGGTCAAATTTATCTCTGATAACCCACTCCTCCTCGGGTTCTTCTACATTGCCGTTCCAAGCCTGTCTGAGAAATTTGATCCTACAAAGGGACCTACCCCACGGGAAATATTGAATGAGCCTTGCTGCCCTCTCGTCAGTCATAGTACAGACATCTTTGTCGTCCTCCGTCCTCTCTACAAACCATGTAGAGTAAGTGCGAACGGCACCGTCTACTTCAAACTCCTCCTTGGCCTGGGCAATGAGATCAACCCACGGCTCTCCCACTGGGAGTGGATAGGGTGAGATACCACCACATCCAGATCATAAAATCGCAGGCCCTTCCCGGGCGATGGGATCAGAGGCTTCGCTAGCCTCCTCTTTACATCCTTTGGGATGGGCCAGTCCAAGATGCTCTGCGCCCGATGTTGGGCCAGCCTGTCTGCCAGATCCTGTAGAGCCAGACGTGACCTTGGATAAGGGGGGCGAACACCCGTCTCTCGCTCATATTCAGCTCGGAGTATGAGCGCTCGCTCATGATGCAACATGTTGAGTTTGGTATATTCATAGGTTCACATTTCTCTAATTGCCAATTTCAATCCTTGCTAGACGTTTTAAACTCGAGAGGGCGCCAGCGGGGTAGCTCTGGGGGGGCTTATTCGGCCGGGCGTGAGACAAAAGATACGCGCCCGTGGGCCAGTCAGCCGCGTGCGTTGGACCTCCCAGAGGCAACAGCAGCGGTACCTCTGGGGGGGCTTATTCGGCCGGGGCGTGCGAAAAAAGATCTCGCCGTGGGCCAGTCAGCCGCGTGCGTTGGACCTCCCAGAGGCAACAGCAGCGGCACCTCTGGGGGGGGGGGGGGGGGCTTATTCGGGCGGGGCGTGGTACCTCTGGGGGGGCTTATTCGGCCGGGCGTGCGAAAAGGCGCGGCTGGACTGTGTGTGGGGTATCCTTTTCGCGCCCGTGGGCCAGTCAGCCGCGTGCGTTGGACCTCCCAGGCGAAAAAAAGATCTCGCCGTGGGCCAGTCAGCCGCGTGCGTTGGACCTCCCAGAGGCAACAACAGCGGCACCTCTGGGGGGGGGCTATTCGGGCGGGGTGTGCTAAAAAAGATACCCACCCACAGTCGCCCGTGGGCCAGTCAGCCGCGTGCGTTGGACCTCCCAGAGGCAACAACAGCAGCGGGTACCTCTGGGGGGGCTTATTCGGGTCGGGCGTGACAAAAGATACGCGCCCGTGGGGCCAGTCAGCCGCGCGCGTTGGACCTCCCAGAGGCAAACAGCAGACGCGCCCGTGGGCCAGTCAGCCGCGTGCGTTGGACCTCCCAGAGGCAACAACAGACGCGCCGTGGGCCAGTCAGCCGCGTGTGTTGGACCTCCCAGAGGCAACAACAGCGGGTACCTCTGGGGGGGGGGGGCTATTCGGCCGGGGTGTGCTAAAAAAGATACCCACCCAGAGTCCAGTCACGTCCTCTGCTGCTGGGGATGTTGGTTGTGAAGTTGGGAGAGAGAGAGAGAGAGAGAGGAAGAAGATGTGGTTGTGAAGTTTTGGTGGAGAGAGAGGAAGGGGATGTTGGTTGTGAAGTTTTGGTGGAGAGAGAGGGAGGGGATGTTGGTTGTAAAGTTTTGGTGGAGAGAGAGGGAGGGGATGTTGGTTGTGGAGTTGGGGGAGAGAGAGGGAGGGGATGTTGGTTGTGAAGTTGGGGGAGAGAGAGGGAGGGATGTTGGTTGTGAAGTTGGGGGAGAGAGAGGGAGGGGATGTTGGTTGTGGAGTGGGGGAGAGAGAGGGAGGGGATGTTGGTTGTGAAGTTGGGGGAGAGAGAGGGAGGGGATGTTGGTTGTGAAGTTGGGGGAGAGAGAGGGAGGGGATGTTGGTTGTGGAGTTGGGGGAGAGAGAGGGAGGGGATGTTGTTGTAAAGTTTTGGTGGAGAGAGAGGGAGGGGATGTTGGTTGTGAAGTTGGGGGAGAGAGAGGGAGGGGATGTTGGTTGTGAAGTTGGGGGAGAGAGAGGGAGGGGATGTTGGTTGTGGAGTTGGGGGAGAGAGAGGGAGGGGATGTTGGTTGTGAAGTTGGGGGAGAGAGAGGGAGGGGATGTTGGTTGTGGAGTTGGGAGAGAGATAGGGAGGGGATGTTGGATGTGGGTGTTGGGGGAGAGATAGGGAGGGGATGTTGTTGTTAAGTTTTGGGGGAGAGAGAGGGAGGGGATGTTGGTTGTGAAGTTGGGGGAGAGAGAGGGAGGGGATGTTGGTTGTGAAGTTGGGGGAGAGAGAGGGAGGGGATGTTGGTTGTGAAGTGGGGGAGAGAGAGGGAGGTGATGTTGGTTGTGAAGTTGGGGGAGAGAGAAGGAGGGGATGTTGGTTGTGAAGTTGGGGGGAGAGAGGGAGGGGATGTTGTTGTTGTGAAGTTGGGGGAGAGAGAGGGAGGGGATGTTGGTTGTGGAGTTGGGGGAGAGAGAGGAAGGGGATGTTGGTTGTGAAGTTGGGGGAGAGAGAGGAAGGGGATGTTGGTTGTGAAGTTTTGGTCGAGAGAGAGAGGGAGGGGATGTGGTTGTGGAGTTGGGGGAGAGAGAGGGAGAGGGATGTTGGTTGTGAATTTTGGAGGAGAGAGAGGGAGGGGATGTTTGTTGTTATGTTTTGGCGGAGAGAGAGGGAGGGAGGGGATGTTGGTTGTGAAATGGGGGAGAGAGATGGAGGGGATGTTGGTTGTGAAGTTTGGCGGAGAGAGAGAGGAGGGGATGTTGGTTGTTAAAATTATATCTCCCCTTGACGCTGAAAGGCAAATGAGGAAGAAAAGCTAAAGGAGAAGAAGAAGAAAAAGACTTACCATAACACTTTATTCTCTATGCCTGATTTTCTCAAATATTCATTTCAGTTGTTTCATTTTCATTACTGTGTGTTATTTTCTTTCCCCCTACATTCTGTTTCTGTAATAATCAAATTTGCATCTGTCTGCCAATTTCCATCTGCTAGTTTGAACCAAATAAGAAGTATGAGGCTGGTTTGAAGGTATGCCAGTTTGGCATGAGTTATCTGAATTCCGGCTTCCTGTCTGGAGAGTTTTATTAAAATTTACTGTGCAGATGTTTGTAAATTATCTGCTCTGAATTTTAAAAAGTCTTGATCAAAGTACATTTTCTATGTTTTCTAGTTTTCTTTTTTTAGTTCTTTCTCTTTCACCTCTTTTGCATTCTTAATTTAATTGTTCAGTTTCTAAATTTCAAGGTTACTTCTTTCTAAGTCTATTTTTCTTTCTTAATTTGCATCATATTTACATTAGCCAGTCTACTGGTCTAGATTTTGTTCTGTGCTTAGAGTACGTGTCTCACTAAAAAATAATTGTTTTATTATGTTGTTGCTAGTTTTAAAAAAAAACGTCACATATTTTCTCTTACTTATAAAGTTTGCAACATGGCAGTGCCATTTATATTATTTTATGAAGTAGTTCAAGATCACAATTGAAGGTTCAATTTGACATACTATTATTATAGATTTATGACTCAATATTCCAATTTGTTGAACTATCTTTCCTATACTCAATAACCTACATTCTGGTTTTGTCTTAAGCAGAATAAAAAGTTGCTTTTTTTTTATTTCTAAACATCAAATTGTGTTTAACTCCTTAATTTTTTTTTTTTTTACATGCATACATTTTCTGGAAATTCTCTAACTGACTTATATTTCTTTCATAACATATGTCCTACATCTCTCAATAATAACATAAATACATTTCTTACCATAAAATATGTTCTATAACTCTCAATAATAACATTAAATACATTTTCTTACCATAAAATATGTTCTATAACTTTCCATAAAATATGTTCTATAACTTTTAATAAAATTTGTTCTATAACTTTCCATAAAATATGTTCTATAACTTTCCATAAAATATGTTCTATAACTTTCCATAAAATATGTTCTATAACTTTCCATAAAAACATTACAGAAATGTGAATTCACTCATAAAATTGATTGTTCAACTTACCGAAGCTTAGATGCATCTTTAAAGTAATGGCAAGAACATGAAAAAATATAAGGATTTCAAATATTTAGGAAGTTTAGCATCATTTAGCAAGAAATGCAAATTTTAAATAAAGAAGAAATGCAATAAAGTAAACTAGATAATTGAACGACTAGCACCAGTAACATGATTGATATAAAATTAGTAAATAAAATAGTCTCTTTGCCAACATTGTGCTATCCATGTTAAAAATTACAGTCACAATAAAATAAAAGAGTTATCTAACTATTAAAATGAGATGTATGAAAAGAACACTAAATGTAGCAAGAAAAGATTAAATCAAAAGCAAGCAATAGAAGGAAAAGCAGGTATAACTCCATCAGGGATTATATGCATAAGTAAAAACTCATCAGCACAAACACAAAACTTAGGCTATTCAAATCAAATGTACTATCAACCCTTACGTATGCGTGTGAAAGCTGGAAAACAATAAGAGATATAGAAACAAAGTTGAACGCATTCGAAAATAAATGTCTAAGGAAAATACTTGGTATAGCGTGGGACGAATTCAAAACAAATGAGGAAATTAGAGAAATCGCCAATCAACCACTAATATCTTCAGTAATAAAGAAAAGACGATGGTCATAAGTTGGACATGTGATGAGACAAATGGTGAGATTTGATAAAATATCTTTAAAAGAATTTAAAACTGTTAGAACAAAAATTCAGATAAGAGAAGGAGTATTTGGTCTACGCCCTATGGGCCGGCTACGACTCGAAAGGTCAATAGATAGATAGATAGAAAAACTAAGTAGTCTGGAAATAAAACATATCATAGTAAAAAAAAATATCTTACAACAAACATTAATCATTAAACTAACAAATATTCTGCAAAACAAATATGAAGAAAATATCAGATTTCTAAACATATGACATTGAATTAACATAATTTAAATTCTACACAAATTACTTTTTGGAAATCAAATCTGAGAAATCTATCAGGAGTGCTTAATTTTCTATCAAAGCTGTAAGACACAAGAGAACTGAAAACAAAGTGGATAAGATAATAAAAATAATAAAATATATAATAATAATAAATGACTCGCTATAAATGACAGTTAAAAACTCTAACAGTTAATAAAGAGATATCAAACAGATAGAAAATATGTGCACTATCACATGAAAAAGTTATTGGAAACATTTACAATACACATAAATAATATTTACTCTTTAATCATGAAAATTTAAATTCTAAAATAAAACAGAACTTCACAAATTCTTCTCCTGCTATTCTGTCCCAACCATATTGCCTTGGTTTATTCTGTCCCCAACCAGTTTATTCTGTCTCCAACCAGTTTATTCTGTCTCCAACCAGTTTATTCTGTCCCCAACCAGTTTATTCTGTCTCCAACCAGTTTATTCTGTCTCCAACCAGTTTATTCTGTCTCAACCAGTTTATTCTGTCCCCAACCAGTTTATTCTGTCTCCAACCAGTTTATTCTGTCCCAACCAGTTTATTCTGTCCCCAACCAGTTTATTCTGTCTCCAACCAGTTTATTCTGTCTCCAAACAGCCTATCTAGTTCTATTCTGTTCACAACCAGTTTGTCCAGTTCTATTCTGTCTCCAAATAGCCTGTCTAGTTCTATTCTGTCTCCAACCAGCCTGTCTATTAGTTCTATTCTGTCTCCAACCAGCCTGACCAGTTCTATCCTGTCTCCAACCAGCATGTCAAGTTCTATTATGTCTCCAACCATCCTGTCCAGTTCTATTATGTCTCCAACCAGCCTGTCAAGTTCTATTATGTCTCCAACCAGCCTATCCAGTTCTATTATGTCTCCAACCAGCCTGTCAAGTTCTAGTATGTCTCCAACCAGCCTGTCAAGTTCTATTATGTCTCCAACCAGCCTGTCAAGTTCTATTATGTCTCCAACCAGCCTGTCAAGTTCTATTATGTCTCCAACCAGCCTGTTAAGTTCTATTATGTCTCCAACCAGCCTGTCAAGTTCTATTTTGTCCCCAACCAGCCTGTCAAGTTCTATTATGTCCCCAACCAGCCTGTCAAGTTCTATTATGTCTCTAACCAGCCTGTCCAGTTCTATTCTGTCTCCAACCAGCCTGTCCAGTTCTATTTTGTCCCCAACCAGCCTGTCAAGTTCTATTATGTCCCCAACCAGCCTGTCAAGTTCTATTATGTTCCCAACAAGCTTCTCTAGTTCTATTCTATCCCCAACCAGCCTCTCTAGTTCTATTCTATCCCCAACCAGCCTCTCCAGTTCTATTCTGTCCCCAGCCAGCCTCTCCAGTTCTATTCTGTCCCCAGCCAGACTGTCCAGTTCTATTCTGTCTCCAACCAGCCTCTCCAGTTCTATTCTGTCCCCAGCCAGCCTGTCCAGTTCTTCTGTCCCCAACCAGCCTCTCCAGTTCTATTCTGTCCCCAACCAGCCTGTCCAGTTCTATTCTGTCCCCAACCAGCCTGTCCAGTTCTATTCTGTCCCCAACCAGCCTGTCCAGTTCTATTCTGTCCCCAACCAGACTGTCCAGTTCTTTTCTGTCCCCAACCAGCCGTCCAGTTCAATTCTGTCTCCAACCAGCCTCTCCAGTTCTATTCTGTCCCCAGCCAGCCTGTCCAGTTCTATTCTGTCCCCAACCAGCCTATCCAGTTCTATTCTATCCCAACCAGCTGTCCAGTTCTATTCTGTCCCCAACCAGCGTCCAGTTCTATTCTGTCTCCAGCCAGCCTATCCAGTTCTATTCTGTCTCCAGCCAGCCTGTCCAGTTCTATTCTGTCTCCAACCAGCTGTCCAGTTCTATTCTGTCTCCAACCAGCTGTCCAGTTCTATTCTGTCTCCAACCAGCTGTCCAGTTCTATTCTGTCTCCAACCAGCCTGTCCAGTTCTATTCTGTCTCCAACCAGCTGTCCAGTTCTATTCTGTCTCCAACCAGCCTGTCCAGTTCTATTCTGTCCCAACCAGCTGTCCAGTTCTATTCTGTCTCCAACCAGCTGTCCAGTTCTAATCTGTCTCCAACCAGCTGTCCAGTTCTATTCTGTCCCCTAGCCAGCCTGTCCAGTTCTATTCTGTCCCCAGCCTGCCTGTCCAGTCTATTACTGTCCCAGTCAGCCTGTCCAGTTCTATTCTGTCTCCAACCAGCTGTCCAGTTCTATTCTGTCTCCAACCAGCCTGTCCAGTTCTATTCTGTCTCCAACCATCCTGTCCAGTTCTATAATGTCTCCAACCAGCCTGTCAAGTTCTATTATGTCTCCAACCAGCCTGTCCAGTTCTATTATGTCTCCAACCAGCCTGTCAAGTTCTAGTATGTCTCCAACCAGCCTGTCAAGTTCTATTAAGTCTCCAACCAGCCTGTCAAGTTCTATTATGTCTCCAACCAGCCTGTCAAGTTCTATTATGTCTCCAACCAGCCTGTTAAGTTCTATTATGTCTTCAACCAGCCTGTCAAGTTCTATTTTGTCCCCACCAGCCTGTCCAGTTCTATTATGTCCCCAACCAGCCTGTCAAGTTCTATTATGTCTCTAACCAGCCTGTCCAGTTCTATTCTGTCTCCAACCAGCCTGTCAAGTTCTATTTTGTCCCCAACCAGCCTGTCAAGTTCTATTATGTCCCCAACCAGCCTGTCAAGTTCTATTATGTTCCCAACAAGCTTCTCTAGTTCTATTCTATCCCCAACCAGCCTCTCTAGTTCTATTCTATCCCCAACCAGCCTCTCCAGTTCTATTCTGTCCCCAGCCAGCCTCTCCAGTTCTATTCTGTCCCCAGCTAGACTGTCCAGTTCTATTCTGTCTCCAACCAGCCTCTCCAGTTCTATTCTGTCCCCAGCCAGCCTGTCCAGTTCTATTCTGTCCCCAACCAGCCTCTCCAGTTCTATTCTGTCCCCAACCAGCCTGTCCAGTTCTATTCTGTCCCCAACCATACTGTCCAGTTCTATTCTGTACCCAACCAGCCTGTCCAGTTCAATTCTGTCTCCAACCAGCCTCTCCAGTTCTATTCTGTCCCCAGCCAGCCTGTCCAGTTCTATTCTGTCCCCAACCAGCTTATCCAGTTCTATTCTGTCCCAACCAGCTGTCCAGTTCTATTATGTCACCAACCAGCGTCCAGTTCTATTATGTCCCCAGCCAGCCTATCCAGTTCTATTCTGTCCCCAACCAGCCTGTCTAGTTCTATTCTGTCCCCAACCAGCTGTCCAGTTCTATTCTGTCCCCAACCAGCCTCTCCAGTTCTATTCTGTCTCCAACCAGCCTGTCCAGTTCTATTCTGTCCCCAACCAGCCTCTCCAGTTCTATTCTGTCTCCAACCAGCTGTCCAGTTCTATTCTGTCTCCAACCAGCCTGTCCAGTTCTATTCTGTCTCCAACCAGCTGTCCAGTTCTATTCTGTCTCCAACCAGCCTGTCCAGTTCTATTCTGTCTCCAACCAGCCTGTCAAGTTCTATTATGTCTCCAACCAGCCTGTCAAGTTCTATTATGTCTCCAACCAGCCTGTTAAGTTCTATTATGTCTCCAACCAGCCTGTCAAGTTCTATTTTGTCCCCAACCAGCCTGTCAAGTTCTATTATGTCCCCAACCAGCCTGTCAAGTTCTATTATGTCTCCTAACCAGCCTGTCCAGTTCTATTCTGTCTCCAACCAGCCTGTCAAGTTCTATTTTGTCCCCAACCAGCCTGTCAAGTTCTATTATGTCCCCAACCAGCCTGTCAAGTTCTATTATGTTCCCAACAAGCTTCTCTAGTTACTATTCTATCCCCAACCAGCCTCTCTAGTTCTATTCTATCCCCAACCAGCCTCTCCAATTCTATTCTATCCCCAACCAGCCTCTCCAGTTCTATTCTGTCCCAGCCAGCCTCTCCAGTTCTATTCTGTCCCCAGCCAGACTGTCCAGTTCTATTCTGTCTCCAACCAGCCTCTCCAGTTCTATTCTGTCCCCAGCCAGCCTGTCCAGTTCTATTCTGTCCCCAACCAGCCTCTCCAGTTCTATTCTGTCCCCAACCAGCCTGTCCAGTTCTATTCTGTCCCCAACCAGCCTGTCCAGTTCTATTCTGTCCCCAACCAGACTGTCCAGTTCTATTCTGTCCCCAACCAGCCTGTCCAGTTCAATTCTGTCTCCAACCAGCCTCTCCAGTTCTATTCTGTCCCCAGCCAGCCTGTCCAGTTCTATTCTGTCCCCAACCAGCCTAACCAGTTCTATTCTGTCCCCAACCAGCTGTCCAGTTCTTTTATGTCCCCAACCAGCGTCCAGTTCTATTCTGTCCCCAGCCAGCCTATCCAGTTCTATTCTGTCCCCAACCAGCCTGTCTAGTTCTATTCTGTCCCCAACCAGCTGTCCAGTTCTATTCTATCCCCAAACCAGCCTCTCCAGTTCTATTCTGTCTCCAACCAGCCTGTCCAGTTCTATTCTGTCCCCAACCAGCCTCTCCAGTTCTATTCTGTCTCCAACCAGCTGTCCAGTTCTATTCTGTCTCCAACCAGCCTGTCCAGTTCTATTCTGTCTCCAACCAGCCTGTCCAGTTCTATTCTGTCCCCAACCAGCCTCTCCAGTTCTATTCTGTCTCCAACCAGCTGTCCAGTTCTATTCTGTCTCCAACCAGCCTATCCAGTTCTATTCTGTCCCCAACCAGCTGTCTAGTTCTATTCTGTCTCCAACCAGCTGTCCAGTTCTATTCTGTCTCCAACCAGCCTGTCCAGTTCTATTCTGTCTCCAACCAGCTGTCCAGTTCTATTCTGTCTCCAACCAGCTGTCCAGTTCTATTCTGTCTCCAACCAGCTGTCCAGTTCTTTTCTGTCCCTAGCCAGCCTGTCCAGTTCTATTCTGTCCCCAGCCTGCCTGTCCAGTTCTATTCTGTCCCCAGTCAGCCTGTCCAGTTCTATTCTGTCTCCAACCAGCTGTCCAGTTCTATTCTGTCTCCAACCAGCCAGACCAGTTCTATTCTGTCCCCAACCAGCCTCTCCAGTTCTATTCTGTCCCCAACCAGCCTGTCCAGTTCTATTCTTTCCCCAACCAACCTGTCCAGTTCTATTCACTCTCCAACCAACCTGTCCAGTTCTATTCTGTCTCCAACCATAGTGTCCAGTTCTATTATGTCTCCAACCAGCCTGTCAAGTTCTAGTATGTCTCCAACCAGCCTGTCAAGTTCTATTATGTCTCCAACCAGCCTGTCAAGTTCTATTATGTCTCCAACCAGCCTGTCAAGTTCTATTATGTCTCCAACCAGCCTGTTAAGTTTTATTATGTCTCCAACCAGCCTGTCAAGTTCTATTTTGTCCCCAACCAGCCTGTCAAGTTCTATTATGTCCCCAACCAGCCTGTCAAGTTCTATTATGTCTCTAACCAGCCTGTCCAGTTCTATTCTGTCTCCAACCAGCCTGTCAAGTTCTATTTTGTCCCCAACCAGCCTGTCAAGTTCTATTATGTCCCCAACCAGCCTGTCAAGTTCTATTATGTTCCCAAAAAGCTTCTCTAGTTCTATTCTATCCCCAACCAGCCTCTCTAGTTCTATTCTATCCCCAACCAGCCTCTCCAGTTCTATTCTGTCCCCAGCCAGCCTCTCCAGTTCTATTCTGTCTCCAGCCAGACTGTCCAGTTCTATTCTGTCTCCAACCAGCCTCTCCAGTTCTATTCTGTCCCCAGCCAGCCTGTCCAGTTCTATTCTGTCCCCAACCAGCCTCTCCAGTTCTATTCTGTCCCCAACCAGCTGTCCAGTTCTATTCTGTCCCCAACCAGCCTGTCCAGTTCTATTCTGTCCCCAACCAGACTGTCCAGTTCTATTCTGTCCCCAACCAGCCTGTCCAGTTCAATTCTGTCTCCAACCAGCCTCTCCAGTTCTATTCTGTCCCCAGCCAGCCTGTCCAGTTCTATTCTGTCTCCAACCAGCCTGTCCAGTTCTATTCTGTCCCCAACCAGCCTCTCCAGTTCTATTCTGTCCCCAACCAGCCTGTCTAGTTCTATTCTGTCTCCAACCAGCCTGTCCAGTTCTATTCTGTCTCCAACCATACTGTCCAGTTCTATAATGTCTCCAACCAGCCGGTCAAGTTCTATTATGTCTCCAACCAGCCTGTCCAGTTCTATTATGTCTCCAACCAGCCTGTCAAGTTCTAGTATGTCTCCAACCAGCCTGTCAAGTTCTATTATGTCTCCAACCAGCCTGTCAAGTTCTATTATGTCTCCAACCAGCCTGTCAAGTTCTATTATGTCTCCAACCAGCCTGTTAAGTTCTTTATGTCTCCAACCAGCCTGTCAAGTTCTATTTTGTCCCTAACCAGCCTGTCCAGTTCTATTATGTCCCCAACCAGCCTGTCAAGTTCTATTATGTCTCTAACCAGCCTGTCCAGTTCTATTCTGTCTCCAACCAGCCTGTCAAGTTCTATTTTGTCCCCAACCAGCCTGTCAAGTTCTATTATGTCCCCAACCAGCCTGTCAAGTTCTATTATGTTCCAAACAAGCTTCTCTAGTTCTATTCTATCCCCAACCAGCCTCTCTAGTTCTATTCTATCCCCAACCAGCCTCTCCAGTTCTATTCTGTCCCCAGCCAGCCTCTCCAGTTCTATTCTGTCCCCAGCTAGACTGTCCAGTTCTATTCTGTCTCCAACCAGCCTCTCCAGTTCTATTCTGTCCCCAGCCAGCCTGTCCAGTTCTATTCTGTCCCCAACCAGCCTCTCCAGTTCTATTCTGTCCCCAACCAGCCTGTCCAGTTCTATTCTGTCCCCAACCATACTGTCCAGTTCTATTCTGTACCCAACCAGCCTGTCCAGTTCAATTCTGTCTCCAACCAGCCTCTCCAGTTCTATTCTGTCCCCAGCCAGCCTGTCCAGTTCTATTCTGTCCCCAACCAGCTTATCCAGTTCTATTCTTTCCCCAACCAGCTGTCCAGTTCTATTATGTCACCAACCAGCGTCCAGTTCTATTCTGTCCCCAGCCAGCCTATCCAGTTCTATTCTGTCCCCAACCAGCCTGTCTAGTTCTATTCTGTCCCCAACCAGCTGTCCAGTTCTATTCTGTCCCCAACCAGCCTCTCCAGTTCTATTCTGTCTCCAACCAGCCTGTCCTGTTCTATTCTGTCCCCAACCAGCCTCTCCAGTTCTATTCTGTCTCCAACCAGCTGTCCAGTTCTATTCTGTCTCCAACCAGCCTGTCCAGTTCTATTCTGTCTCCAACCAGCTGTCCAGTTCTATTCTGTCTCCAACCAGCCTGTCCAGTTCTATTCTGTCTCCAACCAGCCTGTCAAGTTCTATTATGTCTCCAACCAGCCTGTCAAGTTCTATTATGTCTCCAACCAGCCTGTTAAGTTCTATTATGTCTCCAACCAGCCTGTCAAGTTCTTTTTTGTCCCCAACCAGCCTGTCAAGTTCTATTATGTCCCCAACCAGCCTGTCAAGTTCTATTATGTCTCTAACCAGCCTGTCCAGTTCTATTCTGTCTCCAACCAGCCTGTCAAGTTCTATTTTGTCCCCAACCAGCCTGTCCAGTTCTATTATGTCCCCAACCAGCCTGTCAAGTTCTATTATGTTCCCAACAAGCTTCTCTAGTACTATTCTATCCCCAACCAGCCTCTCTAGTTCTATTCTATCCCCAACCAGCCTCTCCAGTTCTATTCTATCCCCAACCAGCCTCTCCAGTTCTATTCTGTCCCCAGCCAGCCTCTCCAGTTCTATTCTGTCCCCAGCCAGACTGTCCAGTTCTATTCTGTCTCCAACCAGCCTCTCCAGTTCTATTCTGTCCCCAGCCAGCCTGTCCAGTTCTATTCTGTCCCCAACCAGCCTCTCCAGTTCTATTCTGTCCCAACCAGCCTGTCCAGTTCTATTCTGTCCCCAACCAGCCTGTCCAGTTCTATTCTGTCCCCAACCAGACTGTCCAGTTCTATTCTGTCCCCAACCAGCCTGTCCAGTTCAATTCTGTCTCCAACCAGCCTCTCCAGTTCTATTCTGTCCCCAGCCAGCCTGTCCAGTTCTATTCTGTCCCCAACCAGCCTATCCAGTTCTATTCTGTCCCCAACCAGCTGTCCAGTTCTATTATGTCCCCAACCAGCGTCCAGTTCTATTCTGTCCCCAGCCAGCCTATCCAGTTCTATTCTGTCCCCAACCAGCCTGTCTAGTTCTATTCTGTCCCCAACCAGCTGTCCAGTTCTATTCTATCCCCAACCAGCCTCTCCAGTTCTATTCTGTCTCCAACCAGCCTGTCCAGTTCTATTCTGTCCCCAACCAGCCTCTCCAGTTCTATTCTGTCTCCAACCAGCTGTCCAGTTCTATTCTGTCTCCAACCAGCCTGTCCAGTTCTATTCTGTCTCCAACCAGCTGTCCAGTTCTATTCTGTCTCCAACCAGCCTGTCCAGTTCTATTCTGTCTCCAACCAACTGTCCAGTTCTATTCTGTCTCCAACCAGCTGTCCAGTTCTATTCTGTCTCCAACCAGCTGTCCAGTTCTATTCTGTCCCTAGCCAGCCTGTCCAGTTCTATTCTGTCCCCAGCCTGCCTGTCCAGTTCTATTCTGTCCCCAGTCAGCCTGTCCAGTTCTATTCTGTCTCCAACCAGCTGTCCAGTTCTATTCTGTCTCCAACCAGCCTGTCCAGTTCTATTCTGTCCCCAATCAGCCTGTCCAGTTCTATTCTTTCCCCAACCAGCCTGTCCAGTTCTATTCTTTCCCCAACCAACCTGTCCAGTTCTATTCTCTCTCCAACCAACCTGTCCAGTTCTATTCTGTCTCCAACCATACTGTCCTGTTCTATTATGTCTCCAACCAGCCTGTCAAGTTCTATTATGTCTCCAACCAGCCTGTCCAGTTCTATTATGTCTCCAACCAGCCTGTCAAGTTCTAGTATGTCTCCAACCAGCCTGTCAAGTTCTATTATGTCTCCAACCATACTGTCAAGTTCTATTATGTCTCCAACCAGCCTGTCAAGTTCTATTATGTCTCCAACCAGCCTGTTAAGTTCTATTATGTCTCCAACCAGCCTGTCAAGTTCTATTTTGTCCCCAACCAGCCTGTCAAGTTCTATTATGTCCCCAACCAGCCTGTCAAGTTCTATTATGTCTCTAACCAGCCTGTCCAGTTCTATTCTGTATCCAACCAGCCTGTCAAGTTCTATTTTGTCCCCAACCAGCCTGTCAAGTTCTATTATGTCCCCAACCAGCCTGTCAAGTTCTATTATGTTCCCAACAAGCTTCTCTAGTTCTATTCTATCCCCAACCAGCCTCTCTAGTTCTATTCTATCCCCAACCAGCCTCTCCAGTTCTATTCTGTCCCCAGCCAGCCTCTCCAGTTCTATTCTGTCCCCAGCCAGACTGTCCAGTTCTATTCTGTCTCCAACCAGACTCTCCAGTTCTATTCTGTCCCCAACCAGCCTGTCCAGTTCTATTCTGTCCCCAACCAGCCTCTCCAGTTCAATTCTGTCCCCAACCAGCTGTCCAGTTCTATTCTGTCCCCAACCAGCCTGTCCAGTTCTATTCTGTCCCCAACCAGACTGTCCAGTTCTATTCTGTCCCCAACCAGCCTGTCCAGTTCAATTCTGTCTCCAACCAGCCTCTCCAGTTCTATTCTGTCCCCAGCCAGCCTGTCCAGTTCTATTCTGTCCCCAACCAGCCTATCCAGTTCTATTCTGTCTCCAACCAGCTGCCCATTTCTATTCTGTCCCCAACCAGCGTCCAGTTCTATTCTGTCCCCAGCCAGCCTATCCAGTTCTATTCTGTCCCCAACCAGCCTGTCTAGTTCTATTCTGTCCCCAACCAGCTTTCCAGTTCTATTCTGTCCCCAACCAGCCTGTCCAGTTCTATTCTTTCCCCAACCAACCTGTCCAGTTCTATTATCTCTCCATCCAACCTGTCCAGTTCTATTCTGTCTCCAACCAGCCTGTCCAGTTCTATTCTGTCCCCAACCAGCCTCTCCAGTTCTATTCTGTCCCCAACCAGCCTGTCTAGTTCTATTCTGTCCCCAACCAGACTGTCTAGTTCTATTCTGTCCCCAATCAGCCTGTCCAGTTCTATTCTTTCCCCAACCAACCTGTCCAGTTCTATTCTCTCTCCAACCAACCTGTCCAGTTCTATTCTGTCTCCAACCAGCTGTCCAGTTCTATTCTGTCCCCAACCAGCTGTCCAGTTCTATTCTGTCTCCAACCAGCTGTCCAGTTCTATTCTGTCTCCAGCCAGCCTCTCCAGTTCTATTCTGTCCCCAACCAGCTTGTCCAGTTCTATTCTGTCCCCAACCAGCTTGTCCAGTTCTATTCTGTCCCCAACCAGCCTGTCCAGTTCAATTCTGTCTCCAACCAGCCTCTCCAGTTCTATTCTATCCCCAGCCAGCCTGTCCAGTTCTATTCTGTCCCCAACCAGCCTAACCAGTTCTATTCTGTCCCCAACCAGCTGTCCAGTTCTTTTATGTCCCCAACCAGCGTCCAGTTCTATTCTGTCCCCAGCCAGCCTATCCAGTTCTATTCTGTCCCCAACCAGCCTGTCTAGTTCTATTCTGTCCCCAACCAGCTGTCCAGTTCTATTCTATCCCCAACCAGCCTCTCCAGTTCTATTCTGTCTCCAACCAGCCTGTCCAGTTCTATTCTGTCCCCAACCAGCCTCTCCAGTTCTATTCTGTCTCCAACCAGCTGTCCAGTTCTATTCTGTCTCCAACCAGCCTGTCCAGTTCTATTCTGTCTCCAACCAGCCTGTCCAGTTCTATTCTGTCCCCAACCAGCCTCTCCAGTTCTATTCTGTCTCCAACCAGCTGTCCAGTTCTATTCTGTCTCCAACCAGCCTATCCAGTTCTATTCTGTCCCCAACCAGTCTGTCTAGTTCTATTCTGTCTCCAACCAGCTGTCCAGTTCTATTCTGTCTCCAACCAGCCTGTCCAGTTCTATTCTGTCTCCAACCAGCTGTCCAGTTCTATTCTGTCTCCAACCAGCTGTCCAGTTCTTTTCTGTCTCCAACCAGCTGTCCAGTTCTTTTCTGTCCCTAGCCAGCCTGTCCAGTTCTATTCTGTCCCCAGCCTGCCTGTCCAGTTCTATTCTGTCCCCAGTCAGCCTGTCCAGTTCTATTCTGTCTCCAACCAGCTGTCCAGTTCTATTCTGTCTCCAACCAGCCTGACCAGTTCTATTCTGTCCCCAACCAGCCTCTCCAGTTCTATTCTGTCCCCAACCAGCCTGTCCAGTTCTATTCTTTCCCCAACCAACCTGTCCAGTTCTATTCACTCTCCAACCAACCTGTCCAGTTCTATTCTGTCTCCAACCATACTGTCCAGTTCTATTATGTCTCCAACCAGCCTGTCAAGTTCTAGTATGTCTCCAACCAGCCTGTCAAGTTCTATTATGTCTCCAACCAGCCTGTCAAGTTCTATTATGTCTCCAACCAGCCTGTCAAGTTCTATTATGTCTCCAACCAGCCTGTTAAGTTTTATTATGTCTCCAACCAGCCTGTCAAGTTCTATTTTGTCCCCAACCAGCCTGTCAATTTCTATTATGTCCCCAACCAGCCTGTCAAGTTCTATTATGTCTCTAACCAGCCTGTCCAGTTCTATTCTGTCTCCAACCAGCCTGTCAAGTTCTATTTTGTCCCCAACCAGCCTGTCAAGTTCTATTATGTCCCCAACCAGCCTGTCAAGT
This sequence comes from Megaustenia siamemsis, assembly GCA_032433765.1. Lineage (NCBI taxonomy): Eukaryota > Metazoa > Mollusca > Gastropoda > Stylommatophora > Ariophantidae > Megaustenia > Megaustenia siamemsis. The sequence goes on along the minus strand of JAVIAB010000059.1, from coordinate 21,813,098 downwards.
TCTATTATGTTCCCAACAAGCTTCTCTAGTTCTATTCTATCCCCAACCAGCCTCTCTAGTTCTATTCTATCCCCAACCAGCCTCTCCAGTTCTATTCTGTCCCCAGCCAGCCTCTCCAGTTCTATTCTGTCTCCAGCCAGACTGTCCAGTTCTATTCTGTCTCCAACCAGCCTCTCCAGTTCTATTCTGTCCCCAGCCAGCCTGTCCAGTTCTATTCTGTCCCCAACCAGCCTCTCCAGTTCTATTCTGTCCCCAACCAGCTGTCCAGTTCTATTCTGTCCCCAACCAGCCTGTCCAGTTCTATTCTGTCCCCAACCAGACTGTCCAGTTCTATTCTGTCCCCAACCAGCCTGTCCAGTTCAATTCTGTCTCCAACCAGCCTCTCCAGTTCTATTCTGTCCCCAGCCAGCCTGTCCAGTTCTATTCTGTCTCCAACCAGCCTGTCCAGTTCTATTCTGTCCCCAACCAGCCTCTCCAGTTCTATTCTGTCCCCAACCAGCCTGTCTAGTTCTATTCTGTCTCCAACCAGCCTGTCCTGTTCTATTCTGTCTCCAACCATCCTGTCCAGTTCTATAATGTCTCCAACCAGCCGGTCAAGTTCTATTATGTCTCCAACCAGCCTGTCCAGTTCTATTATGTCTCCAACCAGCCTGTCAAGTTCTAGTATGTCTCCAACCAGCCTGTCAAGTTCTATTATGTCTCCAACCAGCCTGTCAAGTTCTATTATGTCTCCAACCAGCCTGTCAAGTTCTATTATGTCTCCAACCAGCCTGTTAAGTTCTATTATGTCTCCAACCAGCCTGTCAAGTTCTATTTTGTCCATAACCAGCCTGTCCAGTTCTATTATGTCCCCAACCAGCCTGTCAAGTTCTATTATGTCTCTAACCAGCCTGTCCAGTTCTATTCTGTCTCCAACCAGCCTGTCAAGTTCTATTTTGTCCCCAACCAGCCTGTCAAGTTCTATTATGTCCCCAACCAGCCTGTCAAGTTCTATTATGTTCCAAACAAGCTTCTCTAGTTCTATTCTATCCCCAACCAGCCTCTCTAGTTCTATTCTATCCCCAACCAGCCTCTCCAGTTCTATTCTGTCCCCAGCCAGCCTCTCCAGTTCTATTCTGTCCCCAGCTAGACTGTCCAGTTCTATTCTGTCTCCAACCAGCCTCTCCAGTTCTATTCTGTCCCCAGCCAGCCTGTCCAGTTCTATTCTGTCCCCAACCAGCCTCTCCAGTTCTATTCTGTCCCCAACCAGCCTGTCCAGTTCTATTCTGTCCCCAACCATACTGTCCAGTTCTATTCTGTACCCAACCAGCCTGTCCAGTTCAATTCTGTCTCCAACCAGCCTCTCCAGTTCTATTCTGTCCCCAGCCAGCCTGTCCAGTTCTATTCTGTCCCCAACCAGCTTATCCAGTTCTATTCTGTCCCCAACCAGCTGTCCAGTTCTATTATGTCACCAACCAGCGTCCAGTTCTATTCTGTCCCCAGCCAGCCTATCCAGTTCTATTCTGTCCCCAACCAGCCTGTCTAGTTCTATTCTGTCCCCAACCAGCTGTCCAGTTCTATTCTGTCCCCAACCAGCCTCTCCAGTTCTATTCTGTCTCCAACCAGCCTGTCCTGTTCTATTCTGTCCCCAACCAGCCTCTCCAGTTCTATTCTGTCTCCAACCAGCTGTCCAGTTCTATTCTGTCTCCAACCAGCCTGTCCAGTTCTATTCTGTCTCCAACCAGCTGTCCAGTTCTATTCTGTCTCCAACCAGCCTGTCCAGTTCTATTCTGTCTCCAACCAGCCTGTCAAGTTCTATTATGTCTCCAACCAGCCTGTCAAGTTCTATTAGGTCTCCAACCAGCCTGTTAAGTTCTATTATGTCTCCAACCAGCCTGTCAAGTTCTTTTTTGTCCCCAACCAGCCTGTCAAGTTCTATTATGTCCCCAACCAGCCTGTCAAGTTCTATTATGTCTCTAACCTGCCTGTCCAGTTCTATTCTGTCTCCAACCAGCCTGTCAAGTTCTATTTTGTCCGCAACCAGCCTGTCCAGTTCTATTATGTCCCCAACCAGCCTGTCAAGTTCTATTATGTTCCCAACAAGCTTCTCTAGTACTATTCTATCCCCAACCAGCCTCTCTAGTTCTATTCTATCCCCAACCAGCCTCTCCAGTTCTATTCTATCCCCAACCAGCCTCTCCAGTTCTATTCTGTCCCCAGCCAGCCTCTCCAGTTCTATTCTGTCCCCAGCCAGACTGTCCAGTTCTATTCTGTCTCCAACCAGCCTCTCCAGTTCTATTCTGTCCCCAGCCAGCCTGTCCAGTTCTATTCTGTCCCCAACCAGCCTCTCCAGTTCTATTCTGTCCCCAACCAGCCTGTCCAGTTCTATTCTGTCCCCAACCAGCCTGTCCAGTTCTATTCTGTCCCCAACCAGACTGTCCAGTTCTATTCTGTCCCCAACCAGCCTGTCCAGTTCAATTCTGTCTCCAACCAGCCTCTCCAGTTCTATTCTGTCCCCAGCCAGCCTGTCCAGTTCTATTCTGTCCCCAACCAGCCTATCCAGTTCTATTCTGTCCCCAACCAGCTGTCCAGTTCTATTATGTCCCCAACCAGCGTCCAGTTCTATTCTGTCCCCAGCCAGCCTATCCAGTTCTATTCTGTCCCCAACCAGCCTGTCTAGTTCTATTCTGTCCCCAACCAGCTGTCCAGTTCTATTCTATCCCCAACCAGCCTCTCCAGTTCTATTCTGTCTCCAACCAGCCTGTCCAGTTCTATTCTGTCCCCAACCAGCCTCTCCAGTTCTATTCTGTCTCCAACCAGCTGTCCAGTTCTATTCTGTCTCCAACCAGCCTGTCCAGTTCTATTCTGTCTCCAACCAGCTGTCCAGTTCTATTCTGTCTCCAACCAGCCTGTCCAGTTCTATTCTGTCTCCAACCAACTGTCCAGTTCTATTCTGTCTCCAACCAGCTGTCCAGTTCTATTCTGTCTCCAACCAGCTGTCCAGTTCTATTCTGTCCCTAGCCAGCCTGTCCAGTTCTATTCTGTCCCCAGCCTGCCTGTCCAGTTCTATTCTGTCCCCAGTCAGCCTGTCCAGTTCTATTCTGTCTCCAACCAGCTGTCCAGTTCTATTCTGTCTCCAACCAGCCTGTCCAGTTCTATTCTGTCCCCAATCAGCCTGTCCAGTTCTATTCTTTCCCCAACCAGCCTGTCCAGTTCTATTCTTTCCCCAACCAACCTGTCCAGTTCTATTCTCTCTCCAACCAACCTGTCCAGTTCTATTCTGTCTCCAACCATACTGTCCTGTTCTATTATGTCTCCAACCAGCCTGTCAAGTTCTATTATGTCTCCAACCAGCCTGTCCAGTTCTATTATGTCTCCAACCAGCCTGTCAAGTTCTAGTATGTCTCCAACCAGCCTGTCAAGTTCTATTATGTCTCCAACCATACTGTCACGTTCTATTATGTCTCCAACCAGCCTGTCAAGTTCTATTATGTCTCCAACCAGCCTGTTAAGTACTATTATGTCTCCAACCAGCCTGTCAAGTTCTATTTTGTCCCCAACCAGCCTGTCAAGTTCTATTATGTCCCCAACCAGCCTGTCAAGTTCTATTATGTCTCTAACCAGCCTGTCCAGTTCTATTCTGTATCCAACCAGCCTGTCAAGTTCTATTTTGTCCCCAACCAGCCTGTCAAGTTCTATTATGTCCCCAACCAGCCTGTCAAGTTCTATTATGTTCCCAACAAGCTTCTCTAGTTCTATTCTATCCCCAACCAGCCTCTCTAGTTCTATTCTATCCCCAACCAGCCTCTCCAGTTCTATTCTGTCCCCAGCCAGCCTCTCCAGTTCTATTCTGTCCCCAGCCAGACTGTCCAGTTCTATTCTGTCTCCAACCAGCCTCTCCAGTTCTATTCTGTCCCCAACCAGCCTGTCCAGTTCTATTCTGTCCCCAACCAGCCTCTCCAGTTCAATTCTGTCCCAACCAGCTGTCCAGTTCTATTCTGTCCCCAACCAGCCTGTCCAGTTCTATTCTGTCCCCAACCAGACTGTCCAGTTCTATTCTGTCCCCAACCAGCCTGTCCAGTTCAATTCTGTCTCCAACCAGCCTCTCCAGTTCTATTCTGTCCCCAGCCAGCCTGTCCAGTTCTATTCTGTCCCCAACCAGCCTGTCAAGTTCTATTATGTCTCTAACCAGCCTGTCCAGTTCTATTCTGTCTCCAACCAGCCTGTCAAGTTCTATTTTGTCCCCAACCAGCCTGTCAAGTTCTATTATGTCCCCAACCAGCCTGTCAAGTTCTATTATGTTCCAAACAAGCTTCTCTAGTTCTATTCTATCCCCAACCAGCCTCTCTAGTTCTATTCTATCCCCAACCAGCCTCTCCAGTTCTATTCTGTCCCCAGCCAGCCTCTCCAGTTCTATTCTGTCCCCAGCTAGACTGTCCAGTTCTATTCTGTCTCCAACCAGCCTGTCCAGTTCTATTCTGTCCCCAGCCAGCCTGTCCAGTTCTATTCTGTCCCCAACCAGCCTCTCCAGTTCTATTCTGTCCCCAACCAGCCTGTCCAGTTCTATTCTGTCCCCAACCATACTGTCCAGTTCTATTCTGTACCCAACCAGCCTGTCCAGTTCAATTCTGTCTCCAACCAGCCTCTCCAGTTCTATTCTGTCCCCAGCCAGCCTGTCCAGTTCTATTCTGTCCCCAACCAGCTTATCCAGTTCTATTCTTTCCCCAACCAGCTGTCCAGTTCTATTATGTCACCAACCAGCGTCCAGTTCTATTCTGTCCCCAGCCAGCCTATCCAGTTCTATTCTGTCCCCAACCAGCCTGTCTAGTTCTATTCTGTCCCCAACCAGCTGTCCAGTTCTATTCTGTCCCCAACCAGCCTCTCCAGTTCTATTCTGTCTCCAACCAGCCTGTCCTGTTCTATTCTGTCCCCAACCAGCCTCTCCAGTTCTATTCTGTCTCCAACCAGCTGTCCAGTTCTATTCTGTCTCCAACCAGCCTGTCCAGTTCTATTCTGTCTCCAACCAGCTGTCCAGTTCTATTCTGTCTCCAACCAGCCTGTCCAGTTCTATTCTGTCTCCAACCAGCCTGTCAAGTTCTATTATGTCTCCAACCAGCCTGTCAAGTTCTATTATGTCTCCAACCAGCCTGTTAAGTTCTATTATGTCTCCAACCAGCCTGTCAAGTTCTTTTTTGTCCCCAACCAGCCTGTCAAGTTCTATTATGTCCCCAACCAGCCTGTCAAGTTCTATTATGTCTCTAACCAGCCTGTCCAGTTCTATTCTGTCTCCAACCAGCCTGTCAAGTTCTATTTTGTCCCCAACCAGCCTGTCCAGTTCTATTATGTCCCCAACCAGCCTGTCAAGTTCTATTATGTTCCCAACAAGCTTCTCTAGTACTATTCTATCCCCAACCAGCCTCTCTAGTTCTATTCTATCCCCAACCAGCCTCTCCAGTTCTATTCTATCCCCAACCAGCCTCTCCAGTTCTATTCTGTCCCCAGCCAGCCTCTCCAGTTCTATTCTGTCCCCAGCCAGACTGTCCAGTTCTATTCTGTCTCCAACCAGCCTCTCCAGTTCTATTCTGTCCCCAGCCAGCCTGTCCAGTTCTATTCTGTCCCCAACCAGCCTCTCCAGTTCTATTCTGTCCCCAACCAGCCTGTCCAGTTCTATTCTGTCCCCAACCAGCCTGTCCAGTTCTATTCTGTCCCCAACCAGACTGTCCAGTTCTATTCTGTCCCCAACCAGCCTGTCCAGTTCAATTCTGTCTCCAACCAGCCTCTCCAGTTCTATTCTGTCCCCAGCCAGCCTGTCCAGTTCTATTCTGTCCCCAACCAGCCTATCCAGTTCTATTCTGTCCCCAACCAGCTGTCCAGTTCTATTATGTCCCCAACCAGCGTCCAGTTCTATTCTGTCCCCAGCCAGCCTATCCAGTTCTATTCTGTCCCCAACCAGCCTGTCTAGTTCTATTCTGTCCCCAACCAGCTGTCCAGTTCTATTCTATCCCCAACCAGCCTCTCCAGTTCTATTCTGTCTCCAACCAGCCTGTCCAGTTCTATTCTGTCCCCAACCAGCCTCTCCAGTTCTATTCTGTCTCCAACCAGCTGTCCAGTTCTATTCTGTCTCCAACCAGCCTGTCCAGTTCTATTCTGTCTCCAACCAGCTGTCCAGTTCTATTCTGTCTCCAACCAGCCTGTCCAGTTCTATTCTGTCTCCAACCAACTGTCCAGTTCTATTCTGTCTCCAACCAGCTGTCCAGTTCTATTCTGTCTCCAACCAGCTGTCCAGTTCTATTCTGTCCCTAGCCAGCCTGTCCAGTTCTATTCTGTCCCCAGCCTGCCTGTCCAGTTCTATTCTGTCCCCAGTCAGCCTGTCCAGTTCTATTCTGTCTCCAACCAGCTGTCCAGTTCTATTCTGTCTCCAACCAGCCTGTCCAGTTCTATTCTGTCCCCAATCAGCCTGTCCAGTTCTATTCTTTCCCCAACCAGCCTGTCCAGTTCTATTCTTTCCCCAACCAACCTGTCCAGTTCTATTCTCTCTCCAACCAACCTGTCCAGTTCTATTCTGTCTCCAACCATACTGTCCTGTTCTATTATGTCTCCAACCAGCCTGTCAAGTTCTATTATGTCTCCAACCAGCCTGTCCAGTTCTATTATGTCTCCAACCAGCCTGTCAAGTTCTAGTATGTCTCCAACCAGCCTGTCAAGTTCTATTATGTCTCCAACCATACTGTCAAGTTCTATTATGTCTCCAACCAGCCTGTCAAGTTCTATTATGTCTCCAACCAGCCTGTTAAGTTCTATTATGTCTCCAACCAGCCTGTCAAGTTCTATTTTGTCCCCAACCAGCCTGTCAAGTTCTATTATGTCCCCAACCAGCCTGTCAAGTTCTATTATGTCTCTAACCAGCCTGTCCAGTTCTATTCTGTATCCAACCAGCCTGTCAAGTTCTATTTTGTCCCCAACCAGCCTGTCAAGTTCTATTATGTCCCCAACCAGCCTGTCAAGTTCTATTATGTTCCCAACAAGCTTCTCTAGTTCTATTCTATCCCCAACCAGCCTCTCTAGTTCTATTCTATCCCCAACCAGCCTCTCCAGTTCTATTCTGTCCCCAGCCAGCCTCTCCAGTTCTATTCTGTCCCCAGCCAGACTGTCCAGTTCTATTCTGTCTCCAACCAGCCTCTCCAGTTCTATTCTGTCCCCAACCAGCCTGTCCAGTTCTATTCTGTCCCCAACCAGCCTCTCCAGTTCAATTCTGTCCCCAACCAGCTGTCCAGTTCTATTCTGTCCCCAACCAGCCTGTCCAGTTCTATTCTGTCCCCAACCAGACTGTCCAGTTCTATTCTGTCCCCAACCAGCCTGTCCAGTTCAATTCTGTCTCCAACCAGCCTCTCCAGTTCTATTCTGTCCCCAGCCAGCCTGTCCAGTTCTATTCTGTCCCCAACCAGCCTATCCAGTTCTATTCTGTCTCCAACCAGCTGTCCATTTCTATTCTGTCCCCAACCAGCGTCCAGTTCTATTCTGTCCCCAGCCAGCCTATCCAGTTCTATTCTGTCCCCAACCAGCCTGTCTAGTTCTATTCTGTCCCCAACCAGCTTTCCAGTTCTATTCTGTCCCCAACCAGCCTGTCCAGTTCTATTCTTTCCCCAACCAACCTGTCCAGTTCTATTCTCTCTCCAACCAACCTGTCCAGTTCTATTCTGTCTCCAACCAGCCTGTCCAGTTCTATTCTGTCCCCAACCAGCCTCTCCAGTTCTATTCTGTCCCCAACCAGCCTGTCTAGTTCTATTCTGTCCCCAACCAGACTGTCTAGTTCTATTCTGTCCCCAATCAGCCTGTCCAGTTCTATTCTTTCCCCAACCAACCTGTCCAGTTCTATTCTCTCTCCAACCAACCTGTCCAGTTCTATTCTGTCTCCAACCAGCTGTCCAGTTCTATTCTGTCCCCAACCAGCTGTCCAGTTCTATTCTGTCTCCAACCAGCTGTCCAGTTCTATTCTGTCTCCAGCCAGCCTCTCCAGTTCTATTCTGTCCCCAACCAGCTTGTCCAGTTCTATTCTGTCCCCAACCAGCTTGTCCAGTTCTATTCTGTCCCCAACCAGCCTGTCCAGTTCAATTCTGTCTCCAACCAGCCTCTCCAGTTCTATTCTGTCCCCAGCCAGCCTGTCCAGTTCTATTCTGTCCCCAACCAGCCTAACCAGTTCTATTCTGTCCCCAACCAGCTGTCCAGTTCTTTTATGTCCCCAACCAGCGTCCAGTTCTATTCTGTCCCCAGCCAGCCTATCCAGTTCTATTCTGTCCCCAACCAGCCTGTCTAGTTCTATTCTGTCCCCAACCAGCCTCTCCAGTTCTATTCTATCCCCAACCAGCCTCTCCAGTTCTATTCTGTCTCCAACCAGCCTGTCCAGTTCTATTCTGTCCCCAACCAGCCTCTCCAGTTCTATTCTGTCTCCAACCAGCTGTCCAGTTCTATTCTGTCTCCAACCAGCCTGTCCAGTTCTATTCTGTCTCCAACCAGCCTGTCCAGTTCTATTCTGTCCCCAACCAGCCTCTCCAGTTCTATTCTGTCTCCAACCAGCTGTCCAGTTCTATTCTGTCTCCAACCAGCCTATCCAGTTCTATTCTGTCCCCAACCAGTCTGTCTAGTTCTATTCTGTCTCCAACCAGCTGTCCAGTTCTATTCTGTCTCCAACCAGCCTGTCCAGTTCTATTCTGTCTCCAACCAGCTGTCCAGTTCTATTCTGTCTCCAACCAGCTGTCCAGTTCTTTTCTGTCTCCAACCAGCTGTCCAGTTCTTTTCTGTCCCTAGCCAGCCTGTCCAGTTCTATTCTGTCCCCAGCCTGCCTGTCCAGTTCTATTCTGTCCCCAGTCAGCCTGTCCAGTTCTATTCTGTCTCCAACCAGCTGTCCAGTTCTATTCTGTCTCCAACCAGCCTGACCAGTTCTATTCTGTCCCCAACCAGCCTCTCCAGTTCTATTCTGTCCCCAACCAGCCTGTCCAGTTCTATTCTTTCCCCAACCAACCTGTCCAGTTCTATTCACTCTCCAACCAACCTGTCCAGTTCTATTCTGTCTCCAACCATACTGTCCAGTTCTATTATGTCTCCAACCAGCCTGTCAAGTTCTAGTATGTCTCCAACCAGCCTGTCAGTTATATTATGTCTCCAACCAGCCTGTCAAGTTCTATTATGTCTCCAACCAGCCTGTCAAGTTCTATTATGTCTCCAACCAGCCTGTTAAGTTTTATTATGTCTCCAACCAGCCTGTCAAGTTCTATTTTGTCCCCAACCAGCCTGTCAAGTTCTATTATGTCTCTAACCAGCCTGTCCAGTTCTATTCTGTCTCCAACCAGCCTGTCAAGTTCTATTTTGTCCCCAACCAGCCTGTCAAGTTCTATTATGTCCCCAACCAGCCTGTCAAGTTCTATTATGTTCCCAACAAGCTTCTCTAGTTCTATTCTATCCCCAACCAGCCTCTCTAGTTCTATTCTATCCCCAACCAGCCTCTCCAGTTCTATTCTGTCCCCAGCCAGCCTCTCCAGTTCTATTCTGTCCCCAGCCAGACTGTCCAGTTCTATTCTGTCTCCAACCAGCCTCTCCAGTTCTATTCTGTCCCCAACCAGCCTGTCCAGTTCTATTCTGTCCCCAACCAGCCTCTCCAGTTCAATTCTGTCCCCAACCAGCTGTCCAGTTCTATTCTGTCCCCAACCAGCCTGTCCAGTTCTATTCTGTCCCCAACCAGACTGTCCAGTTCTATTCTGTCCCCAACCAGCCTGTCCAGTTCAATTCTGTCTCCAACCAGCCTCTCCAGTTCTATTCTGTCCCCAGCCAGCCTGTCCAGTTCTATTCTGTCCCCAACCAGCCTATCCAGTTCTATTCTGTCTCCAACCAGCTGTCCATTTCTATTCTGTCCCCAACCAGCGTCCAGTTCTATTCTGTCCCCAGCCAGCCTATCCAGTTCTATTCTGTCCCCAACCAGCCTGTCTAGTTCTATTCTGTCCCCAACCAGCTTTCCAGTTCTATTCTGTCCCCAACCAGCCTGTCCAGTTCTATTCTTTCCCCAACCAACCTGTCCAGTTCTATTCTCTCTCCAACCAACCTGTCCAGTTCTATTCTGTCTCCAACCAGCCTGTCCAGTTCTATTCTGTCCCCAACCAGCCTCTCCAGTTCTATTCTGTCCCCAACCAGCCTGTCTAGTTCTATTCTGTCCCCAACCAGACTGTCTAGTTCTATTCTGTCCCCAATCAGCCTGTCCAGTTCTATTCTTTCCCCAACCAACCTGTCCAGTTCTATTCTCTCTCCAACCAACCTGTCCAGTTCTATTCTGTCTCCAACCAGCTGTCCAGTTCTATTCTGTCCCCAACCAGCTGTCCAGTTCTATTCTGTCTCCAACCAGCTGTCCAGTTCTATTCTGTCTCCAGCCAGCCTCTCCAGTTCTATTCTGTCCCCAACCAGCTTGTCCAGTTCTATTCTGTCCCCAACCAGCTTGTCCAGTTCTATTCTGTCCCCAACCAGCCTGTCCAGTTCAATTCTGTCTCCAACCAGCCTCTCCAGTTCTATTCTGTCCCCAGCCAGCCTGTCCAGTTCTATTCTGTCCCCAACCAGCCTAACCAGTTCTATTCTGTCCCCAACCAGCTGTCCAGTTCTTTTATGTCCCCAACCAGCGTCCAGTTCTATTCTGTCCCCAGCCAGCCTATCCAGTTCTATTCTGTCCCCAACCAGCCTGTCTAGTTCTATTCTGTCCCAACCAGCCTCTCCAGTTCTATTCTATCCCCAACCAGCCTCTCCAGTTCTATTCTGTCTCCAACCAGCCTGTCCAGTTCTATTCTGTCCCCAACCAGCCTCTCCAGTTCTATTCTGTCTCCAACCAGCTGTCCAGTTCTATTCTGTCTCCAACCAGCCTGTCCAGTTCTATTCTGTCTCCAACCAGCCTGTCCAGTTCTATTCTGTCCCCAACCAGCCTCTCCAGTTCTATTCTGTCTCCAACCAGCTGTCCAGTTCTATTCTGTCTCCAACCAGCCTATCCAGTTCTATTCTGTCCCCAACCAGTCTGTCTAGTTCTATTCTGTCTCCAACCAGCTGTCCAGTTCTATTCTGTCTCCAACCAGCCTGTCCAGTTCTATTCTGTCTCCAACCAGCTGTCCAGTTCTATTCTGTCTCCAACCAGCTGTCCAGTTCTTTTCTGTCTCCAACCAGCTGTCCAGTTCTTTTCTGTCCCTAGCCAGCCTGTCCAGTTCTATTCTGTCCCCAGCCTGCCTGTCCAGTTCTATTCTGTCCCCAGTCAGCCTGTCCAGTTCTATTCTGTCTCCAACCAGCTGTCCAGTTCTATTCTGTCTCCAACCAGCCTGACCAGTTCTATTCTGTACCCAACCAGCCTCTCCAGTTCTATTCTGTCCCCAACCAGCCTGTCCAGTTCTATTCTTTCCCCAACCAACCTGTCCAGTTCTATTCACTCTCCAACCAACCTGTCCAGTTCTATTCTGTCTCCAACCATACTGTCCAGTTCTATTATGTCTCCAACCAGCCTGTCAAGTTCTAGTATGTCTCCAACCAGCCTGTCAAGTTATATTATGTCTCCAACCAGCCTGTCAAGTTCTATTATGTCTCCAACCAGCCTGTCAAGTTCTATTATGTCTCCAACCAGCCTGTTAAGTTTTATTATGTCTCCAACCAGCCTGTCAAGTTCTATTTTGTCCCCAACCAGCCTGTCAAGTTCTATTATGTCCCCAACCAGCCTGTCAAGTTCTATTATGTCTCTAACCAGCCTGTCCAGTTCTATTCTGTCTCCAACCAGCCTGTCAAGTTCTATTTTGTCCCCAACCAGCCTGTCAAGTTCTATTATGTCCCCAACCAGCCTGTCAAGTTCTATTATGTTCCCAACAAGCTTCTCTAGTTCTATTCTATCCCCAACCAGCCTCTCTAGTTCTATTCTATCCCCAACCAGCCTCTCCAGTTCTATTCTGTCCCCAGCCAGCCTCTCCAGTTCTATTCTGTCTCCAACCATACTGTCCTGTTCTATTATGTCTCCAACCAGCCTGTCAAGTTCTATTATGTCTCCAACCAGCCTGTCCAGTTCTATTATGTCTCCAACCAGCCTGTCAAGTTCTAGTATGTCTCCAACCAGCCTGTCAAGTTCTATTATGTCTCCAACCATACTGTCAAGTTCTATTATGTCTCCAACCAGCCTGTCAAGTTCTATTATGTCTCCAACCAGCCTGTTAAGTTCTATTATGTCTCCAACCAGCCTGTCAAGTTCTATTTTGTCCCCAACCAGCCTGTCAAGTTCTATTATGTCCCCAACCAGCCTGTCAAGTTCTATTATGTCTCTAACCAGCCTGTCCAGTTCTATTCTGTATCCAACCAGCCTGTCAAGTTCTATTTTGTCCCCAACCAGCCTGTCAAGTTCTATTATGTCCCCAACCAGCCTGTCAAGTTCTATTATGTTCCCAACAAGCTTCTCTAGTTCTATTCTATCCCCAACCAGCCTCTCTAGTTCTATTCTATCCCCAACCAGCCTCTCCAGTTCTATTCTGTCCCCAGCCAGCCTCTCCAGTTCTATTCTGTCCCCAGCCAGACTGTCCAGTTCTATTCTGTCTCCAACCAGCCTCTCCAGTTCTATTCTGTCCCCAACCAGCCTGTCCAGTTCTATTCTGTCCCCAACCAGCCTCTCCAGTTCAATTCTGTCCCCAACCAGCTGTCCAGTTCTATTCTGTCCCCAACCAGCCTGTCCAGTTCTATTCTGTCCCCAACCAGACTGTCCAGTTCTATTCTGTCCCCAACCAGCCTGTCCAGTTCAATTCTGTCTCCAACCAGCCTCTCCAGTTCTATTCTGTCCCCAGCCAGCCTGTCCAGTTCTATTCTGTCCCCAACCAGCCTATCCAGTTCTATTCTGTCTCCAACCAGCTGTCCATTTCTATTCTGTCCCCAACCAGCGTCCAGTTCTATTCTGTCCCCAGCCAGCCTATCCAGTTCTATTCTGTCCCCAACCAGCCTGTCTAGTTCTATTCTGTCCCCAACCAGCTTTCCAGTTCTATTCTGTCCCCAACCAGCCTGTCCAGTTCTATTCTTTCCCCAACCAACCTGTCCAGTTCTATTCTCTCTCCAACCAACCTGTCCAGTTCTATTCTGTCTCCAACCAGCCTGTCCAGTTCTATTCTGTCCCCAACCAGCCTCTCCAGTTCTATTCTGTCCCCAACCAGCCTGTCTAGTTCTATTCTGTCCCCAACCAGACTGTCTAGTTCTATTCTGTCCCCAATCAGCCTGTCCAGTTCTATTCTTTCCCCAACCAACCTGTCCAGTTCTATTCTCTCTCCAACCAACCTGTCCAGTTCTATTCTGTCTCCAACCAGCTGTCCAGTTCTATTCTGTCCCCAACCAGCTGTCCAGTTCTATTCTGTCTCCAACCAGCTGTCCAGTTCTATTCTGTCTCCAGCCAGCCTCTCCAGTTCTATTCTGTCCCAACCAGCTTGTCCAGTTCTATTCTGTCCCCAACCAGCTTGTCCAGTTCTATTCTGTCCCCAACCAGCCTGTCCAGTTCAATTCTGTCTCCAACCAGCCTCTCCAGTTCTATTCTGTCCCCAGCCAGCCTGTCCAGTTCTATTCTGTCCCCAACCAGCCTAACCAGTTCTATTCTGTCCCCAACCAGCTGTCCAGTTCTTTTATGTCCCCAACCAGCGTCCAGTTCTATTCTGTCCCCAGCCAGCCTATCCAGTTCTATTCTGTCCCCAACCAGCCTGTCTAGTTCTATTCTGTCCCCAACCAGCCTCTCCAGTTCTATTCTATCCCCAACCAGCCTCTCCAGTTCTATTCTGTCTCCAACCAGCCTGTCCAGTTCTATTCTGTCCCCAACCAGCCTCTCCAGTTCTATTCTGTCTCCAACCAGCTGTCCAGTTCTATTCTGTCTCCAACCAGCCTGTCCAGTTCTATTCTGTCTCCAACCAGCCTGTCCAGTTCTATTCTGTCCCCAACCAGCCTCTCCAGTTCTATTCTGTCTCCAACCAGCTGTCCAGTTCTATTCTGTCTCCAACCAGCCTATCCAGTTCTATTCTGTCCCCAACCAGTCTGTCTAGTTCTATTCTGTCTCCAACCAGCTGTCCAGTTCTATTCTGTCTCCAACCAGCCTGTCCAGTTCTATTCTGTCTCCAACCAGCTGTCCAGTTCTATTCTGTCTCCAACCAGCTGTCCAGTTCTTTTCTGTCTCCAACCAGCTGTCCAGTTCTTTTCTGTCCCTAGCCAGCCTGTCCAGTTCTATTCTGTCCCCAGCCTGCCTGTCCAGTTCTATTCTGTCCCCAGTCAGCCTGTCCAGTTCTATTCTGTCTCCAACCAGCTGTCCAGTTCTATTCTGTCTCCAACCAGCCTGACCAGTTCTATTCTGTCCCCAACCAGCCTCTCCAGTTCTATTCTGTCCCCAACCAGCCTGTCCAGTTCTATTCTTTCCCCAACCAACCTGTCCAGTTCTATTCACTCTCCAACCAACCTGTCCAGTTCTATTCTGTCTCCAACCATACTGTCCAGTTCTATTATGTCTCCAACCAGCCTGTCAAGTTCTAGTATGTCTCCAACCAGCCTGTCAAGTTATATTATGTCTCCAACCAGCCTGTCAAGTTCTATTATGTCTCCAACCAGCCTGTCAAGTTCTATTATGTCTCCAACCAGCCTGTTAAGTTTTATTATGTCTCCAACCAGCCTGTCAAGTTCTATTTTGCCCCCAACCAGCCTGTCAAGTTCTATTATGTCCCCAACCAGCCTGTCAAGTTCTATTATGTCTCTAACCAGCCTGTCCAGTTCTATTCTGTCTCCAACCAGCCTGTCAAGTTCTATTTTGTCCCCAACCAGCCTGTCAAGTTCTATTATGTCCCCAACCAGCCTGTCAAGTTCTATTATGTTCCCAACAAGCTTCTCTAGTTCTATTCTATCCCCAACCAGCCTCTCTAGTTCTATTCTATCCCCAACCAGCCTCTCCAGTTCTATTCTGTCCCCAGCCAGCCTCTCCAGTTCTATTCTGTCTCCAGCCAGACTGTCCAGTTCTATTCTGTCTCCAACCAGCCTCTCCAGTTCTATTCTGTCCCCAGCCAGCCTGTCCAGTTCTATTCTGTCCCCAACCAGCCTCTCCAGTTCTATTCTGTCCCCAACCAGCTGTCCAGTTCTATTCTGTCCCCAACCAGCCTGTCCAGTTCTATTCTGTCCCCAACCAGACTGTCCAGTTCTATTCTGTCCCCAACCAGCCTGTCCAGTTCAATTCTGTCTCCAACCAGCCTCTCCAGTTCTATTCTGTCCCCAGCCAGCCTGTCCAGTTCTATTCTGTCTCCAACCAGCCTGTCCAGTTCTATTCTGTCCCCAACCAGCCTCTCCAGTTCTATTCTGTCCCCAACCAGCCTGTCTAGTTCTATTCTGTCTCCAACCAGCCTGTCCAGTTCTATTCTGTCTCCAACCATCCTGTCCAGTTCTATAATGTCTCCAACCAGCCGGTCAAGTTCTATTATGTCTCCAACCAGCCTGTCCAGTTCTATTATGTCTCCAACCAGCCTGTCAAGTTCTAGTATGTCTCCAACCAGCCTGTCAAGTTCTATTATGTCTCCAACCAGCCTGTCAAGTTCTATTATGTCTCCAACCAGCCTGTCAAGTTCTATTATGTCTCCAACCAGCCTGTTAAGTTCTATTATGTCTCCAACCAGCCTGTCAAGTTCTATTTTGTCCATAACCAGCCTGTCCAGTTCTATTATGTCCCCAACCAGCCTGTCAAGTTCTATTATGTCTCTAACCAGCCTGTCCAGTTCTATTCTGTCTCCAACCAGCCTGTCAAGTTCTATTTTGTCCCCAACCAGCCTGTCAAGTTCTATTATGTCCCCAACCAGCCTGTCAAGTTCTATTATGTTCCAAACAAGCTTCTCTAGTTCTATTCTATCCCCAACCAGCCTCTCTAGTTCTATTCTATCCCCAACCAGCCTCTCCAGTTCTATTCTGTCCCCAGCCAGCCTCTCCAGTTCTATTCTGTCCCCAGCTAGACTGTCCAGTTCTATTCTGTCTCCAACCAGCCTCTCCAGTTCTATTCTGTCCCCAGCCAGCCTGTCCAGTTCTATTCTGTCCCCAACCAGCCTCTCCAGTTCTATTCTGTCCCCAACCAGCCTGTCCAGTTCTATTCTGTCCCCAACCATACTGTCCAGTTCTATTCTGTACCCAACCAGCCTGTCCAGTTCAATTCTGTCTCCAACCAGCCTCTCCAGTTCTATTCTGTCCCCAGCCAGCCTGTCCAGTTCTATTCTGTCCCCAACCAGCTTATCCAGTTCTATTCTGTCCCCAACCAGCTGTCCAGTTCTATTATGTCACCAACCAGCGTCCAGTTCTATTCTGTCCCCAGCCAGCCTATCCAGTTCTATTCTGTCCCCAACCAGCCTGTCTAGTTCTATTCTGTCCCCAACCAGCTGTCCAGTTCTATTCTGTCCCCAACCAGCCTCTCCAGTTCTATTCTGTCTCCAACCAGCCTGTCCTGTTCTATTCTGTCCCCAACCAGCCTCTCCAGTTCTATTCTGTCTCCAACCAGCTGTCCAGTTCTATTCTGTCTCCAACCAGCCTGTCCAGTTCTATTCTGTCTCCAACCAGCTGTCCAGTTCTATTCTGTCTCCAACCAGCCTGTCCAGTTCTATTCTGTCTCCAACCAGCCTGTCAAGTTCTATTATGTCTCCAACCAGCCTGTCAAGTTCTATTAGGTCTCCAACCAGCCTGTTAAGTTCTATTATGTCTCCAACCAGCCTGTCAAGTTCTTTTTGTCCCCAACCATCCTGTCAAGTTCTATTATGTCCCCAACCAGCCTGTCAAGTTCTATTATGTCTCTAACCAGCCTGTCCAGTTCTATTCTGTCTCCAACCAGCCTGTCAAGTTCTATTTTGTCCCCAACCAGCCTGTCCAGTTCTATTATGTCCCCAACCAGCCTGTCAAGTTCTATTATGTTCCCAACAAGCTTCTCTAGTACTATTCTATCCCCAACCAGCCTCTCTAGTTCTATTCTATCCCCAACCAGCCTCTCCAGTTCTATTCTATCCCCAACCAGCCTCTCCAGTTCTATTCTGTCCCCAGCCAGCCTCTCCAGTTCTATTCTGTCCCCAGCCAGACTGTCCAGTTCTATTCTGTCTCCAACCAGCCTCTCCAGTTCTATTCTGTCCCCAGCCAGCCTGTCCAGTTCTATTCTGTCCCCAACCAGCCTCTCCAGTTCTATTCTGTCCCCAACCAGCCTGTCCAGTTCTATTCTGTACCCAACCAGCCTGTCCAGTTCTATTCTGTCCCCAACCAGACTGTCCAGTTCTATTCTGTCCCCAACCAGCCTGTCCAGTTCAATTCTGTCTCCAACCAGCCTCTCCAGTTCTATTCTGTCCCCAGCCAGCCTGTCCAGTTCTATTCTGTCCCCAACCAGCCTATCCAGTTCTATTCTGTCCCCAACCAGCTGTCCAGTTCTATTATGTCCCCAACCAGCGTCCAGTTCTATTCTGTCCCCAGCCAGCCTATCCAGTTCTATTCTGTCCCCAACCAGCCTGTCTAGTTCTATTCTGTCCCCAACCAGCTGTCCAGTTCTATTCTATCCCCAACCAGCCTCTCCAGTTCTATTCTGTCTCCAACCAGCCTGTCCAGTTCTATTCTGTCCCCAACCAGCCTCTCCAGTTCTATTCTGTCTCCAACCAGCTGTCCAGTTCTATTCTGTCTCCAACCAGCCTGTCCAGTTCTATTCTGTCTCCAACCAGCTGTCCAGTTCTATTCTGTCTCCAACCAGCCTGTCCAGTTCTATTCTGTCTCCAACCAACTGTCCAGTTCTATTCTGTCTCCAACCAGCTGTCCAGTTCTATTCTGTCTCCAACCAGCTGTCCAGTTCTATTCTGTCCCTAGCCAGCCTGTCCAGTTCTATTCTGTCCCCAGCCTGCCTGTCCAGTTCTATTCTGTCCCCAGTCAGCCTGTCCAGTTCTATTCTGTCTCCAACCAGCTGTCCAGTTCTATTCTGTCTCCAACCAGCCTGTCCAGTTCTATTCTGTCCCCAATCAGCCTGTCCAGTTCTATTCTTTCCCCAACCAGCCTGTCCAGTTCTATTCTTTCCCCAACCAACCTGTCCAGTTCTATTCTCTCTCCAACCAACCTGTCCAGTTCTATTCTGTCTCCAACCATACTGTCCTGTTCTATTATGTCTCCAACCAGCCTGTCAAGTTCTATTATGTCTCCAACCAGCCTGTCCAGTTCTATTATGTCTCCAACCAGCCTGTCAAGTTCTAGTATGTCTCCAACCAGCCTGTCAAGTTCTATTATGTCTCCAACCATACTGTCAAGTTCTATTATGTCTCCAACCAGCCTGTCAAGTTCTATTATGTCTCCAACCAGCCTGTTAAGTTCTATTATGTCTCCAACCAGCCTGTCAAGTTCTATTTTGTCCCCAACCAGCCTGTCAAGTTCTATTATGTCCCCAACCAGCCTGTCAAGTTCTATTATGTCTCTAACCAGCCTGTCCAGTTCTATTCTGTATCCAACCAGCCTGTCAAGTTCTATTTTGTCCCCAACCAGCCTGTCAAGTTCTATTATGTCCCCAACCAGCCTGTCAAGTTCTATTATGTTCCCAACAAGCTTCTCTAGTTCTATTCTATCCCCAACCAGCCTCTCTAGTTCTATTCTATCCCCAACCAGCCTCTCCAGTTCTATTCTGTCCCCAGCCAGCCTCTCCAGTTCTATTCTGTCCCCAGCCAGACTGTCCAGTTCTATTCTGTCTCCAACCAGCCTCTCCAGTTCTATTCTGTCCCCAACCAGCCTGTCCAGTTCTATTCTGTCCCCA
Source organism: Megaustenia siamemsis (assembly GCA_032433765.1). Taxonomy (NCBI): domain Eukaryota; kingdom Metazoa; phylum Mollusca; class Gastropoda; order Stylommatophora; family Ariophantidae; genus Megaustenia; species Megaustenia siamemsis. The sequence continues at coordinate 21,794,323 of JAVIAB010000059.1, read as the reverse complement.
ACCAGCCTCTCCAGTTCAATTCTGTCCCCAACCAGCTGTCCAGTTCTATTCTGTCCCCAACCAGCCTGTCCAGTTCTATTCTGTCCCCAACCAGACTGTCCAGTTCTATTCTGTCCCCAACCAGCCTGTCCAGTTCAATTCTGTCTCCAACCAGCCTCTCCAGTTCTATTCTGTCCCCAGCCAGCCTGTCCAGTTCTATTCTGTCCCCAACCAGCCTATCCAGTTCTATTCTGTCTCCAACCAGCTGTCCATTTCTATTCTGTCCCCAACCAGCGTCCAGTTCTATTCTGTCCCCAGCCAGCCTATCCAGTTCTATTCTGTCCCCAACCAGCCTGTCTAGTTCTATTCTGTCCCCAACCAGCTTTCCAGTTCTATTCTGTCCCCAACCAGCCTGTCCAGTTCTATTCTTTCCCCAACCAACCTGTCCAGTTCTATTCTCTCTCCAACCAACCTGTCCAGTTCTATTCTGTCTCCAACCAGCCTGTCCAGTTCTATTCTGTCCCCAACCAGCCTCTCCAGTTCTATTCTGTCCCCAACCAGCCTGTCTAGTTCTATTCTGTCCCCAACCAGCCTGTCTAGTTCTATTCTGTCCCCAATCAGCCTGTCCAGTTCTATTCTTTCCCCAACCAACCTGTCCAGTTCTATTCTCTCTCCAACCAACCTGTCCAGTTCTATTCTGTCTCCAACCAGCTGTCCAGTTCTATTCTGTCCCCAACCAGCTGTCCAGTTCTATTCTGTCTCCAACCAGCTGTCCAGTTCTATTCTGTCTCCAACCAGCCTGTCCAGTTCTATTCTGTCCCCAGCCAGCCTATCCAGTTCTATTCTGTCCCCAGTCAGCCTGTCCAGTTCTATTCTGTCTCCAACCAGCTGTCCAGTTCTATTCTGTCTCCAACCAGCCTGTTCAGTTCTATTCTGTCCCCAACCAGCCTCTCCAGTTCTATTCTGTCCCCAACCAGCCTGTCCAGTTCTATTCTTTCCCCAACCAACCTGTCCAGTTCTATTCTCTCTCCAACCAGCCTGTCCAGTTCTATTCTGTCCCCAACCAACCTGTCCAGTTCTATTCTCTCTCCAACCAACCTGTCTAGTTCTATTCTGTCCCCAACCAGCCTGTCCAGTTCTATTCTGTCCGCAACCTGTCCAGTTCTATTCTATCCCCAAACAACCTGTCCAGTTCTATTCTGTCCCCAACCAGCCTGTCCAGTTCTATTATGTCCCCAACCATCCTTACAGTTCTATTCTGTCTCCAACCAGCCTGTCCAGTTCTATTCTGTCCCCAACCAGCCTCTCCAGTTCTATTCTGTCTCCAACCAGCCTGTCCAGTTCTATTCTGTCCCCAGCCAGCCTATCCAGTTCTATTCTGTCCCCAACCAGCCTGTCCAGTTCTATTCTGTCCCCAACCAGCCTCTCCAGTTCTATTCTGTCCCCAACCAGCCTCTCCAGTTCTATTCTGTCTCCAACCAGCCTGTCCAGTTCTATTCTCTCTCCAACCAACCTGTCCAGTTCTATTCTGTCTCCAACCATACTGTCCAGTTCTATTATGTCTCCAACCAGCCTGTCAAGTTCTATTATGTCTCCAACCAGCCTGTCAAGTTCTATTATGTCTCCAACCAGCCTGTCAAGTTCTATTATGTCTCCAACCAGCCTGTAAGTTCTATTATGTCTCCAACCAGCCTGTCAAGTTCTATTTTGTCCCCAACCAGCCTGTCAAGTTCTATTATGTCTCCAACCAGCCTGTCAAGTTCTATTATGTCTCTAACCAGCCTGTCCAGTTCTATTCTGTCTCCAACCAGCCTGTCAAGTTCTGTTTTGTCCCCAACCAGCCTGTCAAGTTCTATTATGTCCCCAACCAGCCTGTCAAGTTCTATTATGTTCCCAACAAGCTTCTCTAGTTCTATTCTATCCCCAACCAGCCTCTCCAGTTCTATTCTGTCCCCAGCCAGCCTCTCCAGTTCTATTCTGTCCCCAGCCAGACTGTCCAGTTCTATTCTGTCTCCAACCAGCCTCTCCAGTTCTATTCTGTCCCCAGCCAGCCTGTCCAGTTCTATTCTGTCCCCAACCAGTCTCTCCAGTTCTATTCTGTCCCCAACCAGCTGTCCAGTTCTATTCTGTCCCCAACCAGCCTGTCCAGTTCTATTCTGTCCCCAACCAGACTGTCCAGTTCTATTCTGTCCCCAGCCAGCCTGTCCAGTTCTATTCTGTCCCCAACCAGCCTATCCAGTTCTATTCTGTCTCCAACCAGCTGTCCAGTTCTATTCTGTCCCCAACCAGCGTCCAGTTCTATTCTGTCCCCAGCCAGCCTATCCAGTTCTATTCTGTCCCCAACCAGCCTGTCCAGTTCTATTCTGTCCGCAACCTGTCCAGTTCTATTCTATCCCCAAACAACCTGTCCAGTTCTATTCTGTCCCCAACCAGCCTGTCCAGTTCTATTATGTCCCCAACCAGCCTGTCCAGTTCTATTATGTCCCCAACCATCCTTACAGTTCTATTCTGTCTCCAACCAGCCTGTCCAGTTCTATTCTGTCCCCAACCAGCCTCTCCAGTTCTATTCTGTCTCCAACCAGCCTGTCCAGTTCTATTCTGTCCCCAGCCAGCCTATCCAGTTCTATTCTGTCCCCAACCAGCCTGTCCAGTTCTATTCTGTCCCCAACCAGCCTATCCAGTTCTATTCTGTCCCCAACCAGCCTCTCCAGTTCTATTCTGTCTCCAACCAGCCTGTCCAGTTCTATTCTCTCTCCAACCAACCTGTCCAGTTCTATTCTGTCTCCAACCATACTGTCCAGTTCTATTATGTCTCCAACCAGCCTGTCAAGTTCTATTATGTCTCCAACCAGCCTGTCAAGTTCTATTATGTCTCCAACCAGCCTGTCAAGTTCTATTATGTCTCCAACCAGCCTGTTAAGTTCTATTATGTCTCCAACCAGCCTGTCAAGTTCTATTTTGTCCCAACCAGCCTGTCAAGTTCTATTATGTCTCCAACCAGCCTGTCAAGTTCTATTATGTCTCTAACCAGCCTGTCCAGTTCTATTCTGTCTCCAACCAGCCTGTCAAGTTCTGTTTTGTCCCCAACCAGCCTGTCAAGTTCTATTATGTCCCCAACCAGCCTGTCAAGTTCTATTATGTTCCCAACAAGCTTCTCTAGTTCTATTCTATCCCCAACCAGCCTCTCTAGTTCTATTCTATCCCCAACCAGCCTCTCCAGTTCTATTCTGTCCCCAGCCAGACTGTCCAGTTCTATTCTGTCTCCAACCAGCCTCTCCAGTTCTATTCTGTCCCCAGCCAGCCTGTCCAGTTCTATTCTGTCCCCAACCAGTCTCTCCAGTTCTATTCTGTCCCCAACCAGCCTGTCCAGTTCTATTCTGTCCCCAACCAGACTGTCCAGTTCTATTCTGTCCCCAACCAGCCTGTCCAGTTCATTCTGTCTCCAACCAGCCTCTCCAGTTCTATTCTGTCCCCAGCCAGCCTGTCCAGTTCTATTCTGTCCCCAACCAGCCTATCCAGTTCTATTCTGTCTCCAACCAGCTGTCCAGTTCTATTCTGTCCCCAACCAGCGTCCAGTTCTATTCTGTCCCCAGCCAGCCTATCCAGTTCTATTCTGTCCCCAACCAGCCTGTCTAGTTCTATTCTGTCCCCAACCAGCTGTCCAGTTCTATTCTGTCCCCAAACAACCTGTCCAGTTTTATTCTGTCCCCAACCAGCCTGTCCAGTTCTATTATGTCCCCAACCATCCTTACAGTTCTATTCTGTCTCCAACCAGCCTGTCCAGATCTATTCTGTCCCCAACCAGCCTCTCCAGTTCTATTCTGTCTCCAACCAGCCTGTCCAGTTCTATTCTGTCTCCAACCAGCCTGTCCAGTTCTATTCTGTCCCCAACCAGCCTCTCCAGTTCTATTCTATCTCCAACCAGCCTGTCTAGTTCTATTCTGTCTCCAACCAGTCTGTCCAGTTCTATTCTTTCCCCAACCAGCCTATCCAGTTCTATTCTGTCTCCAACCAGCCTGTCCAGTTCTATTCTGTTCCCAACCAGCTGGTCCAGTTCTATTGTTTCCCCAACCAGCCTGTCCAATTTTTTTCTGTCCCCAATCAGCCTGTCCAGTTCTATTCTGTTCCCAACCAGCCTGTCCAGTTCTATTGTTTCCCCAACCAGCCTGTCCATTTCTATTCTGTCTCCAACCAGCCTGTCCATTTCTATTACTGTCCCCAGCCTGTCCAGTTCTATTCTTTCCCCAACCAGCCTGTCCAGTTCTATTCTTCCCCAACCAACCTGTCCAGTTCTATCCTTTCCCCAACCAACCTGTCCAGTTCTATTCTTTCCCAACCAGACTGTCCAGTTCTATTCTTTCCCCAACCAGCCTGTCCAGTTCTATTCTGTCCCCAACCAACCTGTCCAGTTCTATACTGTTCCCAACCATCCTGTCCAATTCTATTCTGTCCCCAACCAGCCTGTCCAATTCTATTCTGTCCCCAACCAGCCTGTCCAACTGTATTTGGTACCCAACTAGCCTGTCCAGTTCTATTTGATGCCCAACCAGTCTGTCTATTTCTATTCTGTCCCCAACAAGCTAATCCAGTTCTTTTATGTTCTGAAACCAGCTAGTCCAGTTTTATTCTCACCCTCCTTTTTCTGTTTTTGTTTCACTCCTTTGATATATTATTTTAAAATATTTTTATATTATTTTCTACTCATATCATTCTTTGTTGGTTTTTAAAGGAAGACTATTCCTGCAGTATGCTGAGAAGTCTTTCTTAATGTTATCATAACCACTTTTAATTTCTATCACTGCCGGTATTACATTTTTTTTTTCAACCTGGTTTCCTTATTAGTGTTTTCACCATACTATTTTAGTTCTTCCAGCCAACATAAATCTATTTATAGAAATAGTTTCCTGTATTTTTTTTTTCAAATGTCTTGCATTTGAACCGACCTGAGGAAGAAACTTGAAATTGAGCCAACAATTGAATACATAAAGAAACAACAGATAAATTGGTTCGGTCACATAACAAGACAAAAAGAACTAACAATGACTCAAAGAGCCATAAACAAAACGCTACGAAAATGCCAGATTAAGAGGAAGACCTAGAAAGCGATGGATAAAGGGAATACTAGAGTCACTAGGAGGGATAACACCAGAAGAGGCCAACAGAGGAGCAAAGATTCGCAGATTGTACCTCCCCACGATGCCAATAGAGGAAGGATGGAAGACGAAAAGAAGAAGAATGTCTTGCATTCCATAAAAAAGATATAATTCAAACAATTTTTGTCAATGGAGATAAGACAAATAATTCCTGTGTTATGAGAATCAGTGTTGACATTTGGTAGTGAGTCCTGGACAATTGGAACTAGGCTACAAGATTGTTGGAGGCCACAGAGGATGTTGAAAAAATTACAAACAACTAAAAAGAGTAATGAAGATATTCTGAAAAAGGCCAAGGGGAAAAGGAAGATAATTATGAACATTAGGAGGAAGGATTTATCATTTTTTTTACCATATAAGGAGGAAGCAATCATGCTAATGGGAAAAATAAGAGAAGATGAGATTGTGGAAAATAATAAGAGAAGATACTGGTAATTTAAGAGAATGGTTTGAAGTCAATAGAAATTATAGACAACGTAGAGATAGAAAGATTTAGAAAGATATGATCACTTTAGCCAGTAGACACGGTAATTGATGATGATGGTAATGATATCTCATGCTTTATAAGGGGTGGATACAATATTAACAACTTTAGCATTCTGGAGGTAATGTATAAATGCAGAAAAATCAGACCACTCGTTATGGTTATGGTTAGTTGAAGGACCCTGTATCACAGCAAATAAATAAAAATCCATAATTGCTCAACCGCCCATGCCAGTGGAATTATCCAAATTAAAACTCATGTCATTGAGGGATCCAAGCAAAATAAAGGCAGCTGCAGTCCCCATCATAACAGCTACAGCACATGCCAAAAGACATAAGGCCAAACGACACTGAAAGTGAACGTAGCTGAACTGTCCTTTGTCTTACAACATCATCATTCATTGTAAGCAATTAGAATATCGAAACACGATTCGGATGAAAAATACAGCTCAAAACACTTGTGTTCTATAGGAAGTAACTAACATTGAAAATAGGTGCAGGTAAAGAATATTACATAACGTTTAATATCATAGGGAACTAAAGTGTTGGACTTTATCATACTAGGCCATCACAGCATTGCTCGTGTAACTACCGGGGTCCTTACTGTGGGAGAAGAGAGTAGTGTCACTGTCATGGATGTCATAAGAGGTGACTAAGCAGGTTAGGGGTCAAGGTCTTTTCTTCACTGGTGATACAGAGAGTATGCATCTGTGCTGAAGCCATCTTCAGTGCTTTTGCTGGTGTATTTAAGGCATACTTCATACAAGGTAATGTGGTTAGGAGAAGATTGAAGCATTATGAAGTTGTCCAATGTGCAATGAAGGTAATCTGTTGACAAAACTGAACTAAACTATCCAGAAATGAGGAAGCCAATGCTCTTCCTTGCTATAAATACATTTCCTACCTCAGTAAACCAGGTACCCATTATTTTGTTTTCAGCTGGTTTCAGTTGAGCTGTTAGCTCAAACTAACATTGGAATGATAAAGACTCAGATTCGTTCAGTTATTTCATTTAAACAAAAAAAAAAAAAAAAAAGATAGATCTCAAAAGAACAACCTTAAAGCAGTAAGTTGCAATATATACTTTTTTAAAAATCACTTCATATTGAAGCATATTTTTAACATTGCAAATACATTTTCACTATAAAATACATCATTATTTTTCTACTTACATAAAACACATTTAAAAACTGGACTTTTACCACAGAACATTCATATAAAACTGCTTTCTTTTAAGTTAGAATCATCATCACTACTCTCTAGACACATCAGGCGGTTCTCCGATTTTCACCTCAAAATGTTCATCAGAATGCAGCAGCTACCTGGGCCATAAAACTTTTGCTACTAAAGTACATTTCTTCAATTACACAATTCTGATAAAAATGTATGTTAACAACAAAAGAAGCATTGCTTATAAATTTATATCTTACCGTAATCCTTTGGTCATATAATTTTATTTTAAATTTTTACAGGACCTCAGCAATGAGACCATTGCCAGACTTGATGCTGAGAACAAGTACCAGACATTGCTGGAGGAGTTGGAGTTCTTGAAGAGTGTGCATGAGCAGGTTTGTACTGGTTGTCATGACTTTAGTGACGATGATCATGTGGATAATAGAATCAAGAATTAATAAAGTGACTGTTGTTTCTGTCAATTCAGTTGGAAAAACAATTCTACGGATTGAACATTTGCTGGAAGAAATGTGCTAGTTTTGGATATGTCATTGGCTCAGAATTGACCCAAGAACAATTACAAAAATTATCATGCCCTAGACTCCATATGGAAGACAAAAGAGAGATAGATTAAAGACAACGGAGTGAAGAGCAGTATAAGCAGAGATAAACTGCGGGTCAAATGTGAGGCACACTTCAAATGATGACAACAAACTATGAAAAATAAATTAGCTTTGTTTTACTCTTACAAGATCACAAAATGCATGCTGTCCACTTGCTGCTTTAACATTTCTGCCAAGCGGAAGAAGCAGAATATGGAGAAGCAGAATATGGAGAAGCAGAATATGATGAAGCAGAATATGGAGAAGCAGAATATGAGAAGCAGAATATGAGACAAAAATATTAATTCATTGAGCATGGTACCTATAAAAGTATTATTTTGTGTTTCATGGTTCACATACTCATACATATCTTCTATAATTTTTAATGCAGATGTGTACACTAGAGCAACAAATACAAATGTTTTATACATGGGAAAAAAACATGTACATGTTTATCACCCCTTCTCTGATTCATGTAGTATGACAAGTTAGTCTTGGGTTTTATTGTCTGCAAGATTTAGCACAACCCAATCAAGCCCAGACTATGTCTTCTAGTTTATAAAAAAACAGTAAAGAGCCCTCGTCACACCAGGTGCCGTACAGGGAATATAGTGTTAGTGACCATAAATTTTACAGACCTTTGGCACATGATTTTTGGGGTATTATGGTCAGTATTACGCCCATGCCACTTTACTTTCCCAGAAAAAATCTGGTACCCATTTAAGGCTGGGTGAACCCAGAAGCAGTCGGTTGGGATCGAACCCTACCTCTTGTCCTTTGCAGTCCAGTTCACTAACCACTGAGCTATAGCGGCTCTCTTCTAGTTTACATCAAACTACAATTAGCTATTATTAAAAAGTTGTGATAGCTACATTTTTATTGGTTATATGTATCTAATGTAGCATGATTGGTTGACTTTGAAAAAAAATACATATAGAAAAAATAGAAAAAAATGGTATGGTTAAATTTTCACGTAACGAGGACAACACAAACCAGAACGATGTTTCGGTTCAATAGGCCTTCAGCAGGAACAAACATACAACACACACACAAATATGTATTTAAAATAAAAAGTACAGAGACTATAAAAGTGCAAGAGGGAACCCAAGAAAAAAGATGGATAGACTGAATAAAAGATGGAAGGTCTATGTAAGAACTAAAAAATGTCTATCCTAACAGTGTCCAGATCTATCCAAGAATGACACTACATCTAAAAGGAAAGTGACAAAACAGAACAAGCAATGCAGCATCTACAAACATTAGATTATATTATACATTCCTCTTTTCTCATATGATGCTTCAAAGCAACAACAGATGGACAAACAATAAAAATAACAGAATCCATAAAGCTGTAACACACTATCTATATGCAATCATTTGTCCTTACAATAGACCAGCTCTCTCTCTTGATGCCCTTTATGATTATATATTTATATGCTTGTATGTTTATTCCTATGGCTAACAACAACAAACAGCACGGTACAACTAGGTCGGTATAAAAAACATTACAGTTTCCCACAGTGAATCACAGGTTTACTTTTACAGAACATCATCATCATCATCATAGAGTGCCATCTCTACAACGAAGGTTGGCTACCATGGAGCACCATTCTGCTCTGTCTCTTGCTTTGTTGGTGTAGGTTGTCATAGGCTGATTTGTCCATCTTTTGATGTTACTTGTCCATGTTAGTCTTGGTCTGCCTCTGCCTCTTTTACCCTGTATTTTACCCTCCAAGATTACATTTAGTAGGCTGTTGTATCTTTTAACATGGCCCAAAAATCTCATTTGTCTTGTTTGAATTGTGTTTAGTAGTTCTATTTTCATTTTTAGTTGTTTTAAGACCTCATCGTTTGCTTTCTTTTTCTTCCATCCAATTCTACCTATTCTTCTATATATCCACATTTCAAAAGCTTCAATTCTCTGTTCTGTTTTCTTGTCTAATGTCCATGTTTCTGCACCATATTGGAATGTTTAGAAGATATAACATTTTGCTATTCTCAATTTTAGCCCTGGTGCTATTTATTTTGATGTTAGTATGTTTTTCATGACATTAAAATTACTTTTTGCCTTCCTATTCTTTTGTTTATTTCAATTTTACATTTTCCGTCACTGGTTATAGTATGTCCCAGGTAGTTGTAGTTCTCAGCTGTCTCCAGGTCTATTCCTTCAATTTCAATATCCATTTGTGGGTTTTGAGTATTTTCTTTGTTTATGATCATAGTTTTAGTCTTTTTGATATTCATATCTAATCCATATTTTTTGCTTGTCATGTTTATTTCATTAAGTAATTGTTGTAGATCATTAGGAACAGAACACAAAGAACAAAAAGACATATTGCCAATTTATGTAGACCACTCTTAGACCATGATAGTGGGTTAGTGATATACTCACTACTAATTATATTTAATGCTGAGATGAAGTGTGAATGACAGGAAACAGCCTGAGAGACAAGATCTGAAATGAAGAACTGAGAAAATAGCTAAGAATAACCCCCACCATAGAATATAAAAAGAAAGAACAGATAAAATGGTTTGGCCACATGACAAATGCAGAGATCAAAGCACAACGAGCAATAAACATTGTGAGAACACCAGACCAAAGGGTCGATCACGAAAAAGATGGATTGAGGAAATATTAGAAACACTAGGAAACATAGCAGCAGAGGCGAACAGAAGAGCAAAAGACCGCAAATTATATCTCCCCTCAACGCTAAAAGGCAAATGAGGAGGGAAAGAAGAATTATATTTAAAATAATAATATTCATATGGATATAGAGAACTTATAGACTAAATAAACATAACTAAAGATACACATTAATAGGTATTTTAAGTTAGCACTTCTGAAAAAATTGTTTTGATTAAGTCCATAAAAATGCTCAGTTGGAAATGTGCATGCATACAAAGAATAACAACGGAGAACCTGAATAAATATAATAAAAGAAATTTACAATTCTTTTGTTTCCTTGCAAGTTAAAGGCATGTTTAATCTGCTACTTGAAAACAATTGCAAATGAAGAGAATTATAAGCAAATATTGTCTACTGTATGCATTAACTTCTCTATTTTAGGAACTGAAGGAGTTGTCTGCCCTGGCATACAGAGATACAACTGCTGAGAACAGGGAGTTCTGGAAGAATGAGTTATCACAGGCCATTAGGGACATTCAACAGGAATATGACATGAAAGTGGACCAGATCAGAGGCGAGATGGAAACTTTCTACAACCTCAAGGTCAGTATAACCTATTGGGGAATGTTTTGAAACATTGATACCACTCATTTAAGGAGCCCGAAAATGTATTTCTAATTTCATCAACAGCAGTGTCAGATTGCATATGCTTTCTATTAAAAATGCATATAAAAAGGCATAACATATTTTGTTATTAAAAAATGTGTTATATTTATTCTATATGCAGCTATTAATATTTGATTTCAGTTTCCTGCAGTCTTTCTATTAAAGCTTCATTGATCTGTGCATCCTCATGTGTGCTTTGTTCGGTGAATAACCTCATTCTTCTTCTTTATCATCAAGCACTGAGCTACAACCACTTCAGGGATCATGTCTCTCCACAACTTTCTACAATTCTATTGTTGACTTTCTACAAAACCATTCTTTTAAAATATCTTTTCTCGCTATTATTTTCTATTTAATCTATCCTTCAATTTCTCCTGTTGACACAAATATGCATGTATCCCAATTGTTTTCACATTAAATGTCCAATAAATGATGATCGTTTTCCTCCTGATGTTAGTAACAAACTTTCTTTTTGCCTTGACCTCTTTTAGGACATCCCAATAACTATTTATCCTCTTACTTATGCATGTGAAAGCTGGAAAACATCAAAAGAGATTGAGAAAAGAACTAAATGCTTGTAAAGACAAATGCCTAAGAAAAATACCCTGTAAACAATGGAATGAATATTAAAGATCTTAACTATAATTAAGGAAAGAAAGTGGACACAGGTCAGACATGTTCTGAGAAGAGTCAATGAGAGAATTCCAAAACATGCTCTTCCATGAGACACATCACGATATGTAAAAAGAGAAAGACCTAAAGAGATACTAAAAAGAACACTTATAAGAGAAGCAAAGTTGGTATGCATAGACTTATTAAATAAGATTGAATATCTTGCCAAGAATAGAGATGGGTGGCAAAAAACAATGCAAGCCCTTTGTGATGTCTAGCAATGAGGAAAGGATCAAGAATAACTATGTTTAGCTGTCCATAGTTTATTCAAATTAATAAAAACACACAATTTAAATTTCCTAAGAAGTACTTACATCACAAAATCTGGAAAGAGGAAAGAGTTTCTGTAAGCTTAAAAGAGGGATTATTTCCAAAATTCTTAGAAAAGGCAATCTTGAGGACTGCAATAACTGGAGAGGAGTCTCTATCTATCTTTCGTTCGCTCGAAGTATTGTCTATATCAGCAATGTCATTTCCTGTATGAATTTTACTGTCTTTTGTAATTCTTGCAGTGGTCCATATAGTTTTGTCTGTAGTGTTGTATCTATGGGCCAACGGATTTTCCTCAGTCTACTATATTCAGTGCAGTCTTGAAGTATGTGTTCAGCAGTCTGGGGTGCCTGTCCACATGTACAAGTAGTTGATGTGCCGATCTTGAATTTTGTATACATGTGACTATGAAGTCGATTGTGTCCTGTTCTTAGGCATATAATGATAACTTGTTCGTATCTATTCATATTATGAAAGGAGAGGAGTATCAAGAGGCCACGCAAGCGAAAGATATTATTATCTCATCACCACAAAACATTATTCCCAGAAAAGTGAATCAGAAACCAAACTCCCATCTCAGAAAAAACACTGACCCTCACAGATGAAAGAAGAAAACTGAAGCAAATTGGAGCAAAGAGGAACAGTGATGAATACAGAAAATACACAACAGAAGTTAGAAAAGAGATCAGAAGAGACAAAAAGAATTATATTATGAACACCTGTGACAGAATTGAAGAGCTCTATCAGCAAGGGAGAGATGGAGAAATGAGAACAATAAAAGGCAATTTTAGACCATCAGTCCAAGTAATTAATGACCATAATGGCAGTACACTAACTGAACAAAAGGATATATTACAAAGATGGAGAGATTACTGCACAGCAAAGTACAAAGATATTTCAAAACACCTTTTTCTTGGTCTACCCCTGATGCATCACCAAGGAACCATGCCTTCCACTATTTTTCTTTCCAACCCGCTGTGTCTATTGACATGGCCATAGTATTTTAATTTCTTTTGTAGAATGGTGTTTGTAAGCCAGTTCTTTTTATTGTTTAAATTGTTTATAACTTCATTGCTCTTTTTCATTATCCAAGTAATTTTAAGGATTTTTCTGTAGCATCCTCTTTTGAATGAATTGATTTTCTTATATGCTGTTTGTGAGATTGTTCATGATTCACAGCGAATATGTTGCTATTTGGAAGAAACATGCCTTCAGTAATTTTAATTTTACTGCCTTGCAGTTTTTGTGCCACATATTCTTTATGACCTTTAATTTTTGTGTTGCCCTTGCTAATCTTGTTTTTATAATCAGTGACACAGTGATATCAGATACATGATATCATGCCTGACCATCCTACTTTCCCAAAGATAAACTATGGACCTCACTTTCAAAGGTTTGATCGACCCTGAAAATGTGTTCAGAACATCACCACAACTGGAAGCCAACCTTCATCTCACCATCTGAACAGCAGACAAGTCCTGTGCCCTTCTCACACCTCTGAGGGCTTTGATGACATTCTATTGATCCATTGATTGACTGTCTTCAATGACAGTGTAGCTAGCCAACCTGTCCACTCTTTCATTTCCCCACACTCTTGCTTGTCCAAGGATGTAGACAAAGGTAACCCTACATATTTTTAACTTCTGCAAAATGACTCTACCTGTTGCCTGAATACAGAGCCCAACTCCACTTTTCAAATCATGCTCATTGGATCACTAATTATGCAGACGTGTTGTCTTGTGACTCTAACCAGATGAATGTCCTGGTCACTGGCATCACCTCCATTGTCATACTACTCATGATCATAACGTATGCACCACTGTCTTCTTTTATTATTCTGCCTGACGAGCATGCTGTAAATGCATATGCACTCCTTTGGTGTCATATTACAGATCCGTCTGTATAAATAACTGCATCTTTCTCATCAGTGTTATCCCAGATGAGACCTTTGACCTCTTTCATCACCTTGGCTTCAAGGAAGACTGATTGGAAAAACAAATTACAGCAGAAAATCATTTACAAAAGTGGCCAGAATATAGAGATATCAGTGAGCGTAGAATAATCATTACTTTGTTCAAGTTAACGTCTGAAAATATAAATAGGAAACAACATCTTAATATAAATAAATTATAGTGAATGCCTACAGAAGAATGTTGAGAATACCATAGACAGCTTAAAGGAGTAATGAAAATGTTCTGAAAGAGGCCAAAGCAAAAAGAGAGCTAATTTCCAATATTAGGAAGAAACAATCATCATTTTTTGGACATGTAATGAGAAGAGAACAGCTGGAATATATTGTAACTACTGGGAAAATTTAGGGACGAAGAGATAGAGGGAAGCAAAGAGAAAAGATACCAGAGAGCTTAAGAGAATGGCTTGGCAGAAGGTCAACAACGGAAATGATAAATAACTGTTGTGATCGAAAGTTGTGGAGATCCATGATCACCTATTCCAGCAGACCCGGTACTTGATGATGATGATGATAGTAAATGCAGCTAATAATAAAATATACTTTTCTACTTGTGCAGGTCCAAGAGTTCCGAACTGGAGCCACCAAGCAAAACATGGAGGTTACTCATGCCCGTGAGGAGACTAAGAAACTTCATAAACAACTGGGAGACTTCCGTACCCGAAATGCTGACCTGGAGGCTAGGGTAAGTCTTTATGTAATTTTAATTAATCTATATGGGATGTAATTAATAAATAGAATAGCAAGAAAGGTCATGATATATGCAGTGTGAATTGAAATAACAATCAGCAACTCACAGCAGACTACTGACATCAGTGAACCAGATATAACTAAAACTGTACTTAACTTCCATGTGATGTTCACTGGGTACAGACTATTAAAACTGGCCAAGTTAGTAGAGATATGTTGGACATGTGATGAGAAGAGATAATAACTGAATAGCAAAGCAAGTCCTCATGTGGGAAACAACAGGTAAGAGGAAAAGAGGAAGACCCAGAAAGACACTAAGAAGAACATTGATGAAAGAGGCAAGAGCAGCAGGTATCGGCTCCCTCAATGAGATAGAGCTGCTTGCACAGAACAGAGACAAATGGCGAGATTTGATAAAATATCTTTAAAAGAATTGAAAACTGCTAGAACAAAAATTCAGATAAGAGAGGGAGTATATTGGTCTACGCCTTATGGTCCGGCTACGGCTCGAAAGGTCAATAGATAGATAGATATGCATTTTGTAGAGTTATAAGTTAGCTATGTATTTTATATTTCAGTACATTATTTTTTGTTTGTATAGTTTCTTGTTGATTGCATTATGGACATTATGTTTATGTTTTTTATTTGCTTTTTTTTCTCCAGATAAAATTCTTGTAATGTTTTTTTCTAAATTTAGTTCCTGTAATTATTATTTGTAGTAAACCAGCAACGAAAACTAACTTTTTCACAAGCTTTTAGTTGTCTTTTGAAAGACAAGAAAATTAATTAAATACATTCTTCTTCTTTTTCTTTCCCTCCTTATTTGTCTTACAGCATCGAGGGGAGATGTAATTTGTGGTCTTCTTTTCACCGCCGCTGCTGTTTGGTTCCTAGTGCTTCTAATATTCCATCGATCCATCTTTTTTGTGGTCGACCCTTAATTAAATGCATGTGATTTGGAAAGTTGAAACATTTCTAATTCAGTATTAAAAGTAGTAATAGATATGTCAGGACCATCAATGCATTTATAGATGGTCGTTGCCATTCTAGGTTGTTTTACCTTCCAAAAGAAAATTTCTAATGTTCATTTTCATAGTCTAGATGTACTTTAAAGCCATGTTGGTCAAGATAACAAAATTAGATCTTGGTTCAATTGGGATTTAAACTTCCAACTTTCTAGTCAGCAAGTGAATTCTTTAACTACTTTACCTTACCAACACTTTCATTAACAGTAGTGAAACAATAATGGATGACGATCATTAGCTAAACTACAATTTCAGCTTTCCTGAATTCTTTAAACTCTAAATTATGATTCTGTAGAAAAAATTACCGCTTCAAAATACATTTTTTTTTAATTTGACAGTTACCCATGGGCAAACATCCCCCCTCCCCCCACCCCACCCCAGTTCCTTCCTAATTATCATTTCTGTTGACCCTTGAGTGATTGATTTCTTTCCTTTGATGTTGGATTATTTTTTTTCATTCATTTAGTAAAAAGTCTCATAGATTTTAGAAGCAGTGATTTCTGTAATATGTGCCATTTTGGATGCAAGATTTCTGTTTTTGAGATTATGGTTCTGCCTTATGTGCTGTCTTCAGCTTGAAATGACAATAAATAGATAGATAGATAGATAGTATAAATTACTATGGTATCATAAACACACATTTTATTTTTTAAATCAGCCAGTTTTCAAAAAATTATTTTTCTTCTCATGATGGTGGAAATCTCCTCAGCCACCAGCATGACATCAAAGAAACCTTTGTAACACTGGAAAGTCAGCAAACAATACAAGGAGGTTGCCGAACATATGGGCTAAAATTATGGCTGACAGCGGCCATGTGAATAGACAAAGATAGCTTGGGGGGTGAGGGTGGGAAGGGCATGTGGTGTGGTGAGTTTCGCACTAAAAATTGACCATAAATCAGGAAAAGATTACTGCATCCAATTCCCATTTCCTGTCTTATGTATACATACTGCTGTGTAGCAAAAGTTCAAAGAAAGTGATTTTTCAAAACTCAAAATGTTACATAATGGTAGTAATTTTTGCTACAGAATCGTGATAACGTGAGTCACAGGTATGTGAATCGTAATCTAGGATTAACTGACCCTTATTGTCCTAATTCTTTTCTTTCACTACAGAATGCTCAATTGGAGAAACAGTACCAAGACATGCTAAGGGAAATTGAGCAGAAGGAACATGAACATGTCCTTGAGATCAACTCACTGAAAGAGGAGATGAACAAACTTCGAGTTGAGTTGGAGGGCATGCTTATTGAGTTGCAGACTTTGATGGATGCCAAACTCTCTCTGGAACTTGAGATTGCTGCTTACAGGAAACTTCTGGAAGGTGAAGAGACAAGGTAAGTCTTGTCCAATTTGTTCTTTTTAACATTTTTTAAATTCTGTAATCTGATTTATTTTTAAATTTAATCAAAGGGAAAACTACAAATTATGGAAGAGTCTTATTGGGGGCTGGGTGGTCTAGAGGTAAGACATTGGCCTCTGGATGAGATAGTCTCAGGTTCTAATCCCACCATAGACAGTAGCAGGGGGGAAGTGTGCAGAAAGGAGTTATCAGATGTGCAGGAAAGACGATTTGCTGAATAAACTAAATCAATGAGATAGACAACCAACGAGAAGAAAAAGCACAGAGAAAATGAAAGCTGCTCTATTTACAAAATTGTGATAACTGTCAAAGGATAAGTATATCATGATTCGTTCAAGATTTACAACTTCATGAGTCTCTGCCATAACAAATCTCAAGGTCCATTACTGCTGATGCATCATCATTATCTCAAGGGAGATGCTAACATTTGTCCATCTCATGATACTAGTGACCTTACTAAATATGAACATAGTAAAGAGACAAACACTGTAACCAAATACAGATCTAGCGGAAGAGCTGATAACTGGCTCAGAATTAACTGCTGTCTCAGGGTCAGCAAACAACTAACCAAGAAACCTGGCCAAGAAAGAAGGAATCAAATAAACAGGACAAACTTTACCCCAAAAGTAATCCATGATGAAAAGTAATAAGCTTATATTTAGAGCCAAAAAGCACAAATATTGAAACCTTACAATAAGTTGAATGGTAGGATGTAGAAGAAAAAATGTACAAGAAAAAAAAAGAACAACTCTGTCATGACCCTTGACATATACATATGGTGCTAGTATTAGTTTTTCCCTTCTCAGCACATTTTTGGGAAATGTGGTCAGTATTATGTCAGTGCCATCTTTCTTTCCCAGAAAAATCAGAATTGAACCTAGCTTCTTGTTCTCAGTAGACCACTTCACCGCCAATTGCTCTACCACAATTCCTAAGAAATAAAACAAAATAAAAAACTGAAAATGTTCATAGTGAGTCTGCAAATCTATAGTTAAGTCTTATACCTTCTACCTGGGGGCCTCGGTAGCCGAGTTGGGAAAACCACCCGACTTGATTACTGACGTTCGGACAACCCGTGTTCGATTCCCGCTGGGAGCAGTGTGAATTGTACTTGAGGTTTGAAAAAAAAAAATACCCCCATGGTCGACCCAGCCGTTGGCAAAAATGGGTACCAGGGTATTACCCTGGGAAGGTGAGGAATGTTGCTTCGCATCTGAGTTTCGATGCTTGAGGCGACACTATACAGAAATCTCCGAACATTTCTGGATAGGCGGCCGAGCACATATGGGTGGAAACTCACGTGCTAAGACGCCGGTTCAAGTCTCGTACTTTACCTTTACCTTCTATCTTTATATAACAGACCAAAAGAAGTCTTCAAATTGAAAAAATCTTTCATGTCGAAACTCAACCCATGTAGTGGCAAGGGTTGATCTTGGAATTATTTTTGTTGCCCTCTCTTTTCTATCTATTGACCTTTCGAGCCGTAACCGGCCCATAGGGCGTAGACCAAGATACACCTTCTCCTATATTAATTTTTGTTCTAGCAGTTTTCTTTTAAAGATATTTTATCAAATCTCACCATCTGTCTATGTTCTGTGCAAGCAGTTCTATCTCATTTAGGGAGCCGACTCCTGCTGCTCTTGCCTCTCTCATCAATGTTCTTCTCAGTGTCTCCCTGGGTCTTCCTCTTTTTCTTTTACCTGTAGTTTCCCATATGAGGGCTTGCTTTGCTATTCGATTATTATCTCTTCTCATCACATGTCCAACGTATGACCATCGTCTTTTCTTTATTACTGAAGATATTAGTGGTTGATTGGCGATTTCTCTAATTTCCTCGTTTGTTTTGAATTCGTTCCATGGTTGATTGGCGATTTCTCTAATTTCCTCGTTTGTTTTGAATTCGTTCCATGCTATACCAAGTATTTTCCTTAGACATTTATTTTCGAATGCGTTCAACTTTGTTTCTATATCTCATGTTGTTGCCCTCTCTTTTGCAAGAAATATATTGCATATGTCCTTCTAGCATGGTTAGTTTGCTTTGATATTTATAGTTAATTTAAAATGTAGTTTAGTTAATATTTGTTTGGCGAGCATTTTCATGTGGGAAACAACATGTAAGAGGATAAGAGGCCAACCCAGAGAGACACTGAGAAGAACATTGATCAGAGAGGCAAAAGCAGCAGGAATCAACTCCTTCAATGAGATAGAGTTGCTTGCACAGAACAGACAGAAATGGTGAGATTTGATACAAGATCTTTGCAGGGGTTGAGACTGCTAGAATGAAAACAATTTAGAAAAGAGAAAGAGTATCTGGGTCTATGCCCTATGGGCTGGCCACGGCTCAAAAGGTCGATAGATAGATAGACACAAGCTCACTAAATCATGATTTAATATCCAAACAATAAACCAACCAACCAATCAGCTAGTGGAAATAGTTTATTTACTGCCATCTTGATTTATTGATAGAAAAGATGAAGATACAAGAAAAGAATACTATAAAAGAATTAACATTTTTAATGAAAGATAGACAGAGGAAGAGATGAGAATGTAGCAATGTTGTAGAGTCCCAGAGAATAAATGAAGACATAGATACATGGAGAAGATTGAAAAAGTCTGTCAATAGTGCCCAGGTAATACTCAGGGATGTGGGTTGAAGAAGGAGAATGTTAACTAATGAAAGTGTTTTTTAAATTGCCTGATTGAACATTTTTACTTTTACCTTATCATCATGTAGTTACATTTCTCAAAGAAAGGTTGGCTACCATAACAAATCATTTTACTCTCTCTGACCTGATTACTCACTAGTCACTTGGCAGTTCATTTTAGTTTTGCTTCTAAATTCATTCTCTATATTCTTTCCTCGAAAATAATTTTATTTTTCTAATGTATTTTAAAAAATATATGTCCACATTTGTGCATTTGTCTTGCTTAAATTTTGCTTAAATATTCCTTTTTTTAACTCCATAAATATTTGTTTTCACCTTTATTGATCAAATTCTTTCCATTACTCTTTAAATTCAACTGTCTAAAGTTTAAATTCTCATTTCTGTTATTTTTTTAATTTCCCTATCTCATTTCTTTAAAAAAACCTTTGAATGAATGATTTCATATTCTCAGTTTCAGCTATAAGGGCATTTTATAGTGTATGAATTTGTTTAATTCTGTTTAAGATGATTTTTGCCCATCTTATTTTTCTATTTATTTCTTATTTTGCATTTTCCTTGCCAGACTGTTATATGTCAGAACTAAATATATTCTTGGACTTGGAGATTTTATCAATTTATGTTGATGCTGCCTTGCAAGTTCTGTGTGTATCTCATTATAACTAGTATTTTATCTGGTTTATATATTTAAATATTATCTAAAGGTTTATATCTGATTTTTGTACTTTATAAAAATAGCAATAATATAAATTGAAGTCTTCATTTGTCATTGTAATTGTTCGTTGTTTCTTGAGAGTCAAATATAATGTTTAGCACAAAAGCCATTGTCTTTACTGCTCTGACAATTCCAGTAGCTATGGCATATTTTTCAAACTCATTATGACTCCTTCCTTTTGATAATTCTCAATATTGTCTTTTCTGATCATCTACCTTTTCTTTTGTAATCTATTAACCATATAAGAGAAATAGTAATTCGACTCAAGAAAATTCAAACCTAATTTAATGAAAGGGCTATAATCTGTTTCTCATCTTCTTCTTCTAACCTTCCAAATTTGCCTTTTAGCGTTGAGCGGAAATATAATTTGTTGTCTTTTTTCTTCTTTTCGCCTCTGCTGCTGTTATGTTTCCAAATGTTTCTAATATTCTGTTAATCCATATTTTTTGTGGTCAGCCCTTGGGTCTGGTGTTCTTGCAACTTTTTTGTTTTGTTGTGTTTTGATCCTTCTGCGTTGTATGGTCAAATTAAATGGCCTAACCATTTTATCAGTTGTTTCTTTATATATTCTATCTTCTTCTTCTTCTTCTATCCTTCCTCCATTGCTGTTGGCGTCGAGGGGAGATACAATCTGCAATTCTTTGCTCTTCTGTTGGCTTCTTCTGGTGTAATCCCTCCTAGTGACTCTAGTATTCCTTTTATCCATCTCTTTCTCGGTCTTCCTCTTAATCTGGCATTTTCGTAGCGTTTGTTTATGGCTCTTTGGGTCATTGTTAGTTCATTTTGTCTTGTTATGTGGTTGAACCAATTTATCTGTTGTTTCTCTATGTATTCAATGGCTGGTTCAATTTCGAGTTTCTTCCTCAGGTCAGTGTTTCTTACTCTGTCCCTTAAGCTGTTTCCTGTCATTCTTCAGACACATTTCATTTCGGTGGTCGTTATCTTTCTTATTGTTCTAGAGTCCAGCGTCCAATTCTGGCACTGATAGCACAGAGTTGGTAGAAAAATTGATTTGTATATTACCCATTTTGCTTCCGTAGTTATTGCTTTGTTTTTCAATAGTGTTGATACTTGGCCTATAACTTGGCATGCTTTGTTACACCTTATATCTATCTCTGTCTCTTGGTTATTGTCTTGTGTTAACGTGCTACCCAGATATTTAAAATTGTCTACTTGTTTCAGTTTATATTCTATAGTGGTGGTTATTCCTGTTTATTCCTATAGCTGTTTTATCAGTTCTTCATTTCTAATCTTATCTCTAAAGCTGTTTCCTGTCATTCGTCTAACACATTTCATCTCATTAGAGGTTATTTTTCTTATTCTTCTTGTATCTAGGGTCCAGGACTGGCATTGGTAGCACAATGTTGGGATGAAGATTGTATTGTAGAATACCCTTTTTACCTCTAGAGTTATTTCATTGTTGGACAATAGTGGTGATAGCTGTCCATTCATTTGACAAGCTTTGATGCACCTTAAGTCTATCTCTACTGTTTGTGAATTGTTTGTTGCCACTGGACTTCTTAGGTATTTAAATTCCTCTACTTGTTTTAGTTGCCTGCTGTCAATAGTTATGATGATATTCTGTTTCTCTTTTGCAGTATTCATAACTTCCTTTTTATTGGTGTAGATTTTTATGTTGTAATTTGTACCTGTGCTGTTGAGTCTATTTAAGTGTTCTTGATGGTCTTCTATTTTTCCATGTATTCAGTGCCTGATCATCTGCAAATAGAAACTCGTTGATCTCCTCTGTCTCTGATGAGTTGGTTAACTTGCATATATGGTCCATGTATGTAATAAACAGTAGGGGGATAGTATGCATCCATTTTTTTACACCTGATCTAACTTCAAAATGGTCTATGTAACTTGCTGCTGTTCTGACTGTGCAGCTACCGTTGATGTAAAGACTTTTAATTCGGATGATTAGATGTTGGCTTACTCCATATGTTGTTAGTATCTCCTGCAATTGTTCTCTGTTTACTCTGACGAATGATTTTTTTCTGGTCAATGAAAGCTATGTAAAAATGTTGATTGTGTTCTGTCATAGTTTCTGCAAGCTGTTTTAAGGTGAATAGAGTGTCAGTACATCCTCTGTTTTTTTCAGAACTCCATTTGAGAATCACTTAACTGTGGTTCTATTATTAGCCTCAGCCTTTTTTCCACAGTTTTGGTGTACAACTTTCCTACATAGCTGAGAAGCAATATACCTCTATACTGATTGTAGTCTTTCTTGCTACCTTTATTTTTCATGATTGGTACAATGATTCTCTAACACCAGTCTTCTGGGGATTTTTGTTGGTGTCATTCTGCATTGAATATTCTGTGCAGCCATGTTATTCCTGTTTTTCCTGCTACTGCTGTTGCTTCTACTGGTATGTTATCTATCCCCTGTGTCTTATTTCTTGGTGCACATTTGATTACTTCTTGAATTTTCTCTTTCATGATTTTTGGTTCAGTGTTTGTGCATCCTTGCATGGTTTTTCTGTTTGTTAAGATGGTTGATATACACTCGTGACTAAACTCTTCACATTTTGTTTTATTTAATTTAAATCTATTCTGCTAGTATTCTATAATATTCATAAGAATTTATTTTAAAAAGTTTCCAGTGTTCTTTTCTAGCTTCTGAGTTGACTTCCAGATTTATTATCTACATGTTAACATTGGTATTTTCATTCTTTATTCTTCTTGTCATTCACTTACTCTGGGGACCTCAATGCATTGTGTTGCTAGTTTACGGCAAACTCCAGTAACTGCATCTTTCAGTCAAATAAGTCTGTCTTCAGCAAGAGAGTATTATTACTAATTATGCAGGAGTTAAACATTCTGCATTTTCTCTGTTTGCGTGGTATTTTTCATTTCCAGATATCTGTCAGTCTATTAATAGCATTAGTCATTATTTCTGTAAATTAATTACCTTTTACAAGCTTTTTACTGTTTACTAAGTCAAGGTGACATCAAACCTCTATTAATCACTCTAAAAGATTTTCCACTAGAATCAGTTCAGAAATTTACATATTTTGGATCCACAATTACGCAAACCATTTCTCTTGATGATGAAATACACAGCTGAATTGGTAAGGCAGCTACAACTTTTGGCAAACTCACAGAAAAGGCCTGGAACAACATGAAACTAACACTGTAGACCAAACTCTTATTATATCAAACTTGTGTGCTTAGCACACTATTATATGGATCTGAAACCTGGATAACATACTCAAACCAGGAAAAAAAACTAAAGGTCTTCCACATGCGATGTCTCTGCAGAATAATGCATATCAAATGGCAGGACAAAATAACCAGCTTAACTATCCTGCAACATGCTAAGACCCCAACAATCATGTTGATGATCAGAAATCAAAGACCAGGATGGCTGGGGCATGTCCAGTGAATGGAAGAAAAGCGCATCCCCAGGCAAATACTATATGGCGAACTGACACACGAAAACAAATCAGCAGACCTTAACTACGATATAGAGATATCTGTAAATCATCTTTGAATGACTTCTCCATATGTGAATCGCACATCATGGAGAGCATGTGTAAAGAATGGTATAACATCATTTGAGACTGTGCTAAGGCAAAACTTAGAAGAGAAAAGACTCATGAAAAAGGATGGAAAACCCTGTGGATCAGTGGGCCTGACTTGTTCATTATGCAACCGTGTGTGTTTGTCAAACATTGGTAGAATTAACCACGAGAGAAGCTGTTCGACAAAAACAAAACCTAAAAAAAATACACAATAGCCTCTACTAGACCGTCTGACAAGACGAAAAGGGCCATACCTACTAGCTTTGAGCATTAGACAACAATGAATGAAGAAAAGCTGAAAATCTTAAAGTTGATATTATTTTAATGTAATTTAAAAATTATTATTTTTTATTTTTTTTTTTGTTTACTACCATCTTATTAATATACGAGTAATTACAATGTGTGCTTTTGTATACAACCATTTATCATAATTTTCTTCATAAGGCTTTAAATTAATATTTACTTTTTATGATCTTTCTCTGAATCTTTCTTTCATCTTTTCTAATTTATTCACTTGTCTTCTATATTTCTCTAATACCTTTTTCATTTTCTAGTCTATCTTTCAAATTACCTTATTATCTCCCTTTCATGCATCTGTTGTATATATAATAACAATTGTAACCCACTCTGCCTTTAATCTGTGTTTTGCATCAGTATGAATTCACAATTTTCAATCTCAATTTCTGATATTTTTGCAAATTAATTTTGCTGCTTTATGTTTCAGCTTTCATTAACAATTTCAATGTTGCTAATTATTACTGTCTATACTGAAGATTATAAGAATTATAGTATCCAAATAGCTAACATTTTAGTGCAAGTTTGCATCTTAAAAAAATGCATTAAAGCCAGTGTTCGATGTTAACAATTTATACTTGGATAAGGAATAGGAAGCAAAATGAAATGATGATGTATACATCCATCCTTGTATCTTAAATTCATTTTAAATCAAGAAAAGAATAATTGAAAATTATATTTCCTACATGTGAAACTAGCTTCAAATTATGCTATCGAACAATATGGATTTCTGTAGCAGTATGTTATAATGAAACTGCTAGATTTATACTCATTATTTTCTAATTGCATATTTTATATTTTTTACATATATTGGTATTTGACAAAATAATTAACTTCATAAATTTTTTATGTATTTTTAATTGGTGGTGGTGGTACCTTGGTGGTGGTGGTAGTTTGAATGTAGTGGGTGTGTATCTGCATATATTTTCAAAGAAGGTACTCAAACTTGAAAACAAAATTTTAGAATGTGGGGAACATGTTTTTTTTCCAATCTATCTATTTATCTATCTGTCTATCTATCTATCTATTGACCTTACGAGCCGTAGCTGGCCCATAGGGCGTAGACCAAGATACTCCCTCTCTTATCTGAATTTTTGTTCTAGCAGTTTTCAATTCTTTAAAAGATATTTTATCAAATCTCGCCATTTGTCTTTTTTCCAATCTGGTGAATTTAATTTCTGTTCATGATGGAGTGAAAAGTGTTTCTTTCTATCAAGAGTGAGATAAAAACTTTCTATCGAGAGTGGGATAAAACTTATACCTGTACACTACATCATAGACTGCACTAGAACAGTACATACCAACCCCTACAGAAATTTCTTGGCAGACACCAGCAATAAAAATAAATACTCTGATAACAGGACTTCCTGTCAAAATGGCAGATAGGCAGCAGGAAAGATTGATGCTTAGTCTAAAAAGTGTTCCTTGTTTCAGTTTCCTCATATTCCAAGTCCGGCTTGTTGCCGGAGCTACTGAGTTTAGTGCTTTATGCACACAGCGAGCTGTGCTTTTAATCCAGATTGTGTTTTGATATTCTGATTACTTATGATGATATCATATAACACAATTCAGCTGCATTCGCTTTCGGTGCCACTTAGCCTTATGTCATTTGGCATGTGCTGTAGCTGCTATGATGGGGACTGCAGCTGCCTTTCTTTGTTTGGATCCTTCAATAAGATGAGATTTAATTTGGATGATTCCACTGGCACAGGCAGTGAGCAATTATGGAATTTAATTCATTTGCAGTGATACCGGGGCCGTCAACTAACCATAACCATATTATGTTAAAACAAACTGTCATAGTCTTTACTAGATCTGTCTTATACACTACATTTGCAACAATCAAAACATTAACATCATCATTTAGTCTCTAAATTTCTAAAGCAAATTTGGATGTTCTGATCACTCTTCACTGATTTTGTGTCTTATACTACAACTAATTCATAACTGTAAAGACAATTGCTGGAGATAGCAGCTACGGCTATTTGACTCTAGTTCAAGAATCTTTCTTCCCACAAAGTTCTTGCAGTTTCTTTTCTGAGTAGCATTTCCAAAGAAATCAATACCATTCTTATTTAATTTTTCTGTAATTTCATAATTGTCATTTCATTGAGATGGGTGCCTTTTCAAAGTTCCTACAGTATTTTATGGTAACTCAGACATACTGTTATTTAAATATCTTGTATGCCTCTCAGTAACACTTCAGATGGATTCCAGAAATAAATAAATTGCTGTAATTGATATTTTCAGATATATAATTATTATAACTGTTCATTACTTTTCCATTGGCAATTCTGATATTCTTTAAATTTTCCTATTTAAGACTCCTTTTATTCTAGTCAGAATTGATCAGTGTCAGACTCAGGAACAGATTTAAAGTAGTAGATACTCAGAGCAAGTTTTTTCTTTGCAGCTTTAGTCAGGATCATATCCTGGGCAAAAGAAGTTGGTCCTTTCTTTAACATTCAGAATAAGTCTTTCATTCATTATTTTGACATCTATACAAATTTTTTGGTACATAGAAGAGGTTCGTTCTTTGACACTTTAGGCAGGCCTTCTCATTGCCTTCTCATTCAAGTGAATTCTCCATGTGACCTCTGGGAAGCGCCAGGTACCTAAAACAAATCCATCATTTGGCATCATCCTTCCCTTTATTTTTGTCTTCCTCCTTCTGTCTTAGTGACATCATTTTACTGGCTATTACTAGGTAGGGTTGCTTCTACTTTTTAGCTACTGCTATTCATCCTTTTAAACATAAGAATAAGAAATAGATTCAAAATTATATTTTTAAACTGCCCTCCTTCTTTATAAGAAAATATTTGTTTAACTGCAGTGAATCCTAGCAGAATATTGTATCATGCAATTATTTTGATAAAGACTACATTTTTAGAGTAAAACATAATTTCAATTTAATAAAGAGAATCAAAGAAACAATGTTTAATGTCTGTAGAAAAACAGAAAATACAACTCATTTATATATGGGCCACTTGCATTAGCACAGTAGTTGTTTTCTTTGGGTATTGATAAGTAATTTTTCTTTTTTACTTAGACTACAAAGTTGTAAGAGTACTAGAGCATTATATAAATTAAATTTAAAATGTAAAATTGTATTTGTTGCCATAAATCGAACACTGGTTTACAAATTATCAAATAATTTTTTTTCTCTATCCTCTCCTACTTATATGTCATTTCTTTTGTCATAATTTCTTCTTTTTAAACAGGATCCCACTTCGCCACTCTTTTAAGCATTCTTATGCTCCTATCTCCACCTCAACTGTAAAAACTGATACCATTGGCGTACCACACAGCACTCCACCTTCCTCTACTAAATACAGCTACATTAGCAGCAGAAGTAAGGATGTTCCAGATAGCTCAAGTACCAGCAAGATCAAGGTTACAGTTACAACTGACAGCAAATCTAAGGATGTCGAACAGCCTGTTACAGTTACAGTTGAGGTTGCTAATCTTGCTGCTGAGGCAAAAATGGATGCTTCTGTTAGGGACCATGTTGATGATAAAAGTGATAAAGACAATTTAAAATATAGTGTAAAAGATTATGAAACTGTGAAAGATTCTCAGATTGATAAAGAGCTTGAAGAAAGTATAAGTAAACAATTAATTCAAGTAGTAGAAACTGCAGCTGTAGATAGTGTTGAAGATTCTGAAAAAGGAAAAGAAGATCATGATGACAGCAGGAAGAAAAGTAGTGTTGATGAAGAAATTGTTTTGAAACAGGAAGTTACAACAATTCAGGCCACTCCTGGAAAAAAATCTGAATCTGGAAAGTTGGAGTTGGTTAGTGAATCAAAAGATGAGGTAGCTGTTTCTGAAGAAATGCCTTCACCCACAAAATCTGACCATACTGAAGATAACCTGCCTGATTCAGAAGATGTTGAAATTACCACAAGTAAATCTGAGACTGAGAGTGATGTTATTAAAGATGAATTTCTTATTTCACAGATAGAAACTCAAATGCAAGAAGCATTGATTACATCTGCAGAGAGGGAAGAGTTTGATAATGCAGACATCACTGGTGTTTCTGAAGTCTCAGAGTCTCTCAGAGAACTAGAGAAAGTGGATGATATTGAAAAGACAACTGCTGAGAGAACCGTAGCTGAAGATTCAAAAGAAGCTCTACAAATGCCACACACACCTTCTCCCTCTCCGACTGGAGAATCTGTGGAAGTGTGTGAGGAGATGATTGTAGTACAAGCAGTCCAAAAAATTGCAGAGCTGCCCCAAGATGATACAGTAAGCCAAGAAACATCTTTTCTGTCTGACATGACTTCTGAGCTACATGAAGATGGAGCAGGGAAGATTTAATTTTTGCAAAAGATGGGGCTGTACATGGTGGAAAAGAGGAGCAAGAGGTTACTTCTTTTACACATGATGAAGATCAAACAATTGTCACAGAAGAAGAAATTGTACCAGTACACAAGACAAGTGAGGACCAAGCGGCTATTTCTTCTATTCATGATGAAGATCAAACAATTGTCACAGAAGAAGAAATTGTACCAGTACACAAGACAAGTGAGGACCAAGCGGCTATTTCTTCTATTCATGATGAAGATCAAACAATTGTCACAGAAGAAGAAATTGTACCAGTACACAAGACAAGTGAGGACCAAGAGGCTATTTCTTCTATTTATGATGAAGATCAAACAATTGTCACAGAAGAAGAAATTGTACCAGTACACAAGACAAGTGAGGACCAAGCGGCTATTTCTTCTATTCATGATGAAGATCAAACAATTGTCACAGAAGAAGAAATTGTACCAGTACACAAGACAAGTGAGGACCAAGCGGCTATTTCTTCTATTCATGATGAAGATCAAACAATTGTCACAGAAGAAGAAATTGTACCAGTACACAAGACAAGTGAGGACCAAGAGGCTATTTCTTCTATTTATGATGAAGATCAAACAATTGTCACAGAAGAAGAAATTGTACCAGTACACAAGACAAGTGAGGACCAAGCGGCTATTTCTTCAACTCATGATGAAGATCAAACAATTGTCACAGAAGAAGAAATTGTACCAGTACACAAGACAAGTGAGGACCAAGAGGCTATTTCTTCAACTCATGATGAAGATCAAACAATTGTCATAGAAGAAGAAATTGTACCAGTACACAAGACAAGTGAGGACCAAGAGGCTATTTCTTCTATTCATGATGAAGATCAAACAATTGTCATAGAAGAAGAAATTGTACCAGTGCACAAAACAAGTGAGGACCAAGAGGCTATTTCTTCTACTCATGATGGAGATCAAACAATTGTCACAGAAGAACAGAAGGTACATGAAGATGAAGAAACCATTTCTTTTGTTCATGAAAAGAAGAAATTGTGGAAGAGACTGAGACAGATCAAACAAAAGAACACTCTCAAGAAGTAACTGAAAAAGAAACTACTGATCTCCTTCATAAATCAGATTCTTCAGCAATTACTCATGATGTTGAAGACATCAATGTTGAAGTCTCTGCTGAATGCAAAGAAGAAACTGATGCTCAATTATCATCATTTACAAATGAAGATCTGAAACAGCTTTCTCAAAGTGGTGAAGAAGAAACAGTAGAAGAAGCCATAATGGACGAGGAGGCAAAAGATGCACACGAAATTTTATCTGAACATGAAAGGGAAAGCACCCAAGTAGAAAGTGATGATGAAATGGAAATTTTTGTTACAGAAACTTTTGTTGTGTCCAAGGATGGTATAATTAGTGCTGATGAAGGCACAATCAAGATTTCTAGAACACAAGCACCCACAGAGGAGAAACCAGGTGAAGGGATGAGTTATCTATCAGGTAGAGAAACTTCCCTGTCTCAAACAGAAGAACAACTAGAGGCTGAAATTGAGTCAAAAGATATTGAAGTAGAATTTAAAGAAAAAAGGGAGATAGCGATGACAAAGAAATTGACGTGGAAACTGAAGTTTTAACAGAAGATGTGATAGCTTTAAAGGATAGAGATGGAATGCTAGAAATGATGCAACTCTCAGGTGGTGAGGAGGATAAAGTAATAAAAGAAGAGAAAGATGTAGTCATAGAAGAGAAAATGTATAAAAAGGAGATAATGAGAGAAGAGAAACTGGATGAGAAGCACACAGCCACAGAAGAGAAAGTTGAAGTGCAAACTAAAGAAAAAAGTGAAAGACTGGATCAAGTCACAGAAGATAAAGGTGAAGAACAGGAAAAGTCACAGAAGAAAAAGTGGAAGAAAAGCACCAAGCCACAGAAGAAGCTGTGGAAGAAAAGGATGAAGTAACAGAAGAAGTAGCAGAAGATAAGGATGAAGTCACAGAAGAAGTAGTAGAAGAAAAGGATGAAGTCACAGAAGAAGTAGTAGAAGAGAAGGATGAAGCCGCAGAAGAAGTAATAGAAGAAAAGGATGAAGTCACAGAAGAAGTAGTAGAAGAAAAGGATGAAGTCACAGAAGAAGTAGTAGAAGAAAAGGATGAAGTCACAGAAGAAGTAGTAGAAGAAAAGGATGAAGTCACAGAAGAAGTAGTAGAAGAGAAGGATGAAGTCACAGAAGAAGTAGTAGAAGAAAAGGATGAAGTCACAGAAGAAAAGGATGAAGTCACAGAAGAAGTAGTAGAAGAAAAGGATGAAGTCACAGAAGAAGTAGTAGAAGAAAAGGATGAAGTCACAGAAGAAGTAGTAGAAGAGAAGGTTGAAGTCACAGAAGAAGTAGTAGAAGAAAAGGATGAAGTCACAGAAGAAGTAGTAGAAGAAAAGGATGAAGTCATAGAAGAAGTAGTAGAAGAGAAGATTGGAGTCACAGAAGAAAAGGATGAAGTTGCAGAAGAAAAAGGTGAAGAGAAGGATGAAGTCACAGAAGAGAAGGATGAAGTCGCAGAAGAAAAAGGTGAAGAGAAGGATGAAGTTGCAGAAGAAGTAGAAGAGAAGGATGAAGTCACAGAAGAAGTAGTAGAAGAGAAGGATGAAGTCACAGAAGAAGTAGAAGAAAAGGATGAAGTCACAGAAGAAGTAGTAGAAGAGAAGGATGAAGTCACAGAAGAGAAGGATGAAGTCGCAGAAGAAAAAGGTGAAGAGAAGGATGAAGTCGCAGAAGAAGTAGAAGAGAAGGATGAAGTCGCAGAAGAAAAAGGTGAAGAGAAGGATGAAGTCGCAGAAGAAGTAGTAGAAGAAAGGGATGAAGTCACAGAAGTAGTAGTAGAAGAGAAGGACGAAGTCCCAGAAGAAGTAGTAGAAGAAAATGATGAAGTCGCAGAAGAAGTAGTAGAAGAAAAGGATGAAGTCACAGTAGAAGTAGTAGAAGAGAAGGATGAAGTCACAGAAGGAAAGGATGAAGTCACAGAAGGAAAGGATGAAGTCACAGAAGGAAAGGATGAAGTCACAGAAGAAAAAGGTGAAGAGAAGGATGAAGCCGCAGAAGAAAAAGTGGAAGAAAAGGATGAAGTCACAGAAGAAGTGGCAAAAAAAGATGAAGTCACAGAAGAAAAAGTGGAAGAAAAGGATGAAGTCACAGAAGAAGTGGCAAAAAAAGATGAAGTCACAGAAGAAGAAGTGGCAGAAAAGGATGAAGTCACAGAAGAAGAAGTGGCAGAAAAGGATAAAGTCACAGAAGAAACAGTGGAAGAAACGGATGAAGTCACAGAACAAGAAGTGTCAAAAAAGGATGAAGTCACAGAAGAAGAAGTGGCAGAAAAGGATGAAGTCACAGAAGAAGCAGTAGATGAAAAGAAAGAAGTCACAGAAGAAGAAGTGGCAAAAAGGATGAAGTCACAGAAGAAGCAGTAGATGAAAAGGAAGAAGTCACAGAAGAAGAAGTGGCAAAAAAGGATGAAGTCACAGAAGAAGCAGTAGATGAAAAGGTTGAAGTCACAGAAGAAGCAGTAGAAGAAAAGGAAGAAATCACACAAGAAGAAGTGGCAAAAAAGGATGAAGTTACAGAAGAAGCAGTAGAAGAAAAGGAAGAAATCACACAAGAAGAAGTGGCAAAAAAGGATGAAGTTACAGAAGAAGCAGTAGAAGAAAAGGAAGAAATCACAGAAGAAGAAGTGGCAAAAAAGGATGAAGTTACAGAAGAAGCAGTAGATGAAAAGGATGAAATCACAGAAGAAGCAGTAGAAGAAAAAGATGAAGTCACAGAAGAAGCAGTAGAAGAAAAAGATGAAGTCACAGAAGAAGACGTGGCAAAAAAGGATGAAGTCACAGAAGAAGAAGTGGCAAAAAAGGATGAAGTCACAGAAGAAGCAGTAGAAGAAAAAGATGAAGTCACAGAAGAAGCAGTAGAAGAAAAAGATGAAGTCACAGAAGAAGACGTGGCAAAAAAGGATGAAGTCACAGAAGAAGAAGTGGCAAAAAAGGATGAAGTCACAAAAGAGGAAGTGCAAAAAAGAATGAAGTCACAGAAGAAGAAGTAGCAGAAAAGGATGAAGTTACAGAAGAAAAGGTGAAGAAAAGGATGAAATCACAGAAGAAGAAATGGCAAGAAAGGATGGAGTCACAGAAGAAGCAGTAGAAGAAAAGGATGAAGTCACAGAAGAAGTAGTGACAAAAAAGGATGAAGTCACAGAAGAAGTAGTGACAAAAAAGGATGAAGTCACAGAAGAAGCAGTAGAGGAAAAGGATGAAGTCACAGAAGAAGTAGTGACAAAAAAAGGATGAAGTCACAGAAGAAGTAGTGACAAAAAAGGATGAAGTCACAGAAGAAGTAGTGACAAAAAAGGATGAAGTCATGGAAGAAGTAGTGACAAAAAAGGATGAAGTCACAGAAGAAGCAGTAGATGAAAAGGAAGTCACAAAAGAAGCAATAGATGAAAAGGTTGAAGTCACAGAACAAGCAGTAGAAAAGAGAGATGAAGTCACAGAAGAAGCAGTAGAAAAGAGAGATGAGGTCACAAAAGCAAAGGGTGAAGAAAAGAATGAAGTTACAGAAGAAAAAGATGAAGAAAAGGATGAAGTTACAGAAGAAAAAGATGAAGAAAAGGATGAAGTTACAGAAGAAAAAGATGAAGAAAAGAATGAAGTTACAGAAGAAAAAGATGAAGAAAAGGATGAAGTTACAGAAGAAAAGGGTGAAGTTACAGAAGAAAAGGGTGAAGTTACAGAAGAAAAAGATGAAGAAAAGGATGAAGTTACAGAAGAAAAAGATGAAGAAAAGAATGAAGTTACAGAAGAAAATGATGAAGTTACAGAAGAAAAGGGTGAAGAAAAGGATGAAGTTACAGAAGAAAAAGATGAAGAAAAGAATGAAGTTACAGAAGAAAATGATGAAGTTACAGAAGAAAAGGGTGAAGAAAAGGATGAAGTTACAGAAGAAAAGGGTGAAGAAAAGGATGAAGTTACAGAAGAAAATGATGAAGTTACAGAAGAAAAAGATGAAGAAAAGGATGAAGTTACAGAAGAAAAGGGTGAAGAAAAGGAAGAAGTTACAGAAGAAAATGATGAAGTTACAGAAGAAAAAGATGAAGAAAAGGATGAAGTTACAGAAGAAAAAGATGAAGAAAATGATGAAGTTACGGAAGAAAAAGATGAAAAAGGATGAAGTTACAGAAGAAAAAGATGAAGAAAAGGATGAAGTTACGGAAGAAAAAGATGAAGAAAAGGATGAAGTTACAGAAGAAAAAGATGAAGAAAAATATGAAATCACAGAAAAAGCAGTAGAAGAAAGGGTGAAATCACAGAAATAAAAGGTGAAGTAACAGATGAAGTCACAGAAGCAAAAGGTGAAGAAAAAGATGAAATCACAGAAGATAAAAGTGAAAAAGAGGTTGAAGTCTCAGAAGAAGCAGTAGAAGAAAAAGATGAAGTCACAGAAGAAAAAGGTGAAGAAACAGATGAAGTCACAGAAGAAAAAGGTGAAGAAACAGATGAAGTCACAGAAGAAAAAAGTGAAAAAAGGGATGAGGTCACAGAAGAAAAAAGTGAAGGAAAGGATGAAGTCACAGAAGAAAAATTGGTGGAACAGTTTGAATCCACAGAAGAAAAAGTGGAGGTAGAAAATGGAGTTACAAAAGAAAGCGATGAAGTAGAAGATGGAGATATAGAAAAGAAAATTGAGGTAAAAGTTGGAGTCACAGAAGAGAAAATGGATGGTGATACATCTACAGATGTAAAAAGTGAAACTTATAAATCTGAGCCAACCAGTCTTGTCAAGCAACAAGTCACTGCTGAAATATCCACTGATGATGAACAAGTGATCAGTGTGACTGAAGAAAGTATATCAAAGAAACAAATGGTTATTGAGTTTGCCCAAGGCATACCAACTGAGCAAGAAGTTGATTCACTGGATGAGATTGTTTCTTCAAAGCAAGTGGTTGTAAAACTTCAGAAAAATTTATCTGCAGAACAGATCATTGGAGAGCAAGAAGAGATTCTGTTCCCAGAGAAGACAATAAGTAAACATGAAGAAAGTGTACCTACAGAACAGACAGTCCATGAACGTGATGAAAAAATGTCAAAACGCATCCATCTAGTGAATTTGATGAAGTTATGTCAAAGAACAGAAAGTGAGTGATTTTGAGGAAATTTATGATCCAGAAGGAAATCTTTCTGTAGAACAGACTTTAAAAAGAATTGAGAAAAGCCAGCAGTCAAAAGGAGAGACAACAGTCACTGTGACAGGAACTGTTGACAAAGCTTATGTTGATCAAGAGATTGTTCACAAAACAGCTACATCCCACACTACAACAATCCGACGAGAGGAAACATTTGTTACTAGAGTTTCATCATCTAAGCATGAAGCAGCATCAACCGTGAGCTCTCTTGAAGTGTCAAAAACTGAAAGTGATGAAGACAAACACAAAGTCAGTAAAATTGTATCAAAAACATTTGATGTACATCAAGAAAGTTTTGATGTTTTAAGTCAGAGGGATGCAACAGTATCTGAGGCTGAAACAACATTGACGCACAAGAAAGATACGGTAACAGTTAGTTCCCTTCAGTCACCATCAGCAGAAGAAGATGTCATAATTTCCAAAACCTTTACCTTAAGTGAGAGTAGTGCCAGATTTTTGTCTGATGTAGGCTTAGCTCAAGACAAAGTAGGTTCTGCAATTTTAGCCTCGGATAAAAAACATTCAGACAGTAAGTTAGAAGAATATACTGTGGAAAGTGTGAAGAAAAAGGTGCAGAAGGACTATGATGAAAAAGATGATCAACATCCTGACAAAGCTGCTGATATAGCTGATCAAGCAGATCATTGTACAAAGTCTGATAGTACTGCTGTAATTGATGAAAGTACCACATCTGTTAGAATACATATTGAGCAGGAGACACAAAATGAACAAGAAACTACTGAAGTTAAAGATGCAGATGATGAAATTGAAGAGGAAAGTCTTCTTGTCAATGGTGTTAAGGAGGACTTGCTTGAAGCATCGAGTCCTGAAGTAAGCACATTTGATCAGGCCAGAGCTGATATTTCAGTTGCTACTCCCTTGCCTGGGGAAGAAAAAGGGATTCATGATGATACTGATGATGATGTTCTTAATGATGCTGAAATGGTAAATGGTGGGGATGATGTTGCGAAAGAGGTTTTATTGGAAGCTGATGATAAAGGGTCACCAACAGATACAGACACGACATCTTCAAAAGATGTGAAAGTAACTGGTGAATTGACTCTTGAATCTTCAGAATTTGATAGTAAATTAGAGCACAAAGCTGCTAGTCCAATATTCAATGATTTACCCACACAAAGTGGAGAATTAAGTGAAAAACAGGAAAAGCTAGAACAAAAATTTGGAGACACCACAGACCAGCAGAGTTCTTTTGCAGTGACAATTAAATCCTCAGAATCTGAAATTCATAAGAAGGGCAATAAAATTGCAGAAGATAATTTGAGATTGACATCTAAAACTGTTGAGAATGGAGATAATATTGATATTGAGGTTACTAAAGATAAATTTGATGACTTAGGCATCCCTAAAGATAAATTTGATGACTTAGGCATCCAGGCCAAATCTATGGTTGTGAGTGAATCTGAAAAAACTTGGTCAGAGCAAGTCAAAGAAAGTCATTCTTTAGATGTTCAAGCTGATTTAAATGGGAAAACTTATGGCAAAAAAGAGACAGTATCACCTGATACTACATCAGGATCAAGACAAACATAGTCTGTAGTAGTTTATCAAATTCAATATTAATTAGTTATGTATTTCTTCAAGTATCTTTTTTTATGTTTAACTTGAGTACATCCTAGCTCAAGAAAGTGATAAGGCAAACAAACTTAAACAATAGCTAAGAAAACCTGACCCAGGAATGTATAGATAAATTTAAGCATTGCAGTCTAGCCTATACTCTGCACTGGGACAGTATGAGCTAGCAACCTTAAATTGCCAATTTTTAATAGTTTTCATATTTAACTCTGTAACTTAAGAACATTTTTTTTATATTAGAATTTTCACAATGTATTGTCTGTTTAAAAAAAAAACAAAAAAAAAACAAATTGAAAAGTGTGTCTACATTTTAGAATCCTTAGAAAATTGTTTTGTTTTCCTTGTGCCATCTTTTACTGAAACTAGCTAATTAAAAAGTATAGCATTTGTGCATCTTATTTGATCATCCACTGTTAGAGAATCAAAACATACAATAAATTAAAAAAACCAGATATTATTTTACAAAATTTGTATAACATAAACCACAGCTGTTCATTTTTTAATGATAAATTAGTGCTAGTATTGATTCTGCTGCTTAATATTGTACACCATTTGAATCTATCACTGACATTCAGTCTTTCATATTTATACATTTTTCTTCATGAAGTGTTCTAGATCAAACTGTTGCTATATTACATTTGACCTTTGACCTGTTGTAAGAATTTTTACTCACGTTATTAGTTATTATCAATCATACTCTGCCACCAAATACTTTCTAATAACTACAACTTCCATTAATAAATAGATAACAATTTTATCATATATGAGATTGTATCCACCACATGTATTTGTTATGTAAATAAACAATATTTAAATCTTAGTAATTAATAATCCTTTTTATAACCTTTCTTTTACACTTAAATCAAACTGACTTTTATTATTGGAAATATTTGACAGCCGCATTCTTCATTTTATATCATTTAATAAATTTTTTCTACTTCTATCTATTTCGGTAACTTGAAGCAAATAATGTAATATAACTCTTATAATATAAATGCTAATACATTTACATTGATGAAACTATTCTTTTTAGGTCAGGAACTTGGAGAAAATAAATGCTGCATTTTTTAGTTTAACTCTTTCAATACAGAAGGTTATTATCAATTTAGCGGTAGAGATTTCAGAGACACAATTTTTCATAGTTTTAAATATTAATCTACATGTTTATATTTATCTAATACTTAACATATTATATATACAAAATTTTAGGTAATTAAACATGGAAGTAGATTTCACCAATACCAAGATAATACAAGAAATATAAAAAGAATATGGTTTGATGACAGTTTATACTAAATAAATTGAGAGTGATGCACTGTGCGGCTAAACGTACATGACCCCAATCAATATGGCGCATGGTCTGTCGAAATGTACAGAAAGAGTTAAAGCTGAAAACAAGAAATATAATTAAATGTTATAGTTAAATCCAAACAGTTCTAATTTTTGAAGTAAACTTTTTCATTTGGTGCACACTTTTAAAACATATTAGTTTGTGCACACAATATATATTATATATATATTATATACATTTCACACACATATACATAAACACACGCAAGTGTGTGTGTGTATGTGTGTGTGTGCAATAGGAACCTTTGGGAAAAATTCGACCATACCGTACCTTCTACCTGAAATGTTATTTTATTTTGTTCATTTTGCTGTTGCTTTTTTAAAACTATTTATAAGTTGCTTGTTTTAAATTTTATTTCCATTAATCCTTATTTCTAGATACATAATGTGTTAATTAGATGTATTATCACATTTATATTATAAAATTAATAAAAATAGAATATGCAATACCATTTAACTTACTGGAAACAGGCATAATGTAGTAATTATCATAAGTGTCTTTAGTGCTGTCTATTCTTGTTATATATGCTCTTTTGTGGGTATTTTTTTTTTTTCAGTTGCTGCTTATTTGTTTATTTGGTATTTTTTTAATATCCATTGTTTTCTCTTTCATACAAAAAATATTAATTTTACCCTCATTCTGAAAATATTAACTGATCCCTGCTAACCACCCAATGTGCATGTTACAGTCTATTTTATTTTCATTTTGTTTGACATTTGACCTCCTTATTTGCATACATCCCCTAAAAAATATGATGAATCTCTCCTGGATGTTTACCAAGTAAAATTTTTTCACCATTTTGTTGTCTGCTTGGTTTGCTGTTTAGTTTGCTCTTTAACCTTTCCCCCCAACAGGGTCGGTCTGAGGCAAGTAGTGGAACAGACACTAGGGGTGAGACAGAGCGGAAGTGCTCGCTTGGCGGACATAATAAATGTTGCAGAAGGACAGGCGTATGAATCTGCCGGTGCGTATGTTGCCGAAAACGCTTCCACTAACAAATAGATCTGTATTTTAAAATGGAAACTAATTTAATTTAAGGAACTGCCCAACTAAAGACCCTTTAATAAAATATTTAACTAACCAAAAAGAAACAAATTTAAAATTAGGCGTGTTTTTAACTTCCTTTCACAACTGCACTTGAGCTTTGTGTAACTCTTTCATTTATTCAACAAATGCATTGATTTTTATTTTCAAATTTATAAATATTAACAATATTACATTTTCTAACACCTTAAACGTTTATACTATCTCACACAATGTAGTCTATGGCACATTTGATTCTAAACAAGTTTAGATAATACAATAAGTAGGTCTAGTATTTTTGTAATTTTGGTCTGTCTCCTTGCTAGGAAAACTTTAACTTGCAAAACAACATCCATGTTGCATCAATTGTTTTCATAATTATTTTTTGCAACATATATTCTTATTCCTGTAACTAAACAATTTTTTTTGCGAAGTAAATTCTGAACATTTAGATTTGTTGTTTAATAATATCAAGATAGTTTTGTCATGTTATTTTGTAAACTGTTAAAGTGTGCAGAAATCTCCATTACATTTTAGCTAAATTTGTTGATATGTTATGGTATGTTTAATTGAGAGTGAAAACTTTAGCTATAATAGTAACATATTTGTTTTTTAATTTCTTTTTTCTTTTCATTTTGCAAAATTTTTTACAAAAGTTTGTCCATTATTTACATTCAGATTTTTTTTTTCAATGAAGTTAACTTCAATCATAAATATTTCTGAATTACGTTATTTATAATTTTATAACAGATAAAAAGATAATAGTATGGCACATTTTCGTTTAGTCTCAGTCATCTTTTTTAACGATTCTAAAAGATAGAATCAATGATATACGATGTAAATATTTCATTATTTCAAACATTTAGATATTTAAATATTATTTTAATTATGAATAATAGTACATGTCTTGTACTACAAAAAATATTATACCTGAATATGTTTCGCATAATAAATAATTAAAAATATTGAAGTTGTTTTATTTGTTTTTTTAAAGCAAGGAGCTGAAATGCTGCAAAAAAAATCAATTTTTATTTCATTACAGTATCCTAGATTTTTTAAAATATTAATAAATGATTATGATTATTAAATTATGTTGATTTTATTTATTCCTTTGCATATATTTTTACTTAATAAAGCATTTTTTCGAATATGTTATGCTAATCTATTTCATTTTTAAGCAGAAATATGTACTGTATTTGGAGTAATGAAGACATGCCAGGTTTACAATTTATTTTAAAGTGCAAAACTATTTTGGCACACAAAAAAAATAACATTACACAAGATATGACATCAACTAGACAAGAAAAATAACATTACACAAGATATGACATCAACTAGGCAAGAAAAATAACATTACACAAGATATGACATCAACTAGACAAATGAAGTATGAAAATAACAAATAAATGGCAATACACTACACAAGTTATACAATTTAACATTTAAAGAGCACAATTGCATCTTAAACATGCAGGATTTTTTCAAATTATTTCTCTTTTTGTAATTAAATTTATTTTGGTCTTTTTTTTATTCACCATCATTTTATTTGACTAAACTGCTCAAGAGTCAAGTGTTGTTTTAAAAAAATTATGAGAAAATGTGTACATTACTTTTATCTTAAATATAAGTTTCTGTACAGTGCAAACTTTTTTATTCTCTCAGTTAATTATTTGTTCATTTTGACATACTTGTTTCTTTTAGTATTAAGCATTTACTAATTTTCAGAACATTTCTAAATATTAGTGATCTTGGAATTCAGGGGTCTTTTAAAAGTAGTTTGGTCATTACTCAAGTGCACACTTAATTTTTGTATTTTAATTTTGTTAATCTCAGTGAACTGTGATAACTAGCTATGACTTTTAAAAATTAATATTTTTGCTAGTGGTTTTTCTGATTACCTTTGTAAGCTATTTTTTTTAAAAACTGGATTATCTATTTTGATGTTTGTGTGTTAATGCATTCTAGTCTCTGAAAAAAAAAATAATAATTCTATAATAAGACATTTTAAATTATTATTTAAAAAAAATAATAATAATAAAAAAACTAGAATTTTTTGTTGAAAATAATAATTCTTGCTCTTGATTGATTAATTAACCAACAACTCATTGTGTGTGCACAGATAGTAGCTATCATGCTCAGGAAGGTAAAATGAGTTAAATGTGTGTCCGTATTCTAAATTTCATGGGTTTTGGAATTGTTATCCTTGCTGGCACTCATATGTCAATATTCATTTAGTTAAACGCTCCAGTATCGTAGTGGAATGCATTGAAAAATATTATACCACAATGCTCTCCCCTTTATTCTCAAATATAACACTGAACATGAATTGTTTTACTTATTTTATTTTATTTTATGTAAACTGTAAAATTACGTTTCCTGTCAATGTAAAACCATAAAATTAAGTTTCCTGTTAATGTAAAATGATTTAACCTTTGCAAAGTGTTTCTTTTACTTGATTATATGATTGATCTTCTTCATCATCAGCATTATTATTATTATTATTATAACATTTCAGGCTAAATTTTTTTGTTATTTATATTTGTTCCTGGGGCTTGACATAATTAACTGTACAATATATTTGTAGCCTTTGGTTGAATTCATAGGATTATTTGCTTACTAATATTATTATAATGCTTTAGTAACACATATATTTATTATTTATATCATGTCTGTGTGTATGTGTGTATATACTTGTATATGACCCTGTTGCTAATCAGTTCAAACAGTATTCTCATAGATATACATGGAGAGGTTTACAATCTTCTCAGATTTATTGTGTGTCTACATCAACTTTCAGATAGTGTAAATCTTAGATCGGGAAGGGGATACAAGCAAAGAAATTACAATCAAAATAGCTAAAGCAGCAATGTTTTCAGAAGCCTTGAGAAGTTGTGGAAATCAAAACTCATCAGCACAAACACAAAACTTAGACTATTCAAATCAAATGTACTATCAACCCTCATGTATGCATGTGAAAGCTGGAAAACAACAAGAGACATAGAAACAAAGTTGAACGCATTCGAAAATAAGTGTCTAAGGAAAATACTTGGTATAGCGTGGAACGAATTCAAAACAAACAAGGAAATTAGAGAAATCGCCAATCAACCACTAATATCTTCAGTAATAAAGAAAGGACGATGGTCATATGTTGGACATGTGATGAGAAGAGATAATAACCGAATAGCAAAGCAAGCCCTCATGTGGGAAACAAAACATAAGAGGAAAAGAGGAAGACCTAGAGAGACACTGAGAAGAACATTGATGAGAGAGACAAGAGCAGCAGGAATCGGCTCCCCCAATGAGATAGAGCTGCTTGCACAGAACAGGGACAAATGGCAAGATTTAATAAAACATCTTTAAAAGAATTGAAAACTGCTAGAACAAAAATTCAGATAAGAGAAGGAGTATCTTGGTTTACGCCCTATGGGCCGGCTATGGCTCAAAAGGTCAATGGATGGATGTAAACCATAAATAATATTTGCTACTTATTTTATGAATAATTGCTTTTTTTTCTCCACAGCAGTATACACACCACATTTAGTCTTTGTATCATATCAGAAAAAGAAGCACCACAACATATCCTATTCTTTGCCTTGTTATCCTTCTCTAAGGCATAGATCATCAACAGAAGCACAACAATTATATCAGCTCTTTGCTGTATTGCCCACTCTTCTGCAGATGTAATTATATCCTTTTGATCTTTCTCAATATTTTACTTTTGGGTGTTTTTAGATTTTTCTTGTTTTCTTTTCTGTAGTTCCAAGTGAGGTTTTGTCTGATGATGCTTCTGGTGGACTTTCAAACAGTCTGCCCATTTCATCACCTTTTCTTTGTTTTTTTCTGCCTCTGTTGCCACACAGCACAGAACAAAAATTAAACATTGAGTTCAATGCTTTGTAATGTCTCTTCTGATGCTTATCATCTATTTGTCTATCTGTCTGTTTATCTGTCTATCTATTGTCCTTTTGAGCTGAAGTTAGGGCAGAAATTCTATATTCTTAATCTTCTACGATCAAGCATCAGATCTTACACAGGACCCACATTGTATCTTGCCACATTACTCTGTTGTAGGTAAGTTGCTCAATTTTGACAAGAGGGTTGATACATGCTGTTGTTGCCTCTTGTCTCAATGTTCTTTTACATGTCTTTCTGGTTCAGCTTCTATTTTTTTTTACCCACTGGTTCCTATTTGAGAGCTTGCTTTGAAATTCTCTTATTTCATCTTTTATTTCACTTATTTACTATCTTAAAGGCCTAACATTCCCCCTTCTGTCTGCTACTTCTAAGTGCAAATGTTTTCTAGGGGATGCTCACATGTCTAGTAGTGGTCATGTTACATGTCAAAACATTTGATTTGTTGTTTTTTGGCTAATTAGTATTGCTAGTGTTGCTCAAACTCTTCAATCATTACTTTTGTCTCTTCTAGTCACACTTTCTTAATCTTTTTTCTGTTCTGTTCATTTTCTGTTATTGCTGTTAGTGCTTGATCATCTATGAAAAGATGCTCTGTGAGGTTTCTAACTTCCTTTGTGCTGTATGTTATATGTGTGTGTGCGCGCGCACATGTGCATATGCATGTGTGTGTGTATGCATGCGTGTGTGACACCTTTGTATGTGATGAACACATTTTGGCAAAGGGTTTCACACATGATAGTAAGGTGGTTATGTAAGGTGGTTATGTACTCCATAATGTTTTAATATCTATTATAGTCTTTGTCTATCTACTCTGTTGAAGATCTTTTCCTGATTTACAAATCTCGATTAGATCTTTCTTGTGCCAAACTGCTATAATAAATATTGTTTAATTAAATATTTTTTTAGCAAAGATAACATCTGTGCAACCCATGCTTTTATTAAATTATTTTTGTGTGCTTCATATAGTTTCGTTTACTGATCGTAGTCTTTTTTTCAAGGATTTTACAAAAGATATTTCCACAGTGACCTATACGTAATATTCCCCTATTTTGCACTCAGTTTCTTTTACTACCCTGTTTCTTTATGGTAGGTATGATAAAAACAATCTTTCAGTTCACCTATATTTATCCACACCAGGTTAAATTTCCATGTTCTTTTATTTATCCCTTTTTTACTGTGAGTTTATTAAGGCCTAATTAATATACTTAAATTAATGTTCCATTTTTTTGTCACTATTTTTTTTGAAAATCTTAGAAAGTAGAGGTAATAATGATGGGTATTTCACTGTTTTATTGTAATAATAAAAATGTTGAATTAAATAAACTGATTTGAAAGATATCTAACAATATAATTTATTTACAGTCATTATTGATGAATTCTTTCTTGTTATGTAATTGTGTACAATATTGTGAAAATCCAATTACCGAGAAAATTGGAAACATTTTAAATACATAAATGCATATTACATACCTTGGTCACAAATAATGAGGTTCATTTCGAAATGGATGTAATAAATTCATAATAAGATCAACCGTAAAATTTTAATACTAAAAAGTAAGTTATTATAATTATGGTGGATGATGACATCTTGTTAGACTTTAAAATGGATTAGTGCCCATGTGGGACTTTTGTCAGAATAACTGTTGTTATCTTCATAAGCGTTCAGAATTAGCATTCCTATTTTCATTTTACTTGATCTCAGACTAATGTTTAGAACTTGCTTTCAGCTGAACCTGTTGCTGGCAAGTTATTTTTTCATGTTGCTGCATTCGGGAGTTGTCCTATATCTTTGTAGTGGTTAAAAGCCTTCCTATTGTTCTTTTGACTTAAATTATTTTCTCAATTGATTTGCCAATATACCTGTCAATTATGGGAGCCGGGATAGCTCAGTGGTTAGTGAACTGAACAACAAAGGACATGAGGTAGGGTTCGATCCCAACTGACGGCTTCCGGGTTCACCCAGCCTTAAATGGGTACTGGATTTTTTCTGGGAAAGTAAAACGGCACAGGCATAATACCGACCACATTACCCCAAAAATCATGTATGGAAGGTTTGTAAAATTGATGGTCACTAACACCATATTCCCTATACACCACTTGGCGTGACGGGGGCTCTTTACTTTTACTTACCTGTCATTATCTATCTATTCTATTCTATTCTATTCTATTCTATTCTATTCTATTCTATTCTATTCTATTCTATTCTATAGGTTATTTTCTCAATTGATTTATAGATATACCTGCCAATTATCTATTCTATTCTATTCTATTCTATTCTATTCTATTCTATTCTATTCTATTCTATTCTATAGGTTATTTTCTCATTGATTTGTAGATGTACCTGCCAATTATCTATTCTATTCTATTCTATTCTATAGGTTATTTTCTCAATTGATTTGTAGATATACCTGCCAATTATCTATTCTATTCTATTCTATTCTATTCTATTCTATTCTATTCTATTCTATTCTATTCTATTCTATTCTATTCTATAAATAGAATCACTTTCATTGTAGTTGAGGGAGCCCCTATCCTTCCCATAATCTCATG
Source organism: Megaustenia siamemsis (assembly GCA_032433765.1). Classification (NCBI taxonomy): domain Eukaryota; kingdom Metazoa; phylum Mollusca; class Gastropoda; order Stylommatophora; family Ariophantidae; genus Megaustenia; species Megaustenia siamemsis. Next base: position 21,749,503 of record JAVIAB010000059.1, on the reverse strand, counting down.
TATTTGAATGTTATTAAACAGAGTTATTGGAGGAGAGTAAATGAGCTGGAAATCATGACATGATTGAGTGTCTTGTTTGATTCTATGTAACTCTAGAATATCCCAAATATGTATTTCAGAAAGTACATAAATTCAATCATTTTATTCTTTTGTATGGTGTAAATCATCCACAATTCTCTGGCACAGAGGCCTAGCCATCGAATGACCTGCTTCTAGGTTCATCGACCCTTAAATGGGTACCAAATATTTTATGTGGGAAAGAAAGATGGCCTGGTGTTGTACTGATCACATGATTCAAAATGTTTCAGAGTTCACAAAAATATGGACAACACCATATTCCTTTATAAACACTGGAAACATGTCAAAGTTCTTTCTTTTATTTATTATTATTATTATTATTTATTATTATTTATTATTATTTATTATTATTTATTATTATTTATTATTATTATTATTTATTATTATTATTCACGTCTAGCAATAAGACCACTAATGTTCTTGCTCACTACCTGGTTTATTTTGCTGTCTTCCTTCAGCCTGCTCATCTTTACAAGTTATATTGGTGTTAGCCTTCTTCTTTACTCATTTATCATGAAATGTAGTCTTGCTCTTGTTTGATTACATTCAAGTTAATTTGCTGGCTCTCTACTTAAAAAAAGGTGCAGGCTTGGTATTTAGGTATAAACTTGCTACAGTCCATTTAGCTGTAAATAGGTGTTTGACTTGGAAAGTTAGTAAGGATAAGATAGTGAAGAAAATAATGTGTCACACCTAATGTGTTTTTTATTAAGTCCCAAAGAATTCAATCCCATTTAAACACACTGTGTGATAAGTCCATGTGACTATTTTTATCTACCTTCTTCATGATATTTCCGACCATGCGCTTTTTTGGTGTGTCCAAGGTGGCGGTGTGTTTTCACTAGTCCATTGCCAACGAAGCATAATTTCACTTCTGTGAGCTTCTAAACAACGAAAATCAAACACCCACGGTACATCCATGTGCCGTAGAGCAATTGACTGGAGTTAACCAGTCTATAATGTGGAAATTGGTTCTGGGCCATGTGACTGAGTGAGTGCATGTGAGTCTAGACCATCCACAGCATTGATGTTCAGCGACCATATAGACTGAACTGGAGTCATCAGTGGCTGGACACTGCGAGACTTGCTTAGGGGTGGATCTGATCACCTATGGACATGTTCGGAGTGCAATGTTGATGACCCGCAAATAATTCAATAACTCAATTTCCTAACAGTTTTCTTTTTATTTTCTGCTGTCTTGGCTATTTTCTTGTTCATTCCACAATTCTGTGTCTTTATTTAATTGTGACCACCCAAAACTTCAAATTAAATTTATTTACTTTCAAGAAGAGCTGAAGGAAGAATCACAACCACAAAAAAGGCAGTCATATCATATGTATTTTGATCATTTTATGAATGACAAAGTGATGCCAAAGCACAAATATTAAAACATTCCTAGCAACTATGTCTTTAAATAATACAAAGATTGTTTTATAAATGTGAATCATAGACAACAGACAAACAATATGAATAATCACTACATCAATAAAGACAGGAGAAAAGTGTTAAATACAGCATAAAAGGCTAAGAAACAGAGAAAGATAAATTTAAGGAAAATAAAACGATATTGCCTTGTCTTGCCTAACTATGACACTCAGGGTGACTGGGACAGCCTTGATGTTGGCATTCATTTTTCTTCATTTTTTCTGCTTGTTGCCATTTTTGCGCATCTGAATCATTCTTTTCTGTTCATTTTCTTCATTCTGTACATCTTTTTCTTTGGCCATGCTCTAGAAAATGTCTTTGCTAAATCTGTGGATCCTGATCTGTGCCTAAATCATCGAAGCTTCTGTTTCTGGGTGGTGGTACACCCAGTATCTGGTGGTTAACAAGTTGTTATGCTGACCAATTTCTTGTTCTATAACATTCAATCTCTTGTTAGAAGTAGTCTAGCCTGTGTTAGACTACATCTCAAAACTGCATCTCAGTTCTATAAATAAAGTAAAGAGCCCCATCACGCCAAGTGGCGTATAGGGAATATGGTGTTAAGTGACCATACATTTTTACAGACCTTGAGCCCATGATTTTTGGGGTAATATGGTCGGTATTATGCCCGTGTCACTTTACTTTCTCAGAAAAAAATCCAGTACCCATTTAAGGCTGGGTGAACCTGGAAGCCGTCAGTTTGGGTCGAATCCTACCTCTTGTCCTTTGCAGTCTAGTTGACTAATCACTGAGCTATCACATCTCAGTTCTGTGGATGCTATTAATTTTATTCCTGCTGTGAGTGTGCCGGTCATGCAGACATATTGTTACAAGAACTGTTGATGCTAGAAGGGCATCAAATCTAAATGAGTAGTGCTGTTCATATTATTTGTCACACACCTTGAGTTCTCTTTGACCAACTTCACAACTTCATAATCTTCATTGTCTTCCAACTTGGAACTCAAATATCATATTTGACTTCGCATTGTGTTTTCACATTACTACTTCTTAGAGCTACTAAAGAGATGCGTCAACCAACTGTGACATTATTTATGACATCTTGTGAGGGTTTAACCTTATCCTCTAACTTGGTAAATGCTTGAGTTCTTCTTTTGTTCAGACTTGCTTCTGTTGATGCCTCACTTGAGCAGTCAATTAATCTTGTATAGTCTACTTCATAATATTATTCTTGAACTTGAAGGTATGAAATTTCTATCGTATGAGGAAACTCTTGGTTTCTACCTCATCATGTAATCTTCACCAACACTAATACAATCAGAGGTCTGGGTATTTTATCTCTTTAATACTTCTGAGTATCTAACTCTCTTCTTGATTCTTCATGGTATACTAGCTTCTTGGTCTAGCCTTCTTCTGTCATCTTAATTAAAGGCTTGACTTGACTTGACTTAATCCCCTTGTCAGCCGTGAGCTATGAGCTCTTTACAGCTTAATGCCTCTCGCATGAAGGCGCAGGTCCTTCTCAGTTGTACAACTGCAGAGTACAGTGTGCTATTGATTTGATGGAAATAGTGGGAGTAACATGCTCCGTCGGTTTTGTAAATGGGGACAGTGTAGTAACTAGACAAATCTCCATCTTGCTGTCTTTAATAAAATAGAAAACATCACATCAACATGATTAAATGTAATACTGACCCTTGATCACAATTACTCTGAGTTATTCCTATAACTGCTGCATCAGTTGCTTACTATTAACTTACTGGGTTCAACTACTCCCTTTATATGCATAGTCCGGTGTGGACCGAAAAAACTATCTTACTTCATAAATTTCAATTAAACTTGCACGGGTTCTAAGTACTTATTTATTCCTACTACTATTGTTGTACTATTTATATTCTATGGTAAAGGTTATCACTTGCAAAAATGTCCTCTCTCCAGATCTTAACTGCTCTGCTAACAGCTATGGGTCTTCTAACCTACTCTGATAATGACTGTGAATTCAATGAACAACTAAACTAAATTTTAATTTTCCTCATCAACTCTTCATGCCATTTTTAGTCATGTGAGTATCATCTTTCCCACTCTTCTTTGGTTATGTGACCTATTTGTCCAAGACTTTGGACTTGACTATTTCATGAACTCGATTTTAAATTTGTATGAGACGTGAGTCTTAACTGTCCAATGTATTCCATTTCTATCTTTTGACTCTTTGTCTCCCCTCTAAATAGACAGTCACATACCACATTTACATAATCTCTGTATTGTGAGTTATGCCCTTTAATCATAGGCTAAAACAATAACAATATATGAATATAGCTATTTTACTGGTCTGATTTTCTTTTTCATGCTGATGTTTTCTATCTCTCCTCATTGGTTTCCGCTTTGCTAAGGTTGATATAAAAGTTGAACAGTCCTGTTCTTGCAGGTTTGATTAGTTTGCATTGAGACCATTCTTCTCTTGAACTAAGACAGTATTTATAACATATACTTGTTTTGATTCTCCAACTACTACTTTACTGTTAATAGGTTTTTTTTTTGTTCATCATTATTTTTGTTTTCTCAGCATTGATCTCTATACCCTTCATCTTAGGTAGTATTTCAATATGTTAAAAAGATTGCTTCGTTTGTTGTTATCTGCTATATCGTCTACATAAGTTGAAAGGTTGGTGAATACAATTATTTAGTAGAAATAAAAATAAACTTACAAGTAGCCCATTGTTATCAGTTCACTGAAAGGCCAAGAAGTTTGTGGAAAAATCCATTTTGTGACTAGAGAGTTAGTCTATCATCTATATAGTTTTGGAAGGATCATGGTTTGAGACCCAAAATTATTTGTATGTTTTCATGTAATTGTAAAACCATCAATGTCTCATTTAAAGATTTTATTTAATGCTTGCCATAGCATTTACAGGGGAATTAGACAGTTTAACATAAACTAAAAGAGCTAAATATTTCTGTATCAAATTAGCAGCTCTCATGAAACCACTTTTAAAAATAGTGCATGTCAGTGAAAAGCTCACTGTAGCAGTTTTTATAGGATTGGGCCAGCTCTACTAATGAATGGCTACTTTCAAGCACCAATGTAATTTTTTCAGATTTTATAGCATAACATGTTAAGGGAATAATGTACCCTTATATAACATAGATGATGGCGTCTGTTGCTGAAAAAAATAAAACACCCTAATATGAGAAGAGAGAATTTTTTGTCAATCAAAATAATAGTTATATTTAATAAGTTTTTATTTAATGAAAGTTTAATTAGTTACACTTTTTACTTTGCTGTCAACTTATGACGAGTTCAGAATGGTAATTTTGCTATATTCATGTTGCTATTTATGTTTATCTTTGTTGTCTTGCATTTCTCTAACATTATTGAAGTGTGGATATTTTAAAATTGAAGACTGTTAATTATGAATCGTAATTGTGAATCTTGTTTCTGTGTCAATTTTTTTTTTACAAATTTAAATTATGTACTCTTTATGTATTCCTTATTAAAGTGTTCCCTTTAGATTACATTCTTGAAAGACTCATTTTTGTTGCTTTTAAAATAAACATAATTGAATTAGGCTGTCAAGATACAGTACAGATTGTAGCTTTTCATTAATTTAAGATAAATTACATTTTGTTTACAATAATTTTATATAAACTTCAAAAGAATAAAATTATGTTTTTAAATACTGGTCACATTGACTAATTAACATTTTTTGCTTTAGACTATATTTTTGATCTGACTTACGATTAATATTTCACAAATAGGTTTTGATTTACTAATAAAAAAATATATGTCTTACATTCTTAAATTCACAAAATTAATTAAAATACTCTTGTTTCCAACACTGCATATTTCATTTATGAGCATTAATCATTTTAGAACTTAAATTTATGCTTTCTTCTGCTTTCCCTATTGCTTGTTTATATAATGTTTAATATTAAGTTGTTTTTGTAACATCACTGCTGATGTAGTTGAGAATATAGCCTCACTCAAAGTTTACATTCCTGTGAATTGTCTTCAAGATAGTTTGCCATTTTGGATATTTGGTTTGTAAATCTCATGTCCATTATCAACAGTAATTAATATTTTCTGGAAGGTTTATTGTTTATTTACATAATAAATGCAGCTTTGAATTTATATTTATGTTAGCTGTAAAAGTGTTTAGGGATTTTAAAATATGTGTGCTTAAAAAACACACCATTTTTGGCAGAGTATAAGATATACAAACATCATTATTAGACTATTACTTTCTTGAGCATTTAAATCTTTTTTATTAAAAAAATGTAAAGATAAAGTTGGGAGATGTGAATTGATATCATTGCAGTGGTAAATACCACATTATGCTCTGCCACTCAGTCACTAATGGACCAGAAATTACAGACTGGTGTTACCTGCAGCACAGAACACAATAGTAGTGATGGTGACATTCCTCAGCCTTCACAGAGTGTGAAATCTGGTATCCGTTTTATTTGGTGACTGAGTGAATCACAGGAACATTTGCAAATCTTAGGTGCAACTTGTGGCATTTGAACCTGAGTTGCCTGGTTGGCGTCAAGTGCTTTTCGCAATTACACTACAATGGCTCCCTTTTCAGAAAAATATTTTTCTCCTATCCTAAATATGGAACACTTGGTAAGAAAAAACAGTAAATAGCAAACACTTGCAGATCTTTAAACAAAATCAAGTAAAATTATGAAAGTTAAAAGATTACTGAAGCAATCATCAATAAAAATAAAAACGATACCTGATTGGCAATGGTAACAGTATTTAGTATTGAAGAAATAATTCAGAATGACATCACTTATTTCAAAATGGGTAATCAAACTCACAATTTTAGAATAAATTAAGCACAAACTTTTAGGTTTTTGAAAAGTAAGACTCAAAAGAGGGTTGCCTTTAGCACTTAGGCCAGTGCACTTCACTAATGCCTTAAAGTACCTGGTGTGAATCTCAAGTGAGTAATCAGGTTTTCTGTCAATGGACTCAGAACTCATAGTGAAGGAGACATTAAAATGTTGGCCCTGAATTAAAGTTGAACAAATAAAAGATTCCTTGAGAGTTGAAACTTGAATAGAGAAAGCTGTTTACCGGAGCTTGGCACATTCCTGTATTTATATGAAACTTGGACAACTCATGCAAAGCATGAGAAAGACTAAATTATTTCCATATGCACTGCCTTTGAAAAATAATGAATATCAAATGGAAGGACAAAGAAACAAACTCAGATGTGATGCAACATTTCAGGCTTCCATCCATTTTGACAATACTCAGGAGTTAAAGATTAAGGTGGCTGGAACATGTCAGAAGAATGGACAACAATTGCAATTCTAAACAAATATTAGCTGATGAAGGCTTTTGCAGAAACATTGTAGTTTGTCTTGTCTTTCTAATAGTTTAGCTGCTCCATAACGTTTTATTTTTATTTTATATAAACAAATATTATATGAGGAGGTTTATAGATGGAAAGCTATTTGTGAATAGTCCAAAACTAAGATGCAAAGATGTCTACAAGACATCCTCAAATGAATTCTTCATTAGCAAAAATACTGGGAAAAGATTATAACATTTGAAAATGAAATGAAGTCAAAGTTAGAAGAATAAAAAGTGGGGAAACCCCATGACATAAAACTGACTTGTTTATTTCAGCAGTCAGATAGACACAATTTAACACAGACATCTTATTAACAAACAGATTAACAAATCTTAAACTCTAACAGTAGAGAAGATTGCTGGAATGGATGGACCACAGAAAAAACAGGAAGAGATCATTTTAACTATATGTCAAAGCCAAATCCCTTGAGAACATTAACAACCTAAAACGAAGAGACGAAATCACCATCCTCAGACTAAGAATTGATCATGTACCATTGAACAACCATATCAATAGAATACAATGAAACCACACTCCAGCAAGTCCACTCTGTGAATACCCACATCAAACAGCAGAACATCACCTTTTTGACTGTCTAAAGCTCACTGACATCAGAGCAACTCTATTTCCTTAAAGACCTGATAAATGGAACACCTTGTACAGAACTTCAAGGGAATTCAAAAATGTCTGCAGGTATCATTACATGGCATTGGGCTGAAGGATGTAGGCTCACAGGCTTCTGGATCCATAACAATAACAACAACACCAGACTTGTCATTCCAATATTGGCAAAATCAGCAAAGAGTGAAGCAACTTAGTAAAACAGTACTGAGCAACCATTACTGAAGATTGACATTCACCTGTTTTCAACCGTCAGTGAACACATAAAAGGCCATAAACATTTCAGTGTCTGTGTACAAATTTAAAAACAGTCAAAATTCTAGCATTACTGACATCACATTAATCAACTTTCTGAGAAAACCTCCAGGGACCTTCTTCAGTACTTCAGAGTTCATGGACTGTACTGAGATCTGCCAGCGTGATCAGGAAAGTGAGTGGAGCATTAATGGGCACTATCCAAGTACAATGATGGTAGTTTTATATGTACACAAAAAAACAAATCATTCTAAAGATTAATTTTCTCTGAGAGCTTATATTTTGTGTAAGAGTAGTAAAGAGTAATGGACATGATGTTTACATGCCTGGTTATCCTGAGTTGTGACGACTATTACATATTAAGATTATACAGTACAACAGGTCTATTTTATCGAAACTTTGTGATGAATTAGATCACTATAGATCTTTGTTGTTCCTCGCTTGTTGTGATTATTGATTTGTATACATCATGGTCTCAAGTCCACCGCTTGCAGTTCGCAACCCTGTCACTGTATGCAAATAAAGGTCTTTCTGTTCCTAAAATAAATTGCTTGATTTTTTTTTAATCTGTTATATTGTTCATGTTTTTATGTAAAATATTATGGAATTTTTCAAGTCAAAAAGAACTTACTATTGTCTTAATCAATGTTTTGTGTAATTTGTACTTTAATGTCCAAATTTATGTATCTTATTTTGTGCTTTATTTGGTTTTGTCAGACTTTTAGGTCTAAATGTGATATATATATATATATATATATATATATATATATATATATATATATATATATATATATATAAAATGACCAATTCTCATACTCTAGATTATGTCTTTATCTGCCCTTAAAAGAGTAATTTTCTTTTAGATTATGTCTTTATCTGCCCTTAACAAAGGAGTAATTTTCTTTTAGATTATGTCTTTATCTGCCCTTAACAAAGGAGTAATTTTCTTTTAGATTATGTCTTTATCTGCCCTTAACAAAAGAGCAATTTTCTTTTAGATTATGTCTTTATCTGCTCTTAACAAAAGAGCAATTTTCTTTTAGATTATGTCTTTATCTGCCCTTAACAAAAGAGCAATTTTCTTTTAGATTATGTCTTTATCTGCCCTGAACAAAAGAGCAATTTTCTTTTAGATTATGTCTTTATCAGCCCTTAACAAAAGAGCAATTTTCTTTTCTTGGTGAATGATTTACAGCATTGATGAGATAATTTGTGGTCTTCTTCTTTTTGATATGCCACCTCTGTTACGTTTTCACATGTTTCAAGTATTCTGTCCATCCATCTTTTTTATCTTTTAAATATTTTGATATTGTAATGTTTGTTAATAGATGTGTAAAATATATTTATTTTTGTTCCTGTCTTGTCATGTGTCCAAACTTTAATTGTAAATGTTGTGAAACATTATCTATGACAAAGCTGGCCCATGACTGTCTTCTTAACTCTTCATCTCTCTCAAACAATCATCATGCATGAGATACATTTTAATACAGTGGTAGATATATATATTTTGTTGATTTTCTGCAATCTAGTGTCAAAATTTGATATTGATAACACAAGATCTGCAGGAAGAATGCTGTGCTTTTATTAATTCATCCTTTTTGTGCTGTTTATGGTATTTTTGTTCCAGAATTGAACAAACTATGTACCCACATATGTTATGTCCTTCAGAACTCTTTGATTTGCATAAAACATTTTTCTCAACTGTGCTCTCAACTGTTTTTGCAATATTCTCAACTTAGATAGAGAGAGATTGATCTGCTTATCAGAAGGGGAGAATACCATGGACAGCTAAGAAGAGTAATGAAAATGTTCTGAAAGAGGTCAAAGCAAAAAGAAAGCTAATTTCCAATATTAGGAAGAAACAATCATCATTTTTTGGCCATGTAATGAGAAGAGAACAGCTGGAATATATTGTAGCAACTGGGAAAATTGAGGGACGAAGAGATAGAGGGAAGCAAAGACAAAAAATACCAGACAACTTAAGAGAATGGCTTGGCAGAAGGTCAACAACAGAAATGATAAATAACTGTTGTGATTGAAAGTTGTGGAGAGACATGATCACCTACGCCAGCGGGCATCGTACTTGATGATGATGATGATGATCAGAAGGGGAAGAGAGGAGAAGACGTAAATGTGTATTTTTATTTTTACTGTATTGTAGATCTCTTTTTCTCTGCTTCTTCTTCTTTCCTTCCTTGTCTTTTAGTATTGAGAAGAGGGAGATAGTTTTTGGTCTTTTGTTTCTCAGTTGGTCATTTTAGCTGAATACTTTCATTCACCATTCTATATAATATCCACATTTTATAAACTTTTTATAACACTGTCTATTTGCATCTATGCTAGTCAAGTTTGTATAATTTATATTTTGTATGTATAAATAAGTATGCAAGACCTACAGGATTTTTGCAGTGCAGTGTCCAAGATTGGCAGCAATGATGAGCATTGTATTTCACTTTGGAGGAACATAGCATAATAATATTACACTCTATCGGTTGTTTTTAAAATTACATTTTGCATATATATATTTAATTTATACATAATTATAAAAAAAAAGCTATTGTATTAATAGATGCAGAATTACATGAGGAAAGATATTCAGTAAGTACAGAATGACTGTAAAAACAAAGGAAAATCACTAATTCAGACAATTTGAGCAGCACAAGAACGACAAATGATATAAACCACGACACCTTTTAGGTATCAGTGAAAGAGAAAAGAAGAAGAAGACAGAATGACACGTTCTGACAAACTTCTATACTCTGGAGTGGTAGAGTGAGAGTAAAATATGCAAGAGGTCAAATCAGACGTCGGAAATTGACTGGATCTACAGGGAATTATTAAAATGCTCACATCTGAGAAATGAATAATGTTAAACTGGTCAAGTCACAGATCTGAGCACATAGTTTAAAAATTATACATATAAAATGTTATTGCATACTTTATGTTATCTGTTGGGAGGTAATGTGTGCTCGCAGATTTGTCTTGAGTGCTTTGAGGCCAATTTTCAATTTTTTTTTCATCATTGTAGATATTCATGCATACACACATGCACAAATATATATATATATGTGTATATATCCTTAAACAAGGATGTATTTTATCGCCCTTGTTATTTGGAATTGTTATGGACTTCATAATGAAGAAATGCTGCACTGGTAATAAAGGCATCGAATGGATACAAGGAGACCATTTGGAGGACCTGGACTTTGCTGATGACATAGTTCTCATCAGCAATCAGATAAAAACGATGCAGGAAAACACAAATGAACTATCATCAATAGCCAGCAAAATTGGGCTTGAGGTCAATCATGAAAAGACTAAAGTCATGAAAAGTTTAATTCCAACAAGTGACAAAATATACATGGAAAACAAACCAGTAGAAGAGATCGATCACTTCATCTATCTTGGAAGTCACATTGATCGAGAAGGGGATACGAGCAAAGAAATTAGAATCAGACTGGCTAAAGCAGCAATGTCTTTCAGAAGCCTTGAAAAGTTGTGGAAATCAAAACTCATTAGCACAAACACAAAACTTAGGCTATTCAAATCAAATGTACTATCAACCCTTACGTATGCGTGTGAAAGCTGGAAAACAACAAGAGATATAGAAACAAAGTTGAACGCATTCGAAAATAAATGTCTAAGGAAAATACTTGGTATAGAATGGAACGAATTCAAAACAAACGAGGAAATTAGAGAAATCGCCAATCAACCACTAATATCTTCAGTAATAAAGAAAAGACGATGGTCATACGTTGGACATGTGATGAGAAGAGATAATAATCGAATAGCAAAGCAAGCCCTCATATGGGAAACAACAGGTAAAAGAAAAAGAGGAAGACCCAGGGAGACACTGAGAAGAACATTGATGAGAGAGGCAAGAGCAGCAGGAATCGGCTCCCTCAATGAGATAGAACTGCTTGCACAGAACAGAGACAGATGGCGAGATTTGATAAAATATCTTTAAAAGAAAACTGCTAGAACAAAAATTCATATAGGAGAAGGTGTATCTTGGTCTACGCCCTATGGGCCGGTTACGGCTCGAAAGGTCAATAGATAGATAGATAGATAGATAGATATATATATATATATGTGTGTATATATGTGTGTATATATATATATATATATATGTTTAAACATGTATACACATATACATACACATACATAATACACAGTATTTTGCATCAACATAAAATTGACAATTTTACTGCTGAGCTAAATATGCTAAAATCTAACTAAATATTCATGTTCTGCTTCAACTTTGCACTCCTTTAAAGTGAGAAAATACAACCAGCAAAAAAAAAATATATATATATATATTTTTAAAAAGCATAATACGAAGTTGCTTAATAATAGAACAGATGGCAATTCCTAACGCTGGTTGTAAAAAATGGATACAAGATCAAAGCATTGTTAATTTTACAAATTTGGAATGAAGGAAATAAAACATGTTCCAATATTTCTATAACTTTGAACTTTCCTGAGTGGACTGTCTACAGAGTTGTGAGTAAATTAAAAGCAGGGAATTTCTTGGTTGAAGGGCGAATCAGCAGAAACAAGCGAGCCAGCCTCATTAAGCCTAGTACCTGTGTATTCATGCACACAGAAGCTACCATGATATCGACACTGATTCAGCATTTTTGCACACGGACACCCCAAAAGCAGGTAATGAAATCAAGTGAAAACAAAAGTGGTGATAGGCCCAGAATTTGGGCCACAAAGGATCATCTGCGTCTTGCCCAAATACTTTAGGCTTTTCTAATGAAGAGCTTAGGCAACATACATCATTATCATCATCAAGTACCAAGCCTGCTGGCGTAGGTGATCATGTCTCTCCACAACTTTCAATCAGTTATTTATCATTTCTGTTGTTGACCTTCTGCCAAGCCATTCTCTTAAGCTGCCTGGTATCTTTTCTCTTTGCTTCCCTCTATCTCTTTATCCCTCAATTTTCCCAGTTGTTACAATATATTCCAGTTGTTCGATTCTCATTACATGGTCAAAAAATGATAATTTTTCATCATTGTAGATATTCATACACCAGGGCATTATAAAGAGAGGAAATCCAATGTATATAATTTTGTAGATATTCATACATCAGCGCATGATAAAGAGAGGAAACCCTCTGTATATAATGTTGCTGACAACTGAACTATACAGGATAATTTACATATACACACACAAAGCAGGTAATTTCATCACCATTGCTCATGGAGAGTCACAAATACGTACACTTGAACTGGTGCGAGGAGTATCAGAATTTATAATGGGACAATGTGCTGTTGACTTCATATCAAACCATTCTTTTAAACCATCTTGTATCATTCTCTCTATCTTTTTTCCTTCAAATTTTCAGTTATCACAACATATCCCAACTGTTTCCTTCTAATTCCACTGTGATGATGACTGTTTCTTCGTGCTGTTGGCAAAAAGTCTTCTGTTTGTTTTGGCCTCTTAGAATGCTCTCATGCTCTTTTTAATAGTCAATGGTTGTTCTTAATATTCTTCTGTAAAATCACTTTTATGTGGCCTCCAGTTATTTTCTTGTCTGTTGTCTGACTGGCCAGAATACACTTCTTTGTGTCAAAACTGGTTGTATAGTAAAAGCTAAAGAGCGTTTTCTTTTTTAAGACATGTGCACCAAAAATATGTACACTCTGGGACAAAGTAGAGATTTCACAACTCAAAAATCATGGAATTCCATGTTGCTCCTGAAAAAAATTCTGAAATCCATTTAGCTGTTCAGTTAGTTGACCCTCCTAATCAAATTTAAAATAACTGCAGCAGTTTAAAATATTTGGCTCCCATACTTTCAAATTATGAAACTCCTATATAACTGAAAACATTTTGTGTCTTTATAGTATGACATGAAATGAGACTCCTTTTGTTACTGTGACAAAACAAATATTTAAAATATTGGTTATTACTTCAAATTGATTGAATCCAAAATATATAAAGATTTGAAGTAATTCTTATTGCCTTACAGGTATGTCCTTCACTATTTATTCAAATCTTTGTTGTTTTATAAATGATTAATTTTTGTTTTTTATTTTGTCTTAAATATTGTAATTTTATTTTGCTTCCTTGTTGTAACTGAGAATAGTGCATGCCAATTCTTTCTAAAATTAAGATATATTTTTTCTGGTTTCCTGCTGTTAAACAGAATATCTTCTTCACTTCACACAACTGTGTGTAATACGATAAATTAAATAGTCAAATAAAAACAGTGCCGATTAGTATGTAGAAACTTCTTATACAAATTTGAAATTTCCTTTTCACATTATGTTATCAATATCTATGTTGTCACTCACAAGTCAAAGGAGAAAGTTAATCACATCAGAAAAAAATAGATGATTAAGGAAAGTGATTGCAGCTTCCAGAAGAGACTTAGTCAGGAATTAGATTATTAGAGAATCAGGATAGATCCACCACAAACAATATACATTAACAGCATATAAAAATAGTCTACCTAGATAGAGAGAACATTTTGTTGTTCCATATAAAAATGGCATATAATAGAAGTAGAGAGGAATGCAGAACTCAAGACAAACCCACAGTAAGTTGGACTAGCATTGTTGCAGACACTCGACAACAATGACAATGGATAAGGCTGTCCTTTGTATGAGTAGCTAGAACTTCATATCTTCTTCAGTGCCTAAAAAAGGTATAAGATGAAGTGAAGAAGAAGAAAAATGTATAAATTTCATTCACTGTAATTATATATTTCTCTAAGTTTTGTGCATTTTGCAACAGATTACCAGGTTTCACTTTCATTCTAAAATTTAGGTGTGTTTTTGGTTTAATTTTCTTACTAAATGTTAGATTATCGAGTACATCTTCATTTTTAGATTATCCAGTACATCTTCATTTTTAGATTATCCAGTACATCCTAATTTTGAGACTATCCAGTGCTGCATTGTTTTTGTCACTCTGTATAATTGTTTTATAAATTTATTTCTGCTGTGCTTATACATTCATATTTTGTTTACTTTAATAAGAGATGAAAGTTGACAGAATGGTGTTTCTTTTAACTTTTGGTATTTGTTTTTTTTTCTTTAATTAATGGAGATTTTTCTGCATGTTTTTATGTGTTTAATTTATCTGCTCTTTCCAATGTTTCTTTTTTAAAATATATTCTTTTGCTAACTCTTTACTTCCAGAAATATTTCACAATGTGTGTAGATTATTCTAATTAAAATATTTGCCTTTAAAATAAAAGATATTTATTATTATCATATTCTATCTATCTATTGACCTTTCGAGCCGTAACCGGCCCATAGGGCGTAGACCAAGATACACCTTCTCCTATATGAATTTTTGTTCTAGCAGTTTTCTTTTAAAGATATTTTATCAAATCTCGCCATCTGTCTCTGTTCTGTGCAAGCAGTTCTATCTCATTGAGGGAGCCGATTCCTGCTGCTCTTGCCTCTCTCATCAATGTTCTTCTCAGTGTCTCCCTGGGTCTTCCTCTTTTTCTTTTACCTGTTGTTTCCCATATGAGGGCTTGCTTTGCTATTCGATTATTATCTCTTCTCATCACATGTCCAACGTATGACCATCGTCTTTTCTTTATTACTGAAGATATTAGTGGTTGATTGGCGATTTCTCTAATTTCCTCGTTTGTTTTGAATTCGTTCCATTCTATACCAAGTATTTTCCTTAGACATTTATTTTCGAATGCGTTCAACTTTGTTTCTATATCTCTTGTTGTTTTCCAGCTTTCACACGCATACGTAAGGGTTGATAGTACATTTGATTTGAATAGCCTAAGTTTTGTGTTTGTGCTAATGAGTTTTGATTTCCACAACTTTTCAAGGCTTCTGAAAGACATTGCTGCTTTAGCCAGTCTGATTCTAATTTCTTTGCTCGTATCCCCTTCTCGATCAATGTGACTTCCAAGATAGATGAAGTGATCGATCTCTTCTACTGGTTTGTTTTCCATGTATATTTTGTCACTTGTTGGAATTAAACTTTTCATGACTTTAGTCTTTTCATGATTGACCTCAAGCCCAATTTTGCTGGCTATTGATGATAGTTCATTTGTGTTTTCCTGCATCGTTTTTATCTGATTGCTGATGAGAACTATGTCATCAGCAAAGTCCAGGTCCTCCAAATGGTCCCCTTGTATCCATTCGATGCCTTTATTACCAGTGCAGCATTTCTTCATTATGAAGTCCATAACAATTCCAAATAACAAGGGCGATAAAATACATCCTTGTTTAACCCCAGTTTCTATTGGGAAACATTCGCTCAGTCCTTCCTCTGTTCGAACTGCACATGTGTAACCATCATACATGTCTTTGATAATATTTATGATTTTTGATGGTAAGCCATATTGCTTCAGAATTTTCCACAAAGAATCTCTATGAATACTATCAAATGCTTTTTTGAAGTCGATGAAGTTAAGTACAAAAGGTTTTTGCTTTTCAATGTGTTCCTCCAATATAAGTCGTAGAGTGAAAATGTGGTCAAGACAGCTTCTCCCTTTTCTAAACCCAGCCTGTTCTTCACGCATTACTGTATCTATTGAATCCTTTATTCTATTTAGGATGATTTTACAGAATAATTTTGAGGCAACTGACAAAAGTGTCACGCCTCTCCAATTGTTACAATCTCTAAGATTGCCCTTTTTTGGGATCTTAACAATGATTCCTTTTTTCCATTTATGAGGCGTCTTCTCTGTTTTCCAAATGATGTTGAACATTTTTTGGAGATGTATTAAATTATGGCTATCAATTGCCTTGAGGATCTCAGCTGTTAACTTATCCTCTCCAGCAGCCTTGTTATTGGTCATTAGCTTTAAGGTGGTTTCTATTTCACTCAAGGTGAAGTCATCTAAATTTACATCTAATTCTGCTGCTGGTGTTTCAGCTTCAAAATCTATTAAACTGTGAGGTAGTGGACGGTTAAGAATTTCTTTGAAGTGTTCCGCCCAACGGGCTTTTATGTCTGCGCTTGTTGTTAGCATTAATCCAGATTTGTCTAGAATTGGTGTTCCACTGGATGTATAGGTGTTTGTCAGCATCTTTTGTACAGTATAAAGAGTTCTGCTGTCTCCTGTAATTGCAGCTGTCTCTGCTTTCTCTGCCAAGTTGTCTATATAAGCTCTTGTATCTCTTCTTGCCGAACTTTTCACTTTGTTGTCTAATTCTTTGTATGTTGCTTTTGCCAGAACCTTTCCAAGATCTGTCTTTACATTAGTCATGGCTCTCTTCGCTTCTCTTCTTTCTTTGATGTATTTCCATGTGGTGTCTGAGATCCAAGCTCGTTTTTCCATTTTCTTCAGTCCAGCACTTGCTTCTGCTGCTGTCATTAGTATTTTGCTCTGTGAGTCCCACATTTCATTGATATCTAAGTCTATTTCACCAAGTGCTGAATAACAATTACTTAGCTCTATGTTAAACTTTTCCTTTATTGCTTCATCTTTCAGTTTATGACTATCAATTTTATGTGTAATTGACCTCTTCTGTTGGTTTCTAAATTTTTATTATCATATTAGTACCTATAAATAGTTATATTTTTAATTATAAATCTCTTATGTGTAAAAAAGTAAGTAGTCTCATTATATCTTAAATGTTTTTAAGTAAAAAGTAAAGGGAACTAACAACGCAGCTACCAAGGCTCTACATTGTGCCTCATGGTAGTGAAATATTATCTACACCATGCTAGGCAGCAACATTTGAGGGTTGGGAGGACTAAATATTTTTTCTTCTTGTTATTACTTTCCCCAACTCAGTGAGATAGTTAGCCCTTCAATATTCACTCAGACCAATGGGAAAATAGCAAGATGTGATTGAACCCACAGTCACTTTATTGTCAAGCCAGTGTGCTATTTCCATGCTCGTTATTACTTTCCCCAACTCAGTGAGATAGTTACCCCTTCAATATTCCCTCAGACCAATGGGAGAATAGCAAGATGTGATTGAACCCACAGTCACTTTATTGTCAAGCCAGTCAGCGTTCTATTCCCATGCAACATTGTATATAGAAGGGTTTGCATTTATTAATTAACATAATAAATATTATACCTTGATAACAATTATAATGCAGATATTAATTTTGTGTTTTTTCCATTATTTGATGTTGTATATGTTTTGAGTATTTTAAAAAATGTTTATGATTTAATTTATTTATATTATTTCACAATCATATATTCTAATAGATAATTTATCTATGTTAGAGTCTTGTGATCTCAAAGAATTTGCATGTTTTCAGTAAGAATTATATATTGCATTCTATCAAAACAATAGTACACATCAGATATATTATGTTGCATTCAATACTATGAATAATATATATTTCATATTGATATACCACAGCACATATAGGTCAACTTTCTTTTATGTGCCACATTAGCCATTACATATATAAATATAATTATATATTTTTATCAACTTGGAACTTGAATGCTTCAAATCTACAACTTTTTCATGCAATCTTCAAATGTTGAACAAAAATTGTTATAAAATGTGTCATTTCAACTTAAAACATTTCAAGTGTACAACCTGAAAAGAAGATACAAAATAAAAACATTTTTAAAAAAAATTATGTGGTAATTCATATAATTACTTGTAAAATATGTAATTTATTACACAAAAAAGTAAGAGTTTTGTAATTATAAAAAATAATAATTTCATAAACTCTACAGTGATAGTTCCAGAGGTTACAAAGTAATAACTTGAAAAACTAATAAAGTAAAATGTGAAAAATATCAGGTATTTTTTAAAATTTTATATAAATTACCAACCTCTAACTTTAGTATAAATCACACATTTAAAGAATAGTAAACTTGCAAATAAATTCAAAAATATAATTTATTGTAATTTAATATAATTTAAAATATAAATCCACACCCTTTATTGATAAAAATGTCAATCAGTTTTGCTCTATTTCTCATATTAATTTTGTTGTGTGATTAGTTTTGTATAGTTTTTCATTATTTGATATACATTAAAAAAATAAAATGTAGGTATATCTTTTATCTCTTGCAAGTTTGTGTTTAATATTTGATACAATTTTGCTTCTTTTATAATTCTGTCAAATTACATGTAATTATTCTTAAAGAACATTGTATGAACTTAAAATTGTAATAGATAGAAACATCTATAGTTTAATCGAAACATATTTTACATAACAGAAGTTTCCATTTATTTTAGTTATATACTCGTATATATATGTTCTTTTGAGCCAAAGACATCTAGTAGAAATCCTAGACTCTTCATGTCCAATGATCATTGCTATTAAGTGTCAGACTTTGTACCAGCCATGACCTCTGCATTGTATATATTTGTCACTTGTCTGTGTTCTTGGTGAGTATCTCAATCTCAGAAAGGGAGCAGATGTCTATTATTGCTGCTTCTCACCTCAGTCTTCTTTTTTAGTGATTTTATAGGTTGGCCTCTTTTTCTTTCACCCTCTGTTTCTCATTCGAGGGCTGGCTTTGAGATTCTCTTGTTCTTTCATCTCATCACCACATAAGCCTACCTTCTTTTAATGATTATACATGATATTATTAGATGCATGACCATATCTCTTATTTATGTACTAGTCTTGAATTAATTCCATGGTACGCAAAGCATTTTCCTGAGACACTTTTTTACAATGCATTTAATTTATTTTTCTATTTTTTTTTTAGTTCTCCAAATCTTGCATGCATAAGTAAAGTGGCCAATATATTTAATTTGAAAATCCTAAATTTGTTTGTGTGCTTAGTATTTTTTTATCTCTGCATTTTACATCAAGGTTGCTGAATATTATTGCTACCATTGTTATGTATATCAGAATTACTTTAATTAATCTCAAAGTAAATTAATTACAGCAACCTGTAAGAAAAAAATAGTTATATGTAAATAATTAACAGCCATTTAGAATTGTATACAAAGTGCTTGTATATTAGTTAAACTAAACAAATTTGTGGTTAATTAATTTTTAATTTCCAAAACATTGAAAATTTAAAATAATCAACATATATTCCTTGAAAACCTGAAAAATACATGTGCAAGTAAGTTTAAAAAAGATGTATTTTACTTGTTACAGGAGACTCCTCTCAGCTTTCCATGAAGATGATGAGAGGTGAGGTCTCTGCCAAGACAACATACCAGAGAACTGCCAATGGTCCAATTAGCATTGCTGAAGCTAATCCAGAGGGCAAGTTCATCCTCTTGGAGAACAACTCTTCTGGAGGAGTTAGAAAGGTTTGCTAAGTGATCACATGTTGGATTAGATGTTTCTATCTATTACAATCTGAAGTTCATACTATGTTCTTTGAGAATAACTGCATGTAACTTCTTTCTTTTAATGAGCATGATAAAAATAGTTGAAGCGGGCTCTGTATGCAGGCAATGGGAGTCATTGCAGTAGTCAAAAATATGTAGAGTCACCTTTGTCTACATCCCTGGATATGTGGAAGTATATGTGGAAGTATATGTGGAAATGAAAGAGCGGACAGGTTGGCTAGCTGCGCTGTCGTTGAAGACGGTCAACGAACAGATCGGTTGGAATTTATCAATGCCCTCCGAGATGTGGGAAAGGCACAGGACTTCGACAACCATGACTCCACATCACTCCTTCAGATGGAGGAGATAGAAGTTAAGATGGGCACAGCCAGATAGGAGAAACTTAGTGGGCGTATAAGAAGACTTATCAACCAACACAGAACTGGAGTTGTCAGTCGCTGGACACTGAGGGAACTGCTGAGGAGGGGATCTGAGCACCTATGGACATTGTTCGAAGTGTAATGATGATGACCCACAAATAGCTCAATGATTGTTAAGTCCAGTTCTTTCTTTCTTTCTTTCTTTCTTTCTGGTGCTCACTTCATATCTTCAAAAGGAATGGATGTCTTCTTCATCATCCATTCTTAAATGATGTTAAGTGGACATAGATGTGTTGTGTTGTGGTTTATGTAGCACCTGTTGGCCCAACACACCTAATTTCAGAACAGCATTTTTTAAGTAATGGGTTGCCTTCCCTTTTCAGTCTATACTCACTTGGCCAGACTAGACTGATTAGTATGTTACTAATGGCACCACAAAGAGGTGGTGTAGGGTCTGGATGGTTCTGATTCACCATTCCTGGTACAAGCCATCAGCTATGAGTCAGTGGTAGCTATCAGCTCTGTTGCTGTCAGAAAAATTGTGAAAAAAATGATTAAAATTCAGTGAAGTGGGTCATGGTTTTAGAGATTTTTTGGATTGTTATTTGATTGCAGGAGCAGGTAGATTGTTAAATGATTGAAGTGTGATGGTGTAATGTAGTTGTAGCAGTGGTCATTATTAATGCATTGTTCCCGTGACTCTCCCTTCAGTTCATCTGATCAGAGTTTTAGTGTAGACTTAATTATGATGAGTCATGATGATGGGTCATACAACATTCATGATTTGCGTCTTAACTCAAGACATGGATATATTTAAATAACATTTTGATAAGATTCAATGAATATAGGGCAGCACATTGGGAGCTCCACATTGAAATGAATTCAACTCCTTTATATAAACACTTACAGATGTTGCAATGATGATAATGTGAATATCTCATTCAGTACATCCTTTCTAATAACTCAGAATTAATATGATTTCACATTCAATACTATATTATTCTTATATTACTGTCATAATGTATAGGAAATGGCTGCACCTTAAATAGTTATACCAACCTTTTGATCTTAAGGATACCATAATCAATATTCATGAATATTGAATGTCACGTGTGTATTCCACTCACGTAATACTTATTTTAACTCTCTAAGAAAATATGTCTGTCTTTATAGTTTTATTCAACTTCAAGATCTTTGCTATTTTAATCTTTTCACTGTCTTGTGGTTGTCTTTTCACTCTGTCAAAATGTTTCTCTTTCTTGGCCAGTCATATGATACTTGGTATATGCTTTCCTGATTTACTGTTTGCCTAGCTTTGACTAATCTATTCTTGTCTAGTTATTTTTAGTTTCTCCATTTAGTATGTATAAATTATATATCTCTTTCACTGCTGTAAACTTGTTCTTCTCTCTTCTTAACCTGTTACAGAAGAACATGGTTGAATGTTGCATGGCTTAAAGACTTTGTAGTTTGTTGCATGTTGGAGGGATTGATGGGTTGTTACATGGTTGAAGGAATCAATGAATTATTACATTGCTGAAGGAGCCTGTTAATTGCTACATGGTTGAAGGAATCAATGAATTATTACATTGCTGAAGGAGTCTGTTAATTGCTACATGATTAAAGGAATAAATGAATTAGGACATTGCTGAAGGAGCCTATTAATTGCTCTATGGTTAAAGCAATAAATGAATTATTGCATTGTTGAAAGAGCCTGTTAATAGCTACATGGTTAAAGAAATAAATCTGTGAATGTTTAATTTTTAAATCACTCATGCAAATACACCAGGTCATTAATGTGCAATCACAAACAGAAAGAAATGGAGGAAGCTGGTTCTAGCCATCAGTGCTTCCCAAAGGGCTCTGAAGGATGTGGGACATAAAGAAAATAAGATGATCTGCTCTGTACCCATTTATATCTGGATCAGCTGAAGCCTGTCCATATGTGGAAACAAACTTTGTACATTTGAAACAAATTGCTAAGACACAAGCCACCATGTAATGTTATTTGTTTATCATTGTAAATATACTTCATATTTAAATAATGATACATTTCTTGAAAATATATGTTTATCTTCTATTCAATCAACTCTTCTTTCTAATCTCTAAATGACATGAAATGATGGATAACTCAATACCAAATATTTGCTTTGCTGTGTCCCAGGAAGTAAACTTAGATGGTTGGAAGTTGAGACGTTTAGTGGACAACAACAGCAAGAAACAGTATGAGTACACCTTTAGAAACATTACACTCAAACCAAGCAAGAGTGTCAAGGTAAATTATATGCTTGTCTCAATTGTAATCTTACATGTTTGATAGCCTACAGTGTAATTAATCTACCCGCCTAAATATTTACTCCCCAAACTGATTGCTGACTTTGACAGTACTTATGGCTGATTGATCTTCTCAAGACTGATCTACTTTACGTTTGTGGTCTATCTCCATTTTTTCTGTGTTTTCTATGAACATAAAATGTTTATCCTCCACCGACCTGCTGAGTCAGTCATAACTTAAGGGCTTAATTTAAAAAAAAAACACACATTGGAGTTACCCTGTGATGTTTCCCCCAAGTGCTGGATTGTTAGGTCTCACATGCGGTTTTTTATGGTCTAACTATACATTTTTAGTACTTATCTGATCTTGTCCTCTTCCTTGAATAGTACAATTTACACAACTTTTTAAAAATATATATTTGTTAGAATAACTTTTTTGGTCACTTTTATTGCATAATCCACATTCTGAAATAAAACAAACACCATGTTGGACAACGGGAAACGAATCTAATATGGAAAAATAAAGGTAGCAAGAGAGACTGCAATCAATATAGAAATATACTGTAATCAATATAGAAATATATTGCTTCTCAGACATGTAGGAAAGTTATGCACCAAAATTGTGGAAAAAAGGCTGAAACCAATAATAGAACTACAGTTAAGCGATTCTCAAATGGGGTTCCAAAAAAAAAACAGATGATGTACTGACACTCTATTCACTTTAAAACAGCTAACAGAAAAAATGACAGAACACAAGCACAATGTGTACATAGCTTTGATTGACCAGGAGACAGCATTCGACTGAGTAATCAGAGAACTGTGGGAGATACTAACAACATATGGAGTAAGCCAACATCAAACCAACCTATTTAAAAGTCTCTACATCAACATCAGCTGCACAGTCAGAACAGCAGCAGGCTACACAGACCACTTCGAATTTAGATCAGTGTAAGACAGAAGTGCGTACTATCTCCCCTACTGTTTATTACATACATGGTCTATGTATGCCAACCCATTAGAGACTGAGGAGATCAATGAACTTCTATTCACAGACAATCAGGCACTAATACGTGAAAAAATAGAAGACCTACAAGAACACTTAAACTCAACAGCATAGGCACAGATTACAACATGAAAATTAACATCAACAAAATAGAAGTCATGAATATCGCAAAAGAGAAACAGAATATCAACATAACTATAGACGGCAGACAACTAAAACAAGTAGAGGAATTTAAATACCTAGGAAGTCTAGTGGCAATCACATTCACAAACAGCAGAAATAGGCTCAAGATGCAACAAAGCTTGTGTAATCATTGGACAGTTATCACCACTATTGTCCAAAGAGGAAATAACTCTAGAGGCAAAATGGGCACTATACAATACAATCTTCATTCCAACATTGGACCAGGACCAATGCCAGTCCTAGACACCTTGATGCAAGAAATATAATAAAAATAACCTCTACTGAGATGAAATGTGTTAGACGAATGACAGGGAACAGCCTGAGAGATAAGATCAGAAAAGAAGAACTGAGAAAAGCTAGGAATAACTCCAGCCATAGAATATATAAAGAAATAACAGATAAAATGGTTTGGCCACATGAATAAAACAGAAGTGCAAAACACAACACAATGAGGTTTATTAAGTGGTCTGAGAACACCAAATCCAACGGTTGATCAAGAAAAAGGTGGATTGATGAAATATTAGAAACACTAGGATAAATAACAAATAGGAGAGGCCAGCAGAAGAACAAAAGACCACAAACTATATTGCCCCTCAAAGCTGAAAGGCAATTAAGGAGAGATAGAAGAAGAATCTCCTATAACCTTACATTTTGTGAAGGGATAATAATCTTTAACTCAATCCTAGATAACATCTACTTCAGCATAACTTACAACCAACAAATCTGCTAGATAACTTTTTACAAACTGCAACCCCTTTTCTTTATCAACCAGTTGAGTATTTATCTCATGTTTCCATTAGCCAGTGTTTCTATCATATCTACTGTCTCAGAGACTTTATTTTTTCAAAATAATTTAGGCCTATGAAGAAAACAATTATTCTGTAAATCTTTCAAACAATTATCATCATTCCCACAGATCTATCCTCGCTCTTTGGCATCCCAGGCTGGACCTAATGACCTAGTTTACCGTGATGCAGATACCTGGGGAGCTGGTGCTGAAGTAGTTACTACCCTTGTTAATGAGAAAGGGGAGGTAAGAAAAACCCTGCCACTGTGGTACAAATAGCAATTTGATGAATTATCCATTGCTGGTTTAAATTTAAACTACATCAGCCTATCATTTTCAGGTTGTTTGTTTTCTTTTGCAGAATGAAGTATTCACTACTGCCCATCTGAAAAAATCTGTCTGTTGCTAGATCTCCCGTTTTTTTTCTATTGTCATGTTTATGGTCTGTTTGATGTCTTTACACCATCATCTTTTTGGTCTGCCCCTGTCTTGTTGTTCCAGAACCATTACATCCATTATTGTTCTTTCCAGCTCGCTGTCTTTTGACATGGCAATAGTATTTCAATTTTCTATGTAAAAAAGTGTTTATAAGTCAATTCTTTCTAATGTTGAGGTGTCGTGATATGCCTTTATTCCTATTTTTCATTATCCAAGGTTTCTTAAGGATTTTTCTGTAGTATTTTGTTTACAAGATTATCCATGATTCACAGCCATATGTTGCTTTCTGGAAGATACATACTCTTAGTAATTTTAATTTAGCAGCCTTGCTGGTATTGTGCCGATTTTCATAGCATTTCATTTTTATGTTGCTCTTTGTAGCCATACCAAAGAAGTCAGGAGCCACTGATTGTGAAGACCATCGCACTATTAGTCTCATGAGCCATATGACTAAAATATTACTAAGAATAATCATGAGACGTGTAAGGAACAAAATAAAACCAGAAATAAGTGAGGAACAATGTGGATTTGTGGAAGGAAAGGGCACCAATAATGCAATATACATCTTAAGAACATTGATAGAAAGATCTATAGAGGTAAAGAAAGATCTATATATGTGCTTTATAGACTACACGAAAGCTATTTGACAAAATAAAGCATGTGGAAATAATCAATATGCTGGAGAAATTAAACATTGATGGCAATGATCTGCGAATCATAAAAAACATGTATTGGCAACAAACAGCAGCTATACAAATTAACAACCAAACAGGACAATTCCAATATATAAAGCAAGGAGTCAGACAAGGCTGTGTTCTGTCGCCGGATTTGTTTTCACTGCGAATATATTATAAGATCAATAGTAGACAAAAAAGGAATTGAAGTCAATGGTCACAACATAAATAATTTGCGATAAGCGGATGACACAGTCTTAATAGCAGAGACAGAGAACGAACTACAAGAAATGATAGACATAATAGTAAAAGAAAGCAACAAGAAAGGTCTCAGTCTGAATAGTAAGAAAACAGAAGTAATGGTTACATCGAAGAAACAATCACCACCATCATGCAGCATAAAAATAAACGAGACAAATCTGAAACAAGTGCAACGTTTCAAATACTTGGGCACAATAATAACATCAGATGGGAGATGCACCACAGAAATAAAAAGCAGAATAGCTCAGGCCAAAATGGCATTTCAGAAAATGAAAAATATCTTATGTAACAAATCTATGTCAATAAAAATGAGAAAGAGAGTTCATCGGTGCTATATAGAACCAATTCTGACCTATGGAAGCGAATCATGGACAGTAGACAAACAAATGAAAAGACGATTAGAGGCCACAGAGATGGGATTTCTCAGAAGAATGTTGAAAGTTCCCTGGACAGCTAAAAAGACCAATGAGGAAGTTCTCAAAGAGGCCAACACAAAAAGGGAGCTCTTAAAAACATCAGAAAGAAGCAATCAACATTTTTCGGGCACATCATGAGAAGAGGAAAGTTGGAATACTTGGTTACAACTGGCAAAATAAAAGGAAAGAGAGATCGCGGGCGACAAAGAGAGAAAATACTGGATGGCTTGGTGTCATGGCATGGAAAACAGTCAACAACAGAACTGATACGATGCACTGTAGATAGAAGATTGTGGAGGGACATGATCACTTATGCCAACTGGTATGGCACATGATGATGATGATTGCTAGACAACAAGTAAATTAATTTGAACATCTGGGAAGTCTAGTGACAAATGACAATTTACAAACAACAGAAATAGACTCAAGATGCAACAAAGATTGCCAAATCATTGGACAGCTATTACCACTATTGTCCAACAAGGAAATAATTCTTGAGACAAAACAGGCACTCTACCAATACAATCTTTATCTCAACATTGTACTACCAATGCCAGTCCTGGACCCTAGATGCAAGAACAATAAGAAAAATAACCTCTACTGAGATTAAATGTGTTAGACAAATGACAGGAAACAGCCTGAGAAATAAGATCAGAAATGAAGAACTGAGAAAAAAGTCTAGAAGTAATCCCTGCCATAGAATATTTAAAGAAACAACAGATAAAAAATTTTGGCCATATGATATGGTAGAAAGATCAAAGCACAACACACTGAGCCTTCAATAAACATTGTGAGAACATCAGACCCAAGGGCTGATCTTGAAAAAGATGGATTGATGGAATATTAGAAACACTAGGAAACATAACAGCAACAGAGGCAAACAGAAGAGCAAAAGACCGCAAATTATAACTCCCCTCGACGCTGAAAGACAAGTGAGGAAGGAAAGAAGAAGAGGTAGAAGATTGCTTCACCTCTAGCTTATATAATAAACTTATTCACATCAAAGAAGAAAACCATTACAATTTTCTAGTTTTATTTTGATACCAATTGTAAGTAATTATTATGTGTGAAAAGGAATCATTAAGACATGTCTCAACTTTCTATATTTCTTCTAAGGATAAACTACTTACCACACAATGTAATGAGAAGGTACTGGAAGTACATTGATCATGTGTTCAGAAGAGATAAAAAAAGACACCCACACCAAACCATCATGTGGACTTGGGGTTGTAAAATAAAATAGAGGAGATTACAAGAAAATTGATGTAGATCTTTATAAAACAAAAAAATTAACAATGAGCTTAAGAACTAAACAAGACCTAGCATTGAATTATCAGATACAGAGAATTATGAATTCTACCATCTTCAACCCAAAAGCAACCAACTAACTTCTAAGATACAAATGAACAACATGTTCAACAAAGTTGTTAGCCTTGAATTTTTTCCAGATTTGTTAAAGACAATTTAAAATTAAAATCTGTCATTACGGATATATTTTATATAAAAATCTTGCAACTAAATAAATTATAAATAATCACAGAAAACCCTTTATTTAGAGTTCTATTATGTTTATGTTTTATTAACATGATCATCCATCATGCTAGTAGTCCTTTAGGTTCTTGATGACCTAAGGGAGATAACATGATCATCCACCATGCTAGTAGTCCTTTAGGTTCTTGATGATTTAAGGGAGATAACATGATCATCCATCATGCTAGTAGTCCTTTAGGTTCTTGATGACCTAAGGGAGATAACATGATCATCCATCATGCTAGTAGTCCTTTAGGTTCTTGATGCACTAAGGGAGATAACATGATCATCCACCATGCTAGTAGTCATTTAGGTTCTTGATGCACTAAGGGAGATAACATGATCATCCATCATGCTAGTAGTCCTTTAGGTTCTTGATGCACTAAGGGAGATAACATGATCATCCATCATGCTAGTAGTCCTTTAGGTTCTTGATGATCTAAGGGAGATAATATGATCATCCATCATGCTAGTAGTCCTTTAGGTTCTTGATGCACTAAGGGAGATAATATGATCATCCATCATGCTAGTAGTCCTTTAGGTTCTTGATGCACTAAGGGAGATAACATGATCATCCATCATGCCAGTAGTCATTTAGGTTCTTGATGCACTAAGGGAGATAACATGATCATCCATCATGCTAGTAGTCCTTTAGGTTCTTGATGATCTAAGGGAGATAACATGATCATCCACCATGCTAGTAGTCATTTAGGTTCTTGATGCACTAAGGGAGATAACATGATCATCCATCATGCTAGTAGTCCTTTAGGTTCTTGATGCACTAAGGGAGATAACATGATCATCCACCATGCTAGTAGTCCTTTAGGTTCTTGATGCACTAAGGGAGATAACATGATCATCCACCATGCTAGTAGTCATTTAGGTTCTTGATGCACTAAGGGAGATAACATGATCATCCATCATGCTAGTAGTCCTTTAGGTTCTTGATGCACTAAGGGAGATAACATGATCATCCATCATGCTAGTAGTCCTTTAGGTTCTTGATGATCTAAGGGAGATAATATGATCATCCATCATGCTAGTAGTCCTTTAGGTTCTTGATGATCTAAGGGAGATAACATGATCATCCATCATGCTAGTAGTTCTTTAGGTTCTTGATTATCTAAGAGAGATAACATGATCATCCATCATGCTAGTAGTCCTTTAGGTTCTTGATGACCTAAGGGAGATAACATGATCATCCACCGTGC
The DNA here is from genome assembly GCA_032433765.1 of Megaustenia siamemsis. NCBI lineage: Eukaryota > Metazoa > Mollusca > Gastropoda > Stylommatophora > Ariophantidae > Megaustenia > Megaustenia siamemsis. The sequence goes on along the minus strand of JAVIAB010000059.1, from coordinate 21,720,431 downwards.
TAATAGTCCTTTAGGTTCTTGATGCACTAAGGGAGAAAACACATTGCATCATACTATTTAGATGACTTCCTCATGTTGAAAAATTGATTAAATTAAATTTAACAGAGGATGGAAACACCATAGGTGGCTGAAAAGACAAATAAAGATTGTATAGGAAGAAGCCAATGCAATGGGGAAGCAGCAATATGGATCATAAAAATTAATTATCATTTTGGTGGACAAGTTGTGGACAGCTGCATGGGGCGCTGATGAAATAACAATTAATATTTGAAATTGCCAACAGAAGAGGAAAAAAAATAGAAAGAAAGAAAAAAATTGGTTTAGAAAAGAAGAGTAAGAATTTAGTATTGCAAAAGGCAAAATATACAAAAATGGAACAGAGGTCGAGGGGGAATAAAGAGTAAGAGAGAACCTTTTATTTATTTACATTATCTCTATGTCAATGGCAGAAGGACCTTTTGCCTGCAGCAGTTATCCTGCATGATTCCTGTGGTTGTTTTTATTTTTCGAGGATGATTGTGTAATTTCATTGATAAGGATTGGATGGTATTTTCATTCATTGTGGACTCAATGTAAGTTGACCCATTTTCGATAATATGAACAGCGGATTCACGCGTGGAGAGGGCTTAGGCACTGTCTTACCTGTAACATTTCTAGGGGCGCTGAAAAATCCATAGTCAACTATGACTGACGGAGGCTACTACTACTACTACTATGTCAATGGTTAAAGGATGAATACAGTTTCATTATTCATCAGTTCAGTTATAAGCTGAAGAAAAGAACCAAATTAATTTTGTTCATTAATATAGGATCTTTAATTTCATTACATTTTAAATTTTAAGTTCAATAAACTTAATAATTATATGTCAATACTGTCATTTCTAGGTAGGGTAAGGTCATCCTCCACCAAAAGAAGAAGTAGGACATCTCCTTACCTCCAATAGTTTATGGGACTCCTTGGGCAAGGTGGAGTACCTGTTTAGCCCTATGAATGATGATATGATAACTCTCAGGAGGTAGTGGTGGATACAGCCAGAAGTTATAAATGGTTATGGTCTCCACTCATTGAAGCTGGGCACAGATGATCTAAAGTGTAGAGATAATGGCAATAATCATTGACTGGTGTAGTTCCTTCAAGTAGGAAAATTAAGAGCAAACTACTTTCTTATGATGCAAGAAACTCATGATGAATATAACACTAAAAACAAGGAAAATAAATATTTTGGTCATGTAAAGTAACTCTATGGTCTCATCATTAGGTCACATGTCCTTTGCAGAATGTTGCATTCACCACAGCCCGTCTGAAAGAATCTCTATCTCCAGCCAGATGTCCCACTTTTTGTGTTGGAATGTTCAAGGTCTCCTTGATGTCTTGAACCACCTTCTTCTTGATCTGCCCCTGATGCATCATCCAGGGACCTTGTCTTCCTTTATTTTTCTTTCCAGCTCAATGTGTCTTTTGACATGACTATTGTATTTTAATTTCCTCTGTAGAATGGTGTTTATAAGCCAGTTTTTTAATATATTTAAAGCTGTTAAAATGTCTTCATTGCTCTTTTTTACTGTCAAAGGTGTCTTAAGGATTTTTCTGTAGCATTTTGTTTTGAATTAATCAATTTTCTTCCTTGCTGTTTGCAAGATTGTCCTCGATTCACAACCATATGTTGCTATTGGAAAGATACATGTCCTCAGTAATTTTAATTTCACTACCTTGCTGGTGTTGTGTCACTTCATGACATTTACTTTGTGTGTTGCTATTTGAATCTTCTTTTCATCTCATTCTGGCAATGGTGTGGCCTAGAGGGTATTTTGTTTAGCCTAATATCAGATAGATGAAAGAGATGACGACAACAAAGAAGGTGAATGCAAGATATAACAGAGAGCTGGAGTTGTCTGCTGTAGACAAATGGCATCTCATGCAGGACAGAAAAAAAGGTAAAAGTAGTTGTCTTGGTAGACTAGTTCCATCAAGGACAAACTAGATGAAAAAAAAACAAGCTAAACGACATTTTTCCATTACTAGGATCTTCCAGGGGGATTTATAGGACCGGAGAATAAAGGCAGTTTGTCCAGTGCAGTCACTATGAAGTGTTTGGGTCTGAGTTATTTATTTCACTCTTGATAGAAAAAACTTTTGACCCAAATGGGATTCACAACCCCATTCACCTGGTTTGAAGCCTGATGAGTTATCGTTTGACCACCACTTTCTCAGTTAGATAATAATGATGTAGTAATATTCATCTCTCTCAGTCTTAAAACAACTAAAAATAAAAAGAGAACTACTAAGCACAATTCAAACAAGACAAATGCGATTTTTGGGCCATGTTAAAAGACACAACAGCCTTCTAAAAGTAATCCTGGAGGGAAAAATACTAGATAAATGAGGCAGAGGCAGACCAGGACTAACATGGACGAGTAACATCAAAAGATGGACAAATCAGCTTATGACAACCTGCACCATCAAAGCAAGAGACAGAGCAGAGTAGCGCTCCATGGTAGCCAACCTTCGTTGCGGAGACGGCACTCGATGATGATGATGATGAATATTCATCTCAAAGCTTCTTTTAGTGTCAATAACACTGTAACTCTATTTATCCACAGGAAAAAGCAAGTCACATCCAAAAGACCAACTATAGTCAGTAGAACTCCATCACCATCTTACCAACACTACTTTCAAGTCCTTGTCATCAGAGATCAGACTCACCATTTATTTTACTGTCAGGTGTATCAAAACATTGTCATTTCAAACAAAATTGACACCTGAATCTTCTAAATATTCCTGATGTTGGTTCCTGGGTCTTTTGTCTAAATAAACAAAAATTATATAAATCATTTACATAGCATTCCATTTATACCATTTACTAATCATTAATATACTGATATTAACCACTTATACACAAGTTCTAGGAGGGGTTCATTATACCATGTGTGTTGTACAAACAAAAACTTACGTAGACGAAAGGTATTTTATGTTGGAAATAAATAATAACAAACTGCTGCAGTCAAGAAGCCTTCATAAGGAACATGAAAATGCAAAAGCAGTTACATAAATAATTTGACCTCTTCCAGGCATTAACAGATTCCACTGATACTTTTAATAGCTAAATAAAATTAGTATAAATCTCTATTTTACACACAAAAATAGCCAAACTGTAGCTGTTTCTAATTACATTAATTAAGTTACAAAAACAAGCAAAAATTCTTATGTCAAACTTTATGAAACTGGTTATCTGTTAACAAGTTTGCTCTAAAAAGGCTGTATAAAGATCATTTTTGTCACTGAGTTTTTTTTTTAGGGTCAAACTGGACAAGTTTTAAAGATTTGAAGACATCAAGAAATCAAACTTCAATTGGATCTAAATAATTTATGATCAATATATACATTTTGCATTGCTGTACCACTTATATCTTCTGATGAAATAAAACAAAAATGGACAGATCATGTTTACTTAAAACATATTCTGATTTAATGTAAGCACACAAGCATTTTCATTTAGGTTTTTAATCTACAAACATCATTCAATGCATCAGATTAATTATGTTAAATTTATTGCATACAGGCAATGTGTGTAATGAAAATAGGTAGAGACAGTTCTTTTATTAAATAATGTTCAATTATACAATGATAACAGAATCTGCAAAGTGTTAATACATTTTCACAATGGAGAGTAAATAACCAGATCAAAAATATATGTAATGTAAAAAGGGGAAGTGATTTGTTCAAAAGTTGCAACTCAAGGAAACATGTTTCCACCATCTACACACTGTAGCAAGCAACATTATTTATGAACTTTTGTATCTATCTTGGTAAAAGTAACATTTTAATAGATCATTTTAAAAGTAATATATTTACATAGTTACATTTAATGTAGCATTTTTTTTATTTTTGGTATCAAAGAATATACAGATATAATTACTTCTTCTTTTTCCATACCCTGTGGAGCATAGGTCTTCAACAAACACTTTCCAAACCGTTCTGTTTCTATCCATTCTTTTAAGATCATTCCATGTCTTTCCCATCATCTTCATCTCTGCTTCTCTGTCTTCTCTGTCTTCTTCTTCAAGAATATTTTGGTGTTCCACTTTGTCTTTTTCCTTGGAGATTCCAAAAATCTTGTATAATACTCTCAGTTGGCTTCCACAGTGTGTGTCCTATCCATCATCTTCACTATATCTCTTTATCAACTCGTATTTGACTGATACTTTTCCATAATTCTATGTTAGTGATATTGTCCTGCCATTTCCATTATTTTATTCTGTGCAAGCATCCATTAATAAAGATCAGTATCTTGCAATTGTCATTGTTGTTGTTCTCCATGTTTCACAGCCATATAATAGGACTAACTTAACATTGGAGTTAAAAATTTAAACATATAATTTAGTGTGTAGTAATTCAATGTAACCACTGCTTCATTTGTTATTTTAAACAATTTTTTTTAACCTTAGCTGTTCATCTAAAAATTGTACTCTTACCTTTTTTAGCTTTATTGTTATTATAATGTATTTATTTTTTAATTTAGAAAATATGCAATTGTTTATGGATTACAGTTGTCTGTGAAGAAGATAACAAGGGTTGAGTGAGCAGTGCCAAAGTAGATGAGATTAGTGCTTCCTGTGTTAAAATGTATCAGAAGAGTTTAATGCTTTCTGTGTTAAACTGTATCAGAAGAGATTAATGCTTTCTGTGTTAAACTTTATTGGAAGAGATTAGTGCTTCCTGTGTTAAACTGTATTGGAAGAAATTAGTGCTTCCTGTGTTAAACTGTATTGGAAGAGATTAGTGCTTCCTGTGTTAAACTGTATCAGAAGAGATTAATGCTTTCTGTGTTAAACTGAATCAGAAGAGATTAGTGCTTCCTGTGTTAAACTGTATCAGAAGAGATTAGGGCTTCCTGTGTTAAACTGTATCAGAAGAGATTAGTGCCTGTGTTAAACTGCATCAGATGAGATTAGTGCTTCCTTTGTTAAACTGTATCAGAAGAGATTGGTGCTTTCTGTGTTAAACTGTATCAGAAGAGATTAGTGCTTCCTGTGTTAAACTGTATCAGAAGAGATAAGTGCTTCCTGTGTTAAACTGTATCAGAAGAGATTAGTGCTTCCTGTGTTAAACTGTATCAGAAGAGATTAGTGCTTCCTGTGTTAAACTGTATCAGAAGAGATAAGTGCTTCCTGTGTTAAACTGTATCAGAAGAGATTAATGCTTCCTGTGTTAAACTGTATCAGAAGAGATTAATGCTTCCTGTGTTAAACTGTATCAGAAGAGATTAGTGCTTCCTGTATTAAACTGTATCAGAAGAGATTAGTGCTTCCTGTGTTAAACTGTATCAAATTATGTGTTATTATGACTGTATTATGTGTAAAATTATTTAAATTATAAAAATAGAAAAGTTATAAACAAATCTGGTGAAATGGGAACAATATAATTAATGGTACGGAATAGAAGTTATAGAAAGAACATTGTAGTTTATAATTATAAATAAATATCTATATATATATATATATATATATATATATATATATATATATAGTCATCCCTCGCTACTTCGCGGTTTATTTATCGTGGCCTCAGTACATTGCGAATTGTTCAAAAATTCAAAATTGAGGAATTATTATTTTAAAAAAACATTATTTTATGTATGTTATTTATACTATTAATATTTTATTTACATGTTTGAAACTATTCTTTCATGTTCTAATGATAACATATGCACTTATATGGTTCCATATACACTTACTGATATTATACATACACAAAAAATTGTATGTTAAAAATGAGAAGGTGACACTACTTCGCGGTTTTTCACTTATCGCGGCCGGTTCTGGTCTCCATTAACCGCGATAACTGAGGGATTACTGTATATATATATATATATATATATATATATATACATATATTGTTTTTAGTATATTTTTTTTTTCAAACTCGGTAATAAGTGAGAAAAAAATATTTTTAAAAAAGAGCCAAAGAAATAGGCTGGTATATAAAGAGAAGAAAAAATGCCTATCTAAGTAAAAGGAAAGAGCAACTCCCATTGAGGAAGAAGGAAGAAAATTCTATTAGAAAGAAAAACAACGCCTATACTGAAAGGGGGAGGAAGTGGGAAAATTAATCAAATTGATACTGAGGATGACAGAAAAAAATAAAGGCTTTTAGCTTATAACAAAATTAGATTACAACGCTTACAAATATATTGGTAAATTATAATATTGGTGAGGTGCGTGTGGCTGTGGGGCTAAAACCACTGTTGTGCTGGCTGAAAAGCTGACGTTCGGTGTTCGAAGCCCGTGGTAGACAAAAAGGATTTTTTCTATCGGGGGTGAAATAAAAATCCTGAGTCTCACACGTCGTGGCGACTGCTTGACCAAGCGGCCTTTATCCCTCTGGTTCTATCGTTGCCCCTCGACATACACCAGCAATGGTACTAAGTGTCATAAAGATAGATTGTTTTATAATATTGGTGAGTGGGATAATTCTTTATTTCTATCTATCTATTGACCTTTCGAGCCGTAACCGGCCCATAGGGCGTAGACCAAGATACACCTTCTCCTATATGAATTTTTGTTCTAGCAGTTTTCTTTTAAAGATATTTTATCAAATCTCGCCATCTGTCTCTGTTCTGTGCAAGCAGTTCTATCTCATTGAGGGAGCCGATTCCTGCTGCTCTTGCCTCTCTCATCAATGTTCTTCTCAATTCTTTATTTGCTCCTACATTTTTATAATAAAATCACTGGATAGATTTTGATCATTTACAATTAAATATAAGCAATAAAACTACAGGGCTTGGGAATTTCAAGTTCTGGTCCAAGATGGAGGATTTGTTTCTCTTCATCTTGCTATGGACATTTGATCAGTGGCATAACAAGGCAACATCGTGAGTCATCCATTGTTTTTGACATATAAATCTCAACTCTTAAAAAGCAATGACGAATTCCATTCAGACCAGAGGGTAGAATAAAAAAGAGGCTGACCTAGAGAAACACTAAAAAGAATACTGAAGTGCGAAGCATCAACAGCAGGCATCAACTCCCTTGCCAAGATTGAACAACTCATCCAGAACAGAGTTATGAAGTGAGATACAATGGAGGTCCAGTGCAAGGTCTGATGCTTGATAACAAAGTTCATCGGATACAAAAAGTCTAGAACTTCTGCCCTATATTTAGTTATCTTCGACTCAAAAGGACAATAGATAGAATGATAGAATAATACCATGTTCAGTGATTTCATTAAAGATCTATCCTTTTTTTGCCAAAATTCTACATTTAATCTCCCTGCCAGTGAATTACTTCATTTTCATCTTCCCAGGGCACAAATATGAACTTAGTAATGTTGGTATTTTCTACATTTATTGACAAGGTTTGTGATTCATAACAACACAAAGCATATATTAAAAGAGGAGAAAGGAGAAAAGCAAGAGGCAGACCCAGAGTAAGATGGACAGACAACATTAAAGAAATGCTACAATAATATCAATTGATAATGATTGAAGCCACCAGAACTTTGTATCTCACTTGACACTCAAACAGATAAAAGAGGAAATGAAGAAATTAAAAGAATAATTGACATGACTAACTGTCAAGATTTAATACTTTAAAATTATTATTGACTATATTTTTTTTTTAATCTAGCAGTTATATTTTATTTGTTCTTTGTATTCTGTTTATTTATAGTACAAAAATTAATACGTTCCAGATATTTTAGAGAAAAAATTTTGAGAGATCAAATTATCTAACCACATACAGCAATATATAATAAGTTTTTTTTGTATCAATATATTATTTTAGAGATCACAGCTTTTGTATTTATACAAGCAAAATAAGTTATATTCATTTTAAAATTAGAAATATATTAAATATTTTTATCAATTTAAATTTTTGTCTGAATTTTTTTTTTCGTTGCAAAATCATTTATGCAAATTTCTGACAATAAACACTGCTTCAAATATTATGATTTCAAACATCGCTTTTATTTTTTTTTTAAAGAAACATCAATTACACTTTTAACATGCAGTTTATTTAGTTTAAAATTAAAATGTCTTTGACTATAGAACTATCATCAATTAACTCACTGACATCTTTTCCTTTAATATTTAAACAGAGATAATGATCTCAGATTTTGTGGTAAATCCACAGCACTTGTGAGTGTTGATTAGGTAATTTCCAATAGAAGTTAATATTATTTTAGTGATTGTAATTTAGTTTCTTTTTTTCTATTTGAAAGTGAGCACATTAGTGTAGTTATATACTACATTACTCTATCAAGATATACTACATTCTCCTATCAAGATAAGTTACATTCTTCTATCAAGATAGGGTGCATTCTTCTATCAATATATACTACATTCCCCTATCAAGATATGTTAAATTATTCTATCAAGATATGCTACATTTTCTATCAAGATATGCCACATTCCTCTATCAATATAGCCACATTCCCCTATCAAGATATGTTAAATTATTCTATCAAGATATGCCACATTCTTCTATCAAGAAATGCCACATTCCTCTATCAATATATGCCACATTCCTCTATCAAGAATGCAACATTCCTTTAGCTTATAAAATTGTGGATTTGCTTACCTCCAAAAGATAACTCACAATGTGTATACAGTGATGCCAGATCTTTGAGTGAGGGAGACCATTTTACTAGTTCTATCTCTGGCTTTTAGTTGCAAGTAAAAACATGTCTACAAAGAGTGAAAGTTATTTATAATCACTTTTATTATTTATCAGTTTAGAAATATCTATTTTATACAACTTCTTTAGCATCTAAACTGCTACACATATATAGCAAAATTCTTATATTCCTAAAGCTTACCATATTTTGTCTGCTTTGCACAATTTTGTTTTGTGGAGGTTTTTAGTTTATTTTCATATTTCAACATGCAAATAGTTTTGTTTCTGAAAATAATGTTTGGTATCTTTTCAGTTTCAATGTTAAAAAAAACAGTGAAGACATCAACACATAAAAATTGACTTTAATTAAATAACTAAAAACAAACAGGTCAAGGCATGTAATCATTATATTAAAATTTGAATAAAAACAAATAGAAAAACAATTTTATAAATAAATACATTTAGTTTCAGAAAAAAAAAATTACAATAAATTGAATATGAACAAAATCCCAAAAAATTTGAATACGAAAATATATTTTGGAATGTAAGTTGACCTCCATTTTTATGTTTCTGCATATTCCTGTATACATGAAATCAATAGGCAAATGTTTCCATAGCAACTGCACCATGGTTACACTATCATGATCATCTTGTGTAAGATTCCGATTCATAAGAAATAACATTCTAAAATTACTACATTTCCATCATTTTTTAAGAGTTGAAGATTGTTACCTTTATTTTGAAGCACAAAAAATTAGTTAATTCAGATCTGAAAATGCACAACTTTATTCTAAAGCTGGTACTTGTCATCATATTGGGACATTTTGTTAACTTTGAAGATAGCAGTTGTTAACTCTTTCCATACGATAGCTTTTTATCAATACAACGGAAAAGATTTCAGAAACAACATTTTTCATGGATTTAAGAATCAATCTACATATTTATATTTATCTAACATATTATATATGAATTGTTAGATAATTGAACAAAAAATTAGATTCCACCAATACCAAGATGATACACAACATGTAGAAAGAATATGGTTTGATGACGGTTCACACTAATCAAATTTAGAGTGATGCACTATGCGACAAAACGTACATGGATGAAATCAGCATGATGCTCGGTGCAGCAAAACGTACGTGGACAAAATCAGCATGACGCTCGGCGCAGCAAAACATACTGAAAGAGTTAACCAACAGGTTGTAAATTGTTTAAAAAAACAACAGAAAATAATCAAACAAAAATTAAAAATTGTTTGGAAATTAAATATTTTAAATCCAGACATTTAATTTCTGTTTCATTTTATTAATTTTTTTGTAACTGTTGTCAATCAAATAAATTCCAATAGTGAAGCATATGTCCCAGCAATTAATACAACTTTCATGTGAAATATTATTTTAAAATATATGTCTTCTAGTTTACAGTTGTGAATCGTTTATTAAAAACTACAAGTATAGTAGTTGGCAACAATGATTTGTTTTTCTATAACATGTTTTAATTTTGCAAGAAAAGAACTGTTTATATATATATGTGTATTTTTTTTAACTGCTATAATTTATGACAAGAAGGTGGGAGCAGAATAAGTTAAAGATAAGGTAACCATGGTAACAGAATGTTTGGATCAAAACTGAGTATGGTGCTAAATGTTAACTAAACAGAGATAATTATCTCCCCTATCTGCTGTTATATATCCCATTTTATAATAAATGAAATTACTTATTACAAGATGTGTTAATTGTTGTTTGTTATAGTTGATGAGCTTGTAGATTGTTTAGTGGATAGGTGTAGGGTGAATTGTAGATTGTGAGTGGAAGAATGAATGATGATTGATAGATTGTGAATGGGAAGAATGATAATTTGAGGAGGAATGCATAGTTGGCATGGATTTATGGTCAATAGAAAGATGAATGACCTGGGAGATTTGAGAGTAAGTGGCTGGGTGAAAGAGTGTTTATATATGTGGGTCCACTTCTTCTTTCCTTCCTCATTTGCATTTCAGTGTCGAAGGAAAATATAATTTGAGGTCTTTTGCTCTTCTGTTCACCTCTGCTGCTGTTATGTTTCCTAGTGTTTCTAATATTGCGTCGATTCATCTTTTGCTCTTCTGTTCACCTCTGCTGCTGTTATGTTTCCTAGTGTTTCTAATATTCCGTCGATTCATCTTTTGCTCTTCTGTTCACCTCTGCTGCTGTTATGTTTCCTAGTGTTTCTAATATTCCGTCGATTCATCTTTTCGTGATCGAGCCTTAGGTCTGGTGTTTTCGCAACATTTATTAAGGGCTTGTTGTTTTGTGTTTTGATCACTCTGCCTTGTCTTATGGCCAAACCATTTTATCTGTTGTTTCTTTATATATTTTATGGCCGGGTGGGGGGGGGGGTGGGGGGGTGTTGTTATTCCTAGCTTTTTTCTCAGTTCTTCGTTTCTGATCATATCTCTCAGACTGTTTCCTGTCATCCATCTAACACATTTCATCTTCGTAGAGGTTATTTTTCTTATTGCTCTTTCATCTAGGGTCCAGGTTTGGCATTGGTCACACAACATTGGGATGAAGATTGTATTGTAGAGTCCAGGACTGGCATTGGTAGCACAACGTTGGGATGAAGATTGTATTGTAGAGTCCAGGACTGGCATTGGTAGCACAACGTTGGGATGAAGATTGTATTGTAGAGTCCAGGACTGGCATTGGTAACACAACATTGGGATGAAGATTGTATTGTAGAGTCCAGGACTGGCATTGGTAGCACAACGTTGGGATGAAGATTGTATTGTAGAGTCCAGGACTAGCATTGGTAGCACAACGTTGGGATGAAGATTGTATTGTAGAGTCCAGGACTGACATTGGTAGCACAACGTTGGGATGAAGATTGTATTGTAGAGTCCAGGACTGGCATTGGTAGCACAATGTTGGAATGAAGATTGTATTGTATAGTGCCTGTTTTGCCTCGAGTTATTTCCTTGTTGGACAATAGTGTTGAGAGCTGTCCAATGAATTGATAAGTTCTGATGCTCCTAATTAAGCAAATCAGTTTATTTGTTGTTTCAGTACCTATCTAAGGATTCTATAGTGACCTCTTTATTTAAATGTTACACAAATGTTCCAAGAAGTCTCAGAACACTTCTTGGATAGGTGACCGAGCACATGTGGGTGAAAATTCACGTGCTAAGACATTGATTCAAGTCTCGTACTTTAACTTTACAAATGTTCCAAAGCATTGGTGACAGTTGCCTAGTTACCTGGTCTGCTTTGTATCATCTGTTAGAAATGTCTGTTGTGATTCCTCCCTTTTGCTGATGTGGCAGTTATTTTTTTTTACAAATAGTCATAGATTTTTTTCTGTTGCAAATTCTTTCTTTTTGCCTACTGTACTCTTCTCTAAACAAAGAAGTGAATATACTTTCATCATCATCATCAAGTATCGGGCCTACTGGCGTAGGTGATCATGTCTCTCCACAACTTTCGATCTCGGCAGCTATTTATCATTTCTGTTGTTGACCTTCTGTCAAGCCATTCTCTTAAGCTGTGTGTTATTTTTTCTCTTTGCTTCCCTCTATCTTTTCGTCCCTAAATTTTTCCGGTTGTTACAATATATTCAAGTTGTTCTCTTCTCATTACATGGCCAAAAAATGATGATTGTTTCTTCCTAATATTGGAAATTAGTTTTATTTTTGATTTGACCTCTCTCAGAACATTTTCATTACTCTTCTTAGCTGTCCATGGTACTCTCAACATTCTTCTGTAAAACCACATTTCTACAGACTCCAGTGATTTTCTTGTCTGTTTTCCTATTGTCCATGTTTCACATCCATATGTTTAGACTGGCTCTACATAACATTTAAGAACTCTTTTTCTTGTTTCTATTGTCAAAAATGGACTGCATAGTATCTTCCTCATTTTTTGGAAAGCTGCTTTTGCCTGAGTCATTCTGCATCACACCTCTTTTGTACATCTTCCGTCTGAGGTTAACAAAGTTCCCAAATATTTAAATTCATTTACCTGTTTTAATATTGTTCCACTTGTCTTTATTTTGCACTGAGGTGATGTTTTTTCTTTGTTGTTACCATTACCTCTGTCTTTTTGCTATTAAGGCTGAGTCCTTTATTTTGCTTTCTTTCCCTATAATGTCCAACATTTCTTATTTACTTTACTGTGAAATAAAATAGCCTGGTCATTCACAGAAAACGGGTAACTATGAATAAGTCACTCAATGAAAGGAGGAAACTTAAAATGTTAAACTTGACTAAATACAATCCAAACAAGACAAATGAGATTTTTTAGGCATGTTAAAAGACACAACAACCTACTAAAAGTAATCCTGGAGGGGAAAATATAAGATAAAAGAGGCAGAAGCAGACAAAGACCAACGTGGACGAGTAACATCAAAGGATAGACAAGTCAGCCTATGATAACCTGCACTTTCAAAGCAGGAGACAGAGCTGAATGGCGCTCCATGGTAGCCAACCTTCGATGTGGAGACGGCACTCAATGATGATAATGAAACTTAAGGGACAGAAAACACAGTTAGAACAGAAAAGGTTAACCACCTCTGTTTTATTTTATCCTTTATTCTTGGTCACGGACCGGCAGCATTTTTTTTTTTTTTGGCAACAATTTATTTTCTTGGAAAGGTGACATTATGTTGCATTCTGGGGGTCGATCCTGTTTACTCCTGTTTACTATAGACTGAAAGAAAGTGACACTTGGAAGAGCAATTACAAAGTTACTCCCACTTTGCGAGAACCTAGGCCTTCAATCTCAGGGTGACACTTAATCGATTCATTGTGAGTGTGGACTGTAAAGGGAAATAACTTCAATTGTGTCGTCCTTTGTGGGATACATAAACGCAGCCGTATCAGAAAACTCATCTTAAAAGTCAGTCAAGTAATTATAACGAAATGCATCCACTATCGTTAACAGAACATGCATCTAGATAGATCATCTTCTTCCTCTTTCCTTCCTCATTTGCCTTTCAGTGTCGAGGGGAGATATAATTTGCAATCTTTTGCTCTTCTGTTCGCCTCTGCTGTTATGTTTCCTAGTGCTTCTAATATTCCGTCAATCAATCTTTTTCGTGAGCGACCATTTGGTCTGGTGTTCTCGCAATATATATTGACGACTCGTTATGTTGTGTTTTGATCTTTATGCCTTGTCATGTGGCCAAAACATGTTAGCTGTTGTTACTTTATATATATTCTATTGCGGGTGTCAGTCCTAACTTTTTTCTCAGTTTTTTTTCATTTCTGATATTGTTTCTCAGGCTGTTCCTGTCATTCGTCTAACACATTTCATCTCAGTAGAAGTTTTTTTTTCTTATTGTTCTTGCATCTAGGGTCCACAACTGGCATTGGTAGCACAATTTTGGGATGAAGATTGTATTGTAGAGTGCTGGTGGATCGTCAGGAAGTTTATCGCGTAACACAGTTCAGCAATGTAAAGCTATGTAGATCGATATTATTGTAACTTTATTACAACTAAACTCTGATGTTTGTTGAGTTATAAATGATAACAGACCTGTTAATTTTGAATTAACAAAATCATAGACTTTTACAGTATAGGAGCAACAAATAGATGCCACAATGGGGGGCTACTACAAAACACTGGACACTGCGGACAATAGCTCAAAAAGAACCCTACCAGTACCACCAAAATCTCCTGTCTCACAACATGAAGTAGGCCCTTCCCAGTACCACAAAGAGTCTCCTGTCTCACAACATGAAGTAGGCCCTTCCCAGTACCACTAAAGTCTCCTGTCTCACAACATGAAGCAGGCCCTTCCTATGAGCACCAAAGTTTTCTGTCTCACAACATGAAGTAGGCCCTTCCCAGCACCACAAAGAGTCTCCTGTCTCACTATGTAAAGCGGACACTGTGCCAGCACCACCAAGAGTCTCCTGTCTGGCTATATAAAGCGGACACTGTGCCAGCACCACCAAGAGTCTCCTGTCTGGCTATATAAAGCGGACACTGTGCCAGTACCACCAAGAATCTCCTGTCTCACTATATAAAGCGGACACTGTGTGTGCCGGACCGCCAAGAGCCTCATGTCTCACAATTTAAAGCGGACACTGTGCCAGCACCACCAAGAGTCTCCTGTCTCAATACATAAAGCGGACACTCTGCCAGCACCACCAAGAGTTTCCTGTCTCAATACATAAAGCGGACACTCTGCCAGCACCACCAAGAGTTTCCTGTCTCACTATATAAAGCGGACACTGTGCCAACACCATCAGGTGTCTCCTGTCTCACTATATAAAGCGGACACTGTGCCAGCACAACCAAGAGTCTCCTGTCTCACTATATAAAGCGGACACAGTGCCAGCACCACCAAGAGTCTCCTGTCTCACTATATAAAGCGGACACTGTGCCAGCACCCCCAAGAGTCTCCTGTCTCACTATATAAAGCGGACACTGTGCCAGCACCACCATGAGTCTCCTGTTTCACTATATAAAGCGGACACTGTGCCAGCACCACCATGAGTCTCCTGTCTCACTATATAAAGCGGACACTGTGCCAGCACCCCCAAGAGTCTCCTGTCTCACTATATAAAGCGGACACTGTGCCAGCACCACCATGAGTCTCCTGTTTCACTATATAAAGCGGACACTGTGCCAGCACCACCAAGAGTTTCCTGTCTCACTATGTAAAGCGGACACTGTGCCAGCACCACCAAGAGTCTCCGGTCTCACTATATAAAGCAGACACTGTGCCAGCACCACAAAGAGTCTCCTGTCTCACTATATAAAGCGGACACTGTGCCAGCACCCCCAAGAGTCTCCTGTCTCACTATATAAAGCGGACACTGTGCCAGCACCACCATGAGTCTCCTGTTTCACTATATAAAGCGGACACTGTGCCAGCACCACCAAGAGTTTCCTGTCTCACTATGTAAAGCGGACACTGTGCCTGCACCACCAAGAGTCTCCGGTCTCACTATATAAAGCGGACACTGTGCCAGCACCACCATGAGTCTCCTGTCTCATTATATAAAGCGGACACTGTGCCAGCACCCCCAAGAGTCTCCTGTCTCACTATATAAAGCGGACACTGTGCCAGCACCACCATGAGTCTCCTGTTTCACTATATAAAGCAGACACTGTGCCAGCACCACCAAGAGTTTCCTGTCTCACTATGTAAAGCGGACACTGTGCCTGCACCACCAAGAGTCTCCGGTCTCACTATATAAAGCGGACACTGTGCCAGCACCACAAAGAGTCTCCTGTCTCACTATATAAAGCGGACACTGTGCCAGCACAACAAAGAGTCTCCTGTCTCACTATATAAAGCGGACACAGTGCCAGCACCACCAAGAGTCTCCTGTCTCACTATATAAAGCGGACACTGTGCCAGCACCCCAAGAGTCTCCTGTCTCACTATATAAAGCGGACACTGTGCCAGCACCACCATGAGTCTCCTGTTTCACTATATAAAGCGGACACTGTGCCAGCACCACCATGAGTCTCCTGTCTCACTATATAAAGCGGACACTGTGCCAGCACCCCCAAGAGTCTCCTGTCTCACTATATAAAGCGGACACTGTGCCAGCACCACCATGAGTCTCCTGTTTCACTATATAAAGCGGACACTGTGCCAGCACCACCAAGAGTTTCCTGTCTCACTATGTAAAGCGGACACTGTGCCAGCACCACCAAGAGTCTCCGGTCTCACTATATAAAGCAGACACTGTGCCAGCACCACCATGAGTCTCCTGTCTCACTATATAAAGCGGACACTGTGCCAGCACCCCCAAGAGTCTCCTGTCTCACTATATAAAGCGGACACTGTGCCAGCACCACCATGAGTCTCCTGTTTCACTATATAAAGCGGACACTGTGCCAGCACCACCAAGAGTTTCCTGTCTCACTATGTAAAGCGGACACTGTGCCAGCACCACCAAGAGTCTCCGGTCTCACTATATAAAGCGGACACTGTGCCAGCACCACCATGAGTCTCCTGTTTCACTATATAAAGCAGACACTGTGCCAGCACCACCAAGAGTTTCCTGTCTCACTATGTAAAGCGGACACTGTGCCTGCACCACCAAGAGTCTCCGGTCTCACTATATAAAGCGGACACTGTGCCAGCACCACAAAGAGTCTCCTGTCTCACTATATAAAGCGGACACTGTGCCAGCACCACAAAGAGTCTCCTGTCTCACTATATAAAGCGGACACTGTGCCAGCACCACCATGAGTCTCCTGTTTCACTATATAAAGCAGACACTGTGCCAGCACAACCAAGAGTTTCCTGTCTCACTATGTAAAGCGGACACTGTGCCTGCACCACCAAGAGTCTCCGGTCTCACTATATAAAGCGGACACTGTGCCAGCACCACAAAGAGTCTCCTGTCTCACTATATAAAGCGGACACTGTGCCAGCACCACCAAGAGTCTCCTGTCTCACTATATAAAGTAGACACTGTGCCAGCACCACCATGAGTCTCCTGTCTCACTATATAAAGCGGACACTGTGCCAGCACCACCAAGAGTCTCCTGCCTCACTATATAAAGCGGGCACTGTGCCAGCACCACCAAGAGTCTCCTGTCTCACTATATAAAGCGGACACTGTGCCGGCACAACCAAGAGTCTCCTGTCTCACCATATAAAGCGGACACTGTGCCAGCACCACCATGAGTCTCCTGTCTCACTATATAAAGCGGACACTGTGCCAGCACCCCCAAGAGTCTCCTGTCTCACTATATAAAGCGGACACTGTGCCGGCACAACCAAGAGTCTCCTGTCTCACTATATAAAGCGGACACTGTGCCAGCACCACCATGAGTCTCCTGTCTCACTATATAAAGCGGACACTGTGCCAGCACCACCATGAGTCTCCTGTCTCACTATATAAAGCGGACACTGTGCCAGCACCACCATGAGTCTCCTGTCTCACTATATAAAGCGGACACTGTGCCGGCACAACCAAGAGTCTCCTGTCTCACTATATAAAGCGGACACTGTGCCAGCACCACCATGAGTCTCCTGTCTCACTATAGAAAGCGGGTATTACCCAGCAGGCAGGAGTGTCTTGAAATATCCGGTGCTAGTGACACCTGTTTTTTAAAATAACTCATGTAGTATTCATTGACATTCTGTTAGAGACCTCTGTTGCTTCCCTATTGTCTTCTCGTTTGTAGTCTCATTTGAGCACGCCATCTTTGAAGCCCGGGTTTGGTTGTCTGCAGGATCTGGCATGTTTAAATTCTCCTTTACTCACTTTGCCAGATTGGTTTCCTAAACCTCCATGTATTGGTTTAATAGTGTCTCTATAGATGTTTTTATTTAAGGCATGAAGTCTAAATTAGTACTGAATGCAGGCAAAAAGCAATACAATCAAAGTGACTAATTCATTTCTTCTTCTTCTCTTTTTCTGCTTTTCTTCCTCGTTTGCTTTTAAGCGCTGATGGGAGATATAGCTTACGGTCCGCTACTTTTCAGTTGGCCTCTGCTGCTGGTATGTTTCATGGTTACCAGTTTAGAATAGTCGACGGGGATCATCCTCACTGCACATCGGATATGCCCATATGTGTTCAGATCTCCTCAGTATGTCTCTCAATATGTGGAAACTGATGACTGTAGGTCTCTATTTATTTGTAATTCTTCATTGTCTCCCCTCGTAGCTCTCATTTCTGACATCCCCAGTTTTGACCTGATGTTCGTGCTGTCTGAAATATCATAGTTGTAGATTCATTGTCACAGATTGAGTCATTAGCGCGCTCTGCCTCCCTGAGGGCATTCAGAATGCCATCCTGGTCAATTCCACATCAGCCATCCTTGGCAGCTGTTCTGGTAAATATGTCAGCTCAGTTGTTTTCTCTCACACTGTAAGTGTCCATGAACGAATATGAAACAGATTCAAATCAGTCCTGAATTCTTGAGTGACACCAACCACGGCATTCGTGCCCTCCGCCTTCAATTTTCCTGAGTAATCTCATCGATGTATGTATGTGAATCATGGACAATATGTCAACAGACAAGAAAATCACTGAAGTCTGTAGAAACACAGCTAAAAAGAGTAATGAAAACGTTCTAAAAGAGGCCAATGCAAAAAGAGAGCTAATTTCCAATATTCTATCTATATATTGTCCTCTCGAGCCGAAGACGGCACATAAGGCAGAACTACAATCTCAAAAACAGAATGGATGCATTTTCAATGAAATGCATCCATTGTCTTCGGCTCGAAAGGACAATAGAGACATAACACTTGTTACTACAAGTTTGATAAACTATTCAGACCTTGATTCTCAATTACAAAATAAAAAAAGAATGACTGTCTCTCAATTTTAATGCTTGAGATGTAATTGTCTATCGCTATTTTCATAACAGGATTTTAAGCTGCTTTCATTTTCATATTAGCATTATTAACTGTTTCTTTCTTAATAGTAGGACTTTAAATGTATCTCTTTTCATATTAAAATTTTAAACTGCTTTTATCTACATGCTAGTATTTTAAATTGTCTCTCTGGTCTTTCTAGAATTTTCAAAAGGTTTACTTTTGATGTTAGAAATATAAACTCTTTCAACTCTCTTAAATCCTACATTTTTATCTCTATCTATTAATGCTAGAAATTTAAAATGCCTATCTCTCATTCTCTTTCCTCTATCTATATCTTAATGTTTAATATATATAACTGCATCTCTCATTTTCTCATTTTCGCTCTTTTCTCTCTCTCTCTCTCTCTCTCTCTCTCTCTCTCTCTCTCTCTCTCTCTCTCTCTCTCTCTTAATGTTAGGATTTTATACTGCCTCTCTACCTCTCCAATGACATGAATTATGTGCAATTGTCTAACTCCAACTCCTCTCCCTTTTTCTACTACAATTTTTTATTTTCAACTGCATAATATATTACTAGTGTTTTTTTTTACCTCTCTCTCTCTCTCTCTCTCTCTCTCTCTCTCTCTCTCTCTCTCTCTAACATTATCTCTTCTAGACTCTACAGTAAAGTGATGAGACCGCATCAGCTAATGTTTGTAAATTAACATCTTTCGTCCTGTGATCTATAAAAAATGTTTAGAAACTTTAAACAGTTGATTATCAGTTAAGAAATATAATAATTCTTTGAAGAATATATATTTAAATGTTGCATAATATTTACAGGCATGGTTCGTTCGAACATATAAAACTTAAATGCAAAAAATGTGTTCTACCGTTGAATTGTTGATGAAAATGTTAATATAAACTTATATGCTTTAGAAATTAAAATTAAAATTCATCTTTCTTTATTAAAAGGGAAGCAACTCATGTTATATTAATAGTTAAGAATTCTTTATACGTCGATATATTGTAACTGTAAATTGTCAAAACTTTTATGCATATACATATTGTTTTCCAGAAAATAATTTTCTCATAAAATGTGCAAGATCTTTGAAAATTTCTATATTAAATTGCAAATTCTAAAGTATCTAATTAAAAGAAATGTACCTTTCCTTAATTTGTAGTGCAAATATTAATTATTTTTAATTTCTCTCAAAGATTAAAAGTTGTCTTCCTTTGCTCACAAAAAAGTCAACTTCTGTCATAAATAAGAAAACGTGGCTATATAAAGTCCGGTGCAGTGAACATATTTGTGAAATTACGTGAAATTGTATATAAAATGTGTATTATTCATCTAGATACTACTGCTGTTGGCTGGCTTGTATAAGATAAAGAAGCTGTTCACGCGATGAAGCTGGGTTACAGCATGTGTTCAAAATATCCAGCACAGGCCTCAAGATATTCTGAGACTTGTCTCTTACTATTTTCGAAAACCTGCTGGATCTATATATCTATCTTTCGTTCGCCTGAAGTATTGTCTATAACTGCAATGTCGTTTCTTGTATAAATGTTACTGTCTTTTGTCATTCTTGCAGTGGTGCATATAGTCTTGTCTGTAGTGTTGTATTAATGGTATAAGTGGACTTTCCTCAGTCTACTATATTCGGTGCATTCTTGAAATATGCGTTCCGCTGTCTGGGGCGCCTGTCCACATGTACATGTAGTTGAGGTAACGATCTTGAATTTTGTAGACACGTGACTGTGGAGTCAATTGTGTCCTTTTCTAATGCGTGTAATGATAACCTGTTCCCATCTATTCATATAATGAAATGCATCCATATTTGGAGCATTTGGTCTTCTGATTGATTTGATTATCTGTATCTTATGATGGTATGTAACCGGCGCATCTGGTTGTGTGCCTGTTGTACCTTCTTTTGAAAGCTGATGTGCTCTCTATTTTTCTGGTATGCCATAGTGAGATGGGATCCACTGCAAGGCAATCCTATGGTGTTTGTAGAGTTCAGTCAATAAAGTTTGCAGATGTAGCAACTTTCTGGATTGCAGTGCCTGGAGCACTGATCTTGCATCTGTCAAAAACTCTACAGACTGTGGGCTAAGATTACTGTTCAGCAGTTTTTCTATTGCCAACGTTATTGCTTGCATTTCTGCATCGTAATTGTGAAAATATTTCCATGTTGCTATCTTTTCCATATCCCTAGTGTTATTTTTTGGGTACTCTATGTAGACCCCTGCTTCCCCTTTCTTTTCTATATATTGATCGAGTCACCGCACAGAGACATTATAAACACCCTATATAACACTTGTTACTACAAGTTTGATAAACTATTCAGAACTTGATTCTCAATTTAAAAAAATATAAAAGAATGACTGTCTCTCAATTTTAATGCTTGAGACGCAATTGTCTATCGCTATTTTCATAACAGGATTTTAAGCTGCTTTCATTTTCATATTAGCATTATTAACTGTTTCTTTCTTAATAGTAGGACTTTTAAATGTATCTAACATGACACAAAACAAGATATGAGCCATGGCCAGCACACACACACACGCCAAGATATGAGCCTTGGCTAGCAATGAAACACACCAAGTAATGAACCATGTCCAGCACAGAAAGAAAATATCCAGTACACATTAAGGTATCCATATGCTTGGGTTTGTTGTAGTCGGCAGACTCTTCTTAACGTGGGAATCATCGACATACGAGACGCCGGCCCCCATGAACTGTTAACAGATATCGTCCAAACAGTTGTACGGAGATTTGAGAGTGCAGTCTGACCCGTAGAACGTTCCCCTGCATGAACAGATCCCGGTTGACTGTTCACATGTGTCGTTGAAACAGTGGTCAGGACATTTGAGAGTGCAGTCTGGCCCGTAGTACGCTTCCTTGCGCGTACAGTCTGCTCTTTCTGTGTCACATATGATGTCACAGCCATCAGAACACGTCTGTTCGCACTGTAGCCCAAAATTACCATCAGGACAAGTGTCATCACAGGTATAGCCAGGATGTTTGCAATGTTGGCATTTTCCGGATTTTCCTCACATAAAGAACTGACACTAAGACAAGACCCGGAGCAGTCGTGTCCATAAATCCCATGTGAACAGTTGAAGTGACACGTACCGATGATGACGGTGCAGCCTTTGCTACTCCCACCACACACTGTACAAAACGACCAAGAATGCCCGTCCAGACAATAGGTGTCTGTAAATGTTTGCACCTCACACACCGTCAGTGCACTCTCGTCCTGCGAAAAGGTCGGGGAGAACTCAAACTTACTGTGTGCCCTTGTCGCTTGTATGGTGACTACAATAGTGTTCACAGAAATATTTGGGTATGGTATATCATTATACTGGAACACTACACCGCCACTGTCAGAGAAAGCCTTTGGAGTGTCATTCTTTACCCGAATCATAGTGCTAGCTCGATGATAAATTCTAATGGTGTGAGTCTTCTGGGACGTGTCAAAGTTCAGATACCAGTAAACAGAATTGGTTCCACTTCTCAATTGTGTGTGTGTGTGCAGTCATTGTCATAAAGATTGGTCTTTGTTTTGCCATTAAGTGCGGCCTCTGGTCCACATCCGTCCATTGTATTATCAAGCATTAAATGTGTCGGTCTGGTTTGCGTTCTGTTTGAGAGTCACATTCCGACCCCCGCCAATGTAGATGGAGCAGATATTTGCAACTATCGCGCCTTCAATCCGTAACTTGTTGATTAGACCATGAAACTGTCCGGATCTGTAGGTCCAGATCCCTAGGCGTATTTGCAAACTAGATCAAAGTACTGACACTGGGGTCCGAAACGCTCTCGCCGACAACTGTCACCGTTTGTGTATGTCCCTGTAGCCCTGTCACAAACTGAGCGATTTTAGCAGTGACACTGCAACGCACAATTTGCCCCAAACGAACCGTCTACACAAGTTAGGCAGTTAGGTCATTAGCTTCCAATGTCGCAAACAAAGCCAGCAGAATAAAGACTTGATCTACAGCGGTGGTTAACGAAATGTGCACAAACAATTATTTCAAACCCGTGGCTACAATTCTAACAATCCGCCAACTCGCTGTGACACACAGACAGCGCGATGTTCAAGATCAGCATTGTATACACCACGGCCAGAACTCGGACGAACTTCCATCTTTTGTGTCATGTTAGTCATATCTCATATCTTGGAGTGTCCGTGTTAATCATGTCTCATATCTTTAAGTGTGTATGTGTTTAGTCATATCTCATATCTTAGTGTGAATCTGTGTTAGTCAAGTGTCATATCTTTAAGTGTGTATGTGTTTAGTCATATCTCATATCTTAGTGTGTATCTGTGTTAGTCATGTGTCATATCTTTGTGTTTGGGCTAGTGATATCTTATATCTCTGTGTGCATGTTTATGTTAGTCATATCTCATATCTTTGTGTGTGCATGTCTGTGTATGTCACATCTCATATCCTTGTGTTTGCATGGCTATGCTAGTCACATCTCATATCATTGTGTGTGCCTATCTATGTTGGTAATATCTCATATCTTTGTGTGCATATCCATGTTAGACATGTGTAATTTCTGTGTGGGTGCATGTCTATGTCAGTCATATCTCATATCTTTATGTGCATGTTTATGTTAGTCATGTGTCATATATCTTGATGTATGACAGTGTTAGTCATGCCTCGTATCGTTATGTGCATGTCTGTGTTTGTCACATCTCATATCTTTGTGTGTGCATGTCTGTGTTAGTCACCTCTAGTGACTCGGGCAGATGGTGCTCGTAAACCTGGGAGGGCCGACCATCTAAGGGCAGAATCCCCCTACAGAAAAGATCACCTGCTGCCTTGCAGGAAGATTGGGGACAATCAAAGGCTAGGGAAAGCAAACCTGAATAAAATGCTGGCTGAAATCGGATGCACTGGGCCACTGGCGCAGAACACAGTGCAACGTTTTTAACGGGTGTTCAATCAGAGTGGATCTGGCAGACTCTAATTGTGATGTTCTGTTTGTAACACACCTAACCTGACAGCTGGGTTCATGTGAGGAGCTGGAATCCTACTCTGATTGGGTCCTGATCGCAGACAGACAAATGTATCTCTTTTCATAATAAAATTTTTTAATGCTTTTATCTTCATGCCAGTATTTTAAATTGTCTCTCTGGTCATTCTAGAATTTTCAAAAGGTTAACTTTTGATGTTAGAAATATAAACTCTCTCAACTCTCTTAACTCCTACATTTTAATCTCTATCTATTAATAATAGAAATTTAAAATGCCTATCTCTCATTCTCTTTCTTCTATCTATATCTTAATGTTTAATATATATAACTGCATCTCTCATTTTCGCTCTTTCTCTCTCTCTCTCTCTCTCTCTCTCTCTCTCTCTTAATGTTAGGATTTTATACTGCCTCTCCAATGACATGAATTATGTGCAAATGTCTAACTCCAACTCCTCTCCCTTTTTCTACTACAAATTTTATTTTCAACTGGATGATACATTACTAGTGTTTTTTTTTCACCCCCCCCCCCCTCTCTCTCTCTCTCTCTCTCTCTCTAACATTATCTCTTCTAGACTCTACAGTAAAGTGATGAGACGGCATCAGCTAATGTTTGTAAATTAACATCTTTCGTCCTGTGATCTACAAAAATGTTTAGAAACTTTAAACAGTTGATTATCAGTTAAGAAATATAATAATTCTTTGAAGAATATATATTTAAATGTTGCATAATATTTACAGGCATGGTTCGTTCGAACATATAAAACTTAAATGCAAAAAAATGTGTTCTACCGTTGAATTGTTGATGAAAATGTTAATATAAACTTATATGCTTTAGAAATTAAAATTAAAATTCATCTTTCTTTATTAAAAGGGAAGCAACTCACGTTATATTATTAGTTAAGAATTCTTTATACGTCGATATATTGTAATTGTAAATTGTCAAAACTTTTATGCATATGCATATTGTTTCCCACAAAATAATTTTTCCATAAAGTATGCAAGATCTTTGAAAATTTCTATATAAAATTGCAAATTCTAAAGTATCTAATTAAAAGAAATGTACCTTTCTTTAATTTGTAGTTGCAAATATTAATTATTTTTAATTTCTCTCAAAGATTAAAAGTTATCTTCCTTTGCTCACAAAAAAGTCAACTTCTGTCATAAATAAGAAAACGTGGCTATATAAAGTCCGGTGCAGTGAACATATTTGTGAAATTACGTGAAATTGTATATAAAATGTGTATTATTCATCTAGATACTACTGCTGTTGGCTGGCTTGTATAAGATAAAGAAGCTGTTCACGCGATGAAGCTGGGTTACAGCATGTGTTCAAAATATCCAGCACAGGCCTCAAGATATTCTGAGACTTGTCTCTTACTATTTTCTAAAACCTTCTGGATCTATATATCTATCTTTCGTTCGCCTGAAGTATTGTCTATAACTGCAATGTCGTTTCTTGTATAAATGTTACCGTCTTTTGCCATTCTTGCAGTGGTGCATATAGTCTTGTCTGTAGTGTTGTATTAATGGTATAAGTGGACTTTCCTCAGTCTCTTGAAATATGCGTTCCGCTGTCTGGGGCGCCTGTCCACATGTACATGTAGTTGAGGTAACGATCTTGAATTTTGTAGACACGTGACTGTGGAGTCAATTGTGTCCTGTTCTAATGCGTGTAACGATAACCTGTTCCCATCTATTCATATAATGAAATGCATCCATATTTGGAGCATTTGGTCTTCTGATTGATTTGATTATCTGTATCTTATGATGGTATGTAACCGCCGCATCTGGTTGTGTGCCTGTTGTACCTTCTTTTGAAAGATGATCTGCTCTCTATTTTTCTGGTATTCCATAGTGAGATGGGATCCACTGCAAGGCAATCCTATGGTGTTGTAGAGTTCAGTCAATAAAGTTTGCAGATTAGCAACTTTCTGGATTGCAGTGCCTGGAGCACTGATCTTGCATCTGTCAAAAACTCTATAGGCTGTGGGCTAAGATTACTGTTCAGCAGTTTTTCTATTGCCAAATTTATTGCTTGCATTTCTGCATCGTAATTGTGACAATATTTCCCTGTTGCTTTTGTATTTATATCACTAGTGTTTTTTGGGTACTTTATGTAGGCAACTGCTCCCCCATTCTTTACTGCATTCTGTGCTGACCCATCGGTGTACACACGAATCCATAGGTCGTGTGTGTATTCTTCATCCAGGAAACTGAAAGTGGTTGTTTTACGCTGTTGACTATTCTATTCCTGCTTGTCGAGTATTTCGTTCACTTCTGTACGTATTTGTATTGACAATCCAGATTCCTCTGTTAAGGAAGTCTGTTCCGGTGTGGGCAGTAGAATGTTAACAACGCTTGATATGTCTGTGTTTGTCTACACATACCTTCTGGATAATCACCGGTGATATTGTTCAGTCAGGGTAACGATTTCTGTCTTCAAGTCATTATCTGTCTTCAGAATATTTGATAAACTATTTTTATCAGCTCATCCCACAGATAATAATTAGGTGGGGTTATTTTAAACTGTCTCTCTGATAATTCTAGGTTTTTTAAATGGATAACTTTTTATGCTAGAAATATAAACTATCTTAACTCTCTTAACTCTTAAATTGTAATCTCTATCTATTACTGCTAAAAATTGAAACTGCCTCTTCGGGTGACATGAATTTCGTGCAGTTGTCTATCTCCAACTCCCCTCCCTTTTTCTACTACAAATTTGAAATTTCGACTGCATAGTATTTTCTTTGTGTTATTGATACATCTTTCTCTAACAAATTATCTCTTCTAGACTCTACAGTGAAGTGATTAGACAGCGTCGGTTACTTTTTGTAAATTAACTTCTTTTGCATCTGTAATGTATAAAAATGCTTTGAAACTTTAATCAGTTGATTATCAGATAAGAAAACAAATAATTCTTTGAAGAATATATATTCAAATGTTGCGTAATATTTACAGGAACGGTTCGTCCTAATATATCAAACTTAAATGCAAAAATGTTCTGCCGTTGAAATATTAATGAAAATGTTAATATATTTCTTATCTGCTTTAGAAATTAAAAGTTGTCTTCTTTTATTAAAAGGAAAGCAACTCCTGTTAGATTAATTGAAACAATTCTTGATATATCAGCATATTGTAAATTGTCTAAAGTGTCATTCATATGCATATTGCCTTCCCAAAAAAGAATGATCATTAAATGTGCACGTTCTTTTGCAAATATCTAAAAGAAAAGTTCAATTGCTGAAGAACCATATTAAAAGAAATGTATCTTCCTTTCATTTGTGTTGCAAATATCAATTATTTATAATTTCTTTAAAAAAATAAAAGTTACCCACCTTTAGTTACTAAAATGTCATCTAAAAAAACAAGGCTATTAAAAAAAAGTTGTTCACACGATGGAGTTGTGTTTACAGCATGTGTTCAAAATATCCACTACAGGCCTCAAGATATTCTGTAACTCAACTCTTCATATTGTCTAAAACCTTCTGGATCTATCTCTCGTTTGCCTGAAATATTGTCTATATCTGCAATGTCATTTCCTGTATAAATGTTACTGTATTTAGTAATTCGTGCAGTGGCCTATATAGACTTGACTGTGGTGTTGTTTTTATGGGCCAATGGGTTTTCTTCAGTCTACTATATTCAATGCATTCTTGAAATATGCGTTCCGCAGCCAGGGGCGACTGTCCACATGAACATGTAGTTGAGGTGCCGATATTGAATTTTGTATACACGTGAAGGTGGAGTCGATTGTGTCCTGTTCTAATGCGTATAATGATAATATGTTCCCATCTATTCATATTATGAAAAGTATCCTGATTTGGGGCATGTTGTCTGCTGATTAAATTGATTATCTGTTTATTATGATGGTATGTAATCGGTTCATCTGGTTGTGTGCCTGTTACACCTTCATTTGCCAGCTGATCTGCTTTCTCATTTCCTGGTATTCTACAGTGAGGTGGGATCCACTGCAGGGCAACCCTGTGGTGTTTGCAGAGTTCAGTCATAAAGGTCTGCAGATGTAGCAACTTTCTGGATTGCAGTGCTTGGAGTACTGATCTTGCATCTGTCAAAAACACTACAGGCTGTGAGCTAAGAATACTGTTCAGCAGTTTTTCTATTGCCAACTTTATTGCTTTGATTTCTGCATCGTATTTGTGACGATATTTCCCTGTTGCTATTTTATCCATATCACTAGTGCTTTTTTGGTATTCTATGTATGCACCTGCTCCCCCATTCTTTACTGCATTCTGTGCTGATCCATCTGTGTACACACGAATCCATAGGTCTTGCGGGTATTCTTCATCCAAGAAACTGAGAGTTATTGTTTTACGCTGCAGGTTATTCTGTTCATCTTTGTCAGGTATTCCTTTCATTTCTGTCCGTGTTTGTTTTGACAATCCTGATTCCTCTGTTAAGGGAGTCTGTTCTGGTATGGGCAGTAGGGGGTTAACAACTCGTTGTATGCCTGGTGTTTATCTATAAAAACCTTGTGGATAATGACCGGTGATATTTGTTGTCTCTGGGTGACGATTTCCGCCTTCAGGTCATTATCTGTCTTCAGAATATTCGATAAAAATTTCTTTTGGAACATCACCTCCACAGATAATAATTAGGCGGAGTTAGGTCTGGTAATAATTAGGCGGGGTTAGGTCTGGTGAACGAGCAGGCCAGATTACAAGTGAAATAATGCGATTTGCTAATACGCTTTCCTAATAAGTAAGTTATGTTGTTGCGGCTGTGTGTGCTGTTGCCCCATCCTGCCGAAACCGAGCTTCTTTAATTTCCCGCTCTGTACGGTGGGCTATGAATGATTCCAGCATTAAAGTACGGTCATGTTCTCCGTTGAATTTTGCATTGAAAAAAATGTTTCCCAATTATCCGCTTACGACTTTCTGAACGTAAATCGGTACTTGATGTAAATCATGCGGGTTTTTATTTTTTAACTGCTCTACATATGGTTGTTCTTACTTGTTGACGCAAACGGAGAGATGAAACCGTGCCTCATGAAGAGTGTCACGTCAAGGACTTCATCACCTTGTTCAGAGATAAGGTTGTGAACCCACATGCAGTAGTTCAATCTGGATACACAATTTCTTGCATGTAATTAAGACGATTCAATTAATCTGTATGGACGATAGTGCAGCTTACACTTCAGAACCTTGTTCACGGTACTCATTGGAAAAATTTGCATGTTGAGGCAACCACCTTAAAGATTTGTTAGGGCTCATTGTAATTCTGGTTTGCATGTTGAGACAACCACCTTAAAGATTTATTAGGGCTCATTGTAATTCTGGTCTGCATATCAAGTTCTGTGTCTTCTGAAGTTGAAGGCTCTCCAGATCCTGCATCTACAACACTATCCGTAGCACGAAACTTGTCAATCAAAGTCATAGCCTCATTGCGGTGGTAGACTTGTGAGTCTGGACATTTCAACACAAATTGTTGAATAACTTCTTCAGTATATTTGCTATCATTACCGAAGACGTATTAAAAAAAAAATATCCTGTTTCCATTGTATAACAGAATTTCCCTTCAGCAATGAAACCGTGAATATAATAGCGGCTTACTGTGTTATGTTTGTGACGGGATTGTGGACACAGAATGTGATGTCAGTTTCATCAATCGGTGATTTCATTTCAAGAACATTGATCAAGTCACTCCATAGCGACATTATAAACACCCCATATTACACTTTATTCTACAACTTTGATCAATTATTCTGAACTTGATTCTCAGTTTAAAAATAAAATAAAAAAGAATGACTGTCTCTCACTACTTTAATGCTTGAGATGTAATTGTCTATCTCTCTTTTCATAACATTATTTTAAGCTGCTTTTATTTTTTCTTGTTAGTATTTCTAACTGTTTCTTTATTAATAGTAGGTTTTTATTTACTGTATCTCTTTTCATACCAATATTATAATCTGCTTTCCACATCGTGCTTGTATTTGAAATTGTCTCTCTGGTCATTCTAGGATTTTTAAATGGTTAACTTTTGATGCTATAAGTATAAACTTTCTCATATCTCTTAACTCCTTCATTTTAATCTTGATCTCTATATATTACTGCTAGAAATATAAACTAACTCTCTCTCTCTCTCTCTCTCTCTCTCTCTCTCTCTCTCTCTTCTATTTATATCTTAATGTTTAATATATTAAACTGCATCTCTTTTTTTAGCTCTCTCTCTCTTAATGTTAGGATTTTGAACTGTCTCTCTCTCTCTCTCTCTCTCTCTCTCTCTCTCTCTCTTAATGTTACGATTTTAAACTGCCACTCTCCCTCTCCCGTGACATGAATTTCGCGTGCCCACGAGATGAGATAGTGCTGCAGTGCCACTGGCTCTTGATTTTAGTAGAACGGTCACAGGCCTCGGCCTTGCCTTGGTACGGGGTGTATGATTTGTCTATTTCCAATTAACATTTTGCCACAAGCTGGACCGCGGTTGGATCAAGTGTCTCACGGAAGTGGTGGTCTGACTTCATTTGTTCGGACAGCGACAATTGTTGTGGCATGCTCACTAATCTTAAGTCCACGGTTTTGTCGCTGACACATAGAGTTATGCTGCTTGTGACGGACGTTACAGTGACTCGGGTGTGTCCATTATGAGCTGCACGCCTTTTGTACAGAGTTCAGCGCGTTCAATATCACACAGTTTTCTATGCATCAAGTAGCACACCATTTTGAGAGAAGAACTCAGCGTGTTCTATGGAAAAGTATGAACGATCGAGATGGACATTTTGTTGGTTGCTGGCTGAGCAGATATGGAGGTGCCCAGGCTGTAGTGAAGCCATTCCGTTCTAAAGTCAAAGCTACGGCACAGCTGCTTGTTTCAATCTTAAAGTGGCATTTTAATTCCATCATTGAAACGTTTGCAGCTTTAATAAGTGAAGATGACCTGAGTCTACAACATTTTGCCCAGTCAAAAATGTATATTTTATGAGTGTGGTTTCAATGTGTGACACCAGACACACACACACACACAAACACTCACACACACACACAAGTGAAGCTTCTAGAGTAGCTAACAAGTAAAAGTTACGGTTCACTTCCCTGCCTTGCTAGGCATGTGTGGAGTATGGTGTTAGTGACCATATGTTTCCATGACAAGGTAAATTGTTTAGTGAGGTGGTCGGTATCACTCCAGGCCGTCTATACTTCCCGGAAAAAAAAAAAACATCCGATACCCATTTACAGAGACCGAGTGATGATTGAAGCCTTGTCGGTCCGAAAATATCCACTTCTGGAAATCGAACTTAGATCCTTCTAATCAAGCAATGCTCACACTAACCACTCAGCCATCGAGGCTCCAAACGTGTGGCTTAATTAATCTGTGCATGAATGATGTTTTAATAGAATAAAACTAGTAATTATCATTGTTTTTTCTTCCAAAATTGTCAAATTTGACACGTTCTGTTTTGAAATAATTAATTTTTCAACGCCAAATTTTCTCATTATTTAAGATATATAAATTCGTGCAATCAACTTGAATGTACAAAAGACAAAGGATATGCATTTCTCAAAAGAGACAAATAGCAAATCAACGAAAATATCAGTGACAAGGAGTATTGACGGATCTGTCTGAAAACTATCTTTATGGTATTTTTCCATTATTGGATTCTGCCGGGAGCTGCATCCACTCCTGTTGCAGACATTCTCTATCAATCTTCTGTTGCATACTTTGATAGTCGGTCACCAAGACTGCGTGATCCACGTTCTGTGTAACCAGCCCTGTTGTCTCCACCGTTGCTGCTTCTATCTCCGTTCTCATGCTGGACACCGTAATGCTACACTTGCCAGATTTCCTGGCCACTTTCTCACAGACTACACCAGCACCTTCTCAAAACTTCACAATCCACACATCACTCCCAAAAGCAAGGTAAGTCACATACAGACTCATATACAGCATGACACCCACAACAGAAAGAGAAGCTCACATATCAGAACAGACAGCCAAGTGCCAACTTTGCAGACGAAAGATACAAGAAACGGAAGAACACATATTCTACGAATGCAACACAATCATACCATCAAGAACGGCGTTACAACTTACACTAGAAACACACAGAAGGTAGACATACACAGATCTATCATGCTCAACACACTGTCAAAAACAACACAAGAATCCTACACTAAAGCGCTAATTCCGAAATTAGAAATTTAGTGTGGACCTGTAGAAATGATGACGTTTACCAATTCAAAACTTTTAATGCCAACCTGTTTGTACAGTTTTATAATAAAAAATCAATGTCCATCTTTAAAACATAATTTAATTTGTGAGAATGAATTTCCAATATTCATTTAGAAAGACACATCTTTCAAGTCTTTCCTTTCCCTTGTTTGCTACATTTGTTGGTGATAGGCGGAAGGCGCCAGTCATCGGTCAATTTTGCTTTATAGATGCCGACGAGACGTCACACCTCCCAAAATAAACTGTGACGTCACACACCCCTTAAATAAACTGTGATGTCGGTGTGCTTTTGTCTTCATGTCGCCTCTGGTGCTCCTGGAAATCCTTGATCGTGTGCTGTCATATCTTATTGACCTCTTAATTACATCTAAAATATATGTAACATCTTTCACTCCAATTATTGAATCATATCAATGTAATTATTGTTGTGTACTGTGATGATTTTGAATTTGAAAATGAAATAAAGATTATTATTTAAAAAAAAAACATAATGTGCTACATAAATCTAAAAATCACATACGTTTACACACACAAAAGTGAAGCCGTACAGGCGTGATAATTGTGTTGACAGCTTTACACATTTAAGTCAGTTAAAATCACCGATGTTTACACAAACACGAGAATCTATAAGTATCGCTTTTTGTTGTAAACTAGTGGGACAATTTATCCACTCCCAGATAAAAGGTGAGAGCTATATTTGGGGTTTTCTCACTTTCATACCGCGCATATTCATAGACGAACACATACATGAAAGAAACAACAAGGTAAAACATAATACATACATAAATAAATACATACAATAAGGTAAAACATAATACATACATAAATAAATACATACAATAAGGTAAAACATAATATATACATAAATAAATACATACAATAAGGTAATAAGGTGTACAGCAGGTTTTTACTTTCAAAAGCATGTGAGAACACACTTGTGAGACGATTATTATGTCGTACAGAGCGTTGGGGCGGTTAGTATGTGTGCTGTATGCGTCTCCTTCCACATCGTTCCTTGACAGGAAGCAGTTGAAATCTCCCACTAAGGATGGTCTTCTATCCCGTGTATTTCCTCGTTACTAGGAGGGAGAGGTCCTCATAGAATTGTTGTTGTTGTTGTGCCGGTATTGGTGGTGAGTGGATGTTGACCATGGTGTATCGCTGTCTGACGTCTTTTATTTGGATGATGGTCGTTCTGTAACAGCATAGCGACATCAAGTAATGGTATAACAGTAACGGAGTCAGTTGAGCATAGCGACATCAAGTAATGGTATAACAGTAACGGAGTCAGTTGAGAATGGAATTTTCCTAAAGCATGGGAAAGCTGTTAATAGAACAGTACGTGACTGGTGACACGTAGGGAATAGGTCGACAACAGGCAGACTAAATCCGTGAGATTATCGAGGCCAAAAGTTCAAGGTTGAGTTGTCTGGAGACTTCGAAGGTTGGGCAAAGTTGAGTAGTGACGTGTTGTTTTTATAAATTAGAGACAAAGATAATTCAGCGTGTCGAATTTTGATTGGTTGAGCGAGGGAGCTTGGGAGAATGAAACTGGAGTATTTAAACTTAAGCACATATGATTTACAGGATTTAGACCAGATCTAGAAAGAGTTTAGAGGTCTATGATCTAATATAGATATTTAACTACAACTTTGTTTTCTCAAAACTGTTGTTGTTTTTCTTGGGATGCCTCCTAAGGTCTCGAGTAAAAGGAGCCAAGTAAGTGTTTTCAATGCTATCACGATTTAGTTAATTTTTGTGCCAGAAATCGACTAGACGACCATTTTACAGAAACCCACAAGTGACACGATTTGCTCAAGAGTCTCAACCACGTGGCTGCCACTTCAGCTGAATTCACACGATACTTCCCAATCCACGATGTCGGTCTCGAAGGTGGAAAGATTCACAGAAAAGAGACTGTTGTAGCGGATATCAGCGGGCCATAAGCCCATACAATGATCCACTCAACCTTGATGTGAATATTGATGAGGCCAGTCGGCATCGGAAGCAGCAGGGAGGCCACGCTATACCGCTTTGCAAACCTCGTAAGTAGTTTTTTTTTCTTCTTTTTACATTATCGGCAGCAGCCCATCTAACCCACTATAAAAAAAATATATGCCAAAGAACTCCACCTGAAATCTCCACAAATCTCCATAAAGTTGCAACATATAGAGAAAGAGCATAGCACTGGGCACATAAATTGGCTGCCGCCATCATTGCCACATAAAACATTGGAAACCCCAGGGACTTCCACAGAGGCGTTGACCGGCAGAAAACACCGTCAGCTCAGACAAGTAAAGGAGTCGCCTGAGCATAAGATTCAGGCACGTGGAGCACCAGACACAGACAGTGAAGACGATACACTGAAGGCTCCCGCTACTCATGGCCTGTTGTTGATTGACACAGATTGCTCCCATCTTCAGCATGGATAAAAGTAACATCGCCACAGAAAAAGAGCGAGGCGCAGAAGAACAGAACACATTAATTAGATTTTAGATATTCAATAGACTATACTAAACATAAATAAACAATATACATATACAATTCAGAAGGTTAAATTTTAGTAAATTTGTTGACCATGGCTAACATTAAGATTGTATCCATCAACATTAGGGGCCTAAGGGCCAAAACACAACATATCATTTCACTAATACACCAGTACAAACCAAACTTCATTTTAGTGTAAGAAACGAACATACACACAGACTACCACGCACAACAAATAACAACACAGTTAGGCCTAAAACATTCCAGTTTCAGCTTGGCGGTCCAAACCTTAGGGTCCGGTGTCGCTATACTCCAGACCTCGGACAAGTGGATTCTTGGGAAGATGTGCAGGGACAGTGATGGCAGTACAGTCATAGTGCAAGCTAAAGACGACTGACACACACACACGATAGTTAACATTCATGCACCACCTCACCAACGAGATCAGCCCCATTTCTACGAACACCTAGTGAATCGACAGACAGATACGCAGGACAAGACATTATTCTCTATTAATGACATCCACATGTGGTTTGACAATAAGTCTCTGATACAATCAACAAGTTCTAAATTTTCTTATAAATGTGACATTACTATAGCGTTACGTGATGGAGTCTATCGGCGATGATTATCATAAGTAGCTTCGTGATCGTATTAATGTTCTTCCTCAATATATGCATATCATACTAACTTGAGAACTTTCTAAATCCAAAATGTTTGTAACAAAATCTCTAGACGACTGTTTTAATCTGCCTGACTCTTAATTCTATCTTCTGCCTTGAGGCAGGTATCTAATCTCCTCTGCTCTCGTCTAACATTTCTGTCGTTTTTTTAATATAAATCTTTATTGTGACTTTAAATTCCATATTACAGTGCATGATAACATTCATGAAAAACAAAATGGAATAGCTTCCCTCACATTCCATCCATAACATTTCAAAGAAGAAAGAACATTTAGTATTTATCGCTTTCATTCACATACTTTCATGCTCAACAGTTAAACTTATTTTAGTTCCACCCGCAACGTTTACACAAATAATGTACATTTTTTTAAATTGTTTATCTCTTTCGTTCACATACGTTCATTCACAACAGTAAACTTGTTTATTTTAAGATGGGAATTGTTATTTGTTTAAAAATGTGCAAGAAAAGATGGGAATTAAAATTCTGACATTCGTACATAGCCTCATTCCTACAGGTCAATAGTATATGTCTGTATTCTGATAGTAGTATAAGTAATTGTGTAAAGATATCTTGTGTTGTTGTTTTTGGCAGTGTATTGAACATAATAGATCTGTATGTGTCGACTTTTTGTGTGCTATGTGGTTTCAGTGTGTGTTGCAGTGCCCTTCTTGCCGGTATGATTGTACTGCACCTATAGAATAGGTGCTCTACTGTTTCTTGAGTGCTTTGTCTGCAGGGGGGCATCGGATTTTCCGACTTAATCTGTGGGTTGGTCTCGCTGTGATGGGTGTCATGTTATATATGAGTCTGTATGTTATGTCCCTCGCTGTAATTGGTGTCGTGTTATATATGTCTGTATGCGACCTCCCTTGCTGTAATGGGTGTCATGTTATATATGAGTCTGTATGTTATGTCCCTCGCTGTAATTGGTGTCGTGTTATATATGTCTGTATGCGACCTCCCTTGCTGTAATGGGTGTCATGTTATATATGTCTGTATGTTACTTCCCTTGCTGTAATGGGTGTCATGTTACAAATGAGTCTGTATGTGAATTCCCTTGCTGTAATGGGTGTCATGTTATATATGAGTCTGTATGTGACCTCCCTTGCTGTAATGGATGTCATGTTATATAAAAGTATGTGACTACCGTAGCTGTAATGGGTGTCATGTTACATATGAGTCTGTATGTGACCTCCCTCGATGTAATGGGTTTTATGTTATATATTATTCTGTATGTAGCCTCACTTGCTGTAATGGGTGTCAAGTTATATATGAGTCTGTATGTGACCTCCCTGGCTGTAATGGATGTCGTTTTATATATGTCTGTATGTGATCTCCCTCGCAGTAATGGGTGTCACGTTATATATAAGTCTGTATGTGATCTCCCTTGCTGTAATGTGTGTCATATTATATATAAGTCTGTATGTGACCTCCCTCGCGGTAATGGGTGTCATGTTATATATGATTCTGTATGTGACCTCTCTCGCTGTAATGGGTGTCATGTTATATATGCGTATATATGTGACCTCCCTCGCTGTAATGGGTGTCATGTAATATATATGAGTCTATCTGTATCATCCCTTACTGTAATGGGTGTCATGTTATATATGAGTCTGTATGTGATCTCCCTCGCTGTAATGGATGTCATGTTATATATGAGTCTATATGTGACCTCCCTTGCTGTAATGGGTGTCATGTTATATATGAGTCTGTATGTGACCTCCCTCGCTGTAATGGGTGTCATGTTATATATAAATCTGTATGTGATCTCCCTCGCTGTAATGGGTGTCGTGTTATATACAAGTCTGTATGTGAGCTCCCTCACTGTAATGGGTGTCATGTTATATTTAAGTCTGTATGTGACCTCCCTTGCTGTAATGTGTGTCATGTTATATATAAGTCTGTATGTGACCTCCCTTACTGTAATGGGTGTCATGTTATATATGAGTCTATATGTGACCTCCCTTGCTGTAATGGGTATCATGTTATATATGATTATATATGTGAGCGCTCTCGCTGTAATGGGTGTCATGTTATATATGAGTCTGTATGTAACATCTCTCGCTGTAATGGGTGTCAAGTTATATATGAGTCTGTATGTGATCTCTCTCACTGTAATGGGTGTCATGTTATATATGAGTCTATATGTGACCTCCATCGCTGTAATGGGTGTCATATTATATATCAGTCTGTATGTGATCTCCTTTGCTGTAATGGGTGTCATGTTATATATGATTCTGTATGTGACCTCCCTCGCTGTAATGGGTGTCATGTTATATATGTCTGTATGTGACCTCCCTCGCTGTAATGGGTGTCATGTTATATATGAGTCTGTATGTGAGCTCCCTCGCTGTAATGGATGTCATGTTATATACAAGTCTGTATGTGACCTCCCTTGCTGTAATGTGTGTCATGTTATATATGAGTCTGTGTGTGACCTCCATTGCTGCAATGGGTGTCATGGTATATATGTCTGTATGTGACCTCCCTCGATGCAATGGGTGTCATGTTATATATGAGTCTGTATGTGACCTCCTTCGCTGTAATGGGTGTCATGTTATATAAAAGTCTGTATGTGACATCCCTCGCTGTAATGAGTGTCATGTTATATATGAGTCTGTATGTGCACTCCCTTGCTGTAATTGGTGTCATGTTATATATGTCTGTATGTGACCTACCTCGCTGTAATGGGTGTCGTGTTTTATATGAGTCTGTATGTGACCTCCCTCGCTGTAATGGGTGTCATGTTATATATAAGTCTGTATGTGATCTCCCTCGCTGTAATGGGTGTCATGTTATATATGCCTGTATGTTATGTCCCTCGCTGTAATGGGTGTCGTGTTATATATGAGTCTGTATGTGACCTCCCTCGCGGTAATGGGCGTCATGTTATATATGAGTCTGTATGTTATGTCCCTTGCTGTAATGGGTGTCGTGTTATATATGAGTCTATATGTGACCTCCTCCGCTGTAATGGGTGTCATGTTATATACGAGTCTGTATGTTATGTCCCTCGCTGTAATTGGTGTCGTGTTATATATGAGTCTGTATGTGACCTCCCTTGCTGTAATCTATGTCATGTTATATAAAAGTCTGTGACTACCGTAGCTGTAATGGGTGTCATGTTATATATGAGTCTGTATGTGACCTCCCTCGCGGTAATGGGCGTCATTTTATATATGAGTCTGTATGTTATGTCCCTCGCTGTAATTGGTGTCGTGTTATATATGAGTCTGTATGTGACCTCCCTTGCTGTAATGGGTGTCATGTTATATATGTCTGTATGTGACTTCCCTTGCTGTAATGGGTGTCATGTTACATATGAGTCTGTATGTGAATTCCCTTGCTGTAATGGGTGTCATGTTATATATGAGTCTGTATGTGACCTCCCTTGCTGTAATGGGTGTCATGTTATATATGTCTGTATGTGACTTCCCTTGCTGTAATGGGTGTCATGTTACATATGAGTCTGTATGTGACCTCCCTCGATGTAATGGGTTTTATGTTATATATTATTCTGTATGTAGCCTCACTTGCTGTAATGGGTGTCAAGTTATATATGAGTCTGTATGTGACCTCCATGGCTGTAATGGATGTCGTGTTATATATGTCTGTATGTCTTCTCCCTCGCAGTAATGGGTGTCATGTTATATATAAGTCTGTATGTGATCTCCCTTGCTGTAGTGTGTGTCATATTATACATAAGTCTGTATGTGACCTCCCTCGCTGTAATGGGTGTCATGTTATATATGATTCTGTATGTGACCTCTCTCGCTGTAATGGGTGTCATGTTATATATGCGTATATATGTGACCTCCCTCGCTGTAATGGGTGTCACTTTATATATATGAGTCTATATGTATCATCCCTTGCTGTAATGGGTGTCATGTTATATATGAGTCTGTATGTGACCTCCCTCGCAGTAATGGATGTCATGTTATATATGAGTCTATATGTGACCTCCCTTGCTGTAATGGGTGTCATGTTATATATGAGTCTGTATGTGACCTCCCTCGCTGTAATGGGTTTCATGTTATATATTATTCTGTATGTAACCTCACTTGCTGTAATGGGTGTCAAGTTATATATGAGTCTGTATGTGACCTCCCTGGCTGTAATAGGTGTCGTGTTATATATAAGTCTGTATGTGATCTACCTCGCTGTTATGGGTGTCATGTTATATATGTCTGTATGTGATCTCCCTCGCTGTAATATGTGTCATGTTATATATAAGTCTGTATGTGATCTCCCTCGCTATAATGGGTGTCGTGTTATATACAAGTCTGTATGTGAGCTCCCTCACTGTAATGGGTGTCATGTTATATATAAGTCTGTATGTGACATCCCTCGCAGTAATGGATGTCAGGTTATATATGAGTCTATATGTGACCTCCCTTGCTGTAATGGATGTCATGTTATATATGAGTCTGTATGTAACATCCCTCGCTGTAATGGGTGTCAAGTTATATATGAGTCTGTATGTGACCTCTCTCACTGTAATGGGTGTCATGTTATATATGAGTCTATATGTGACCTCCATCGCTGTAATGGGTGTCATATTATATATGAGTCTGTATGTGATCTCCCTTGCTGTAATGGGTGTCATGTTATATATGATTCTGTATGTGACCTCCCTCGCTGTAATGGGTGTCATGTTACATATGTCTGTATGTGACCTCCCTCGCTGTAATGGGTGTCATGTTATATATGAGTCTGTATGTGAGCTCCCACGCTGTAATGGATGTCATGTTATATATAAGTCTGTGTATGACCTCCCTCGATGCAATGGGTGTCATGTTATATATGAGTCTGTATGTGACCTCCTTCGCTGTAATGGGTGTCATGTTATATAAAAGTCTTTATGTGACATCCCTCGCTGTAATGGTTGTCATGTTATTTTTGAGTCTGTATGTGCACTCCCTTGCTGTAATTGGTGTCATGTTATATATGAGTCTGTATGTGAGCTCCCTCGCTGTAATGGATGTCATGTTATATATAAGTCTGTATGTGACCTCCCTTGCTGTAATGGGTGTCATGTTATATATGAGTCTGTGTGTGACCTCCATTGCTGTAATGGGTGTCATGTTATATATGCCTGTATGTGACATCCCTCGATGCAATGGGTGTCATGTTATATATGAGTCTGTATGTGACCTCCTTCGCTGTAATGGGTGTCATGTTATATAAAAGTCTGTATGTGACATCCCTCGTAGTAATGGGTGTCATGTTATATATGAGTCTGTATGTGCACTCCCTTGCTGTAATTGGTGTCATGTTATATATGTCTGTATGTGACCTACCTCGCTGTAATGGGTGTCGTGTTTTTTATGAGTCTGTATGTGACCTCCCTCGCTGTAATGGGTGTCATGTTATATATAAGTCTGTATGTGATCTCCCTCGCTGTAATGGGTGTCATGTTATATATGTCTGTATGTTATGTCCCTCGCTGTAATGGGTGTCGTGTTATATATGAGTCTGTATGTGACCTCCCTCGCGGTAATGGGCGTCATGTTATATATGAGTCTGTATGTTATGTCCCTTGCTGTAATGGGTGTCGTGTTTGTATATGAGTCTATATGTGACCTCCTCCGCTGTAATGGGTGTCATGTTATATATGAGTCTGTATGTTATGTCCCTCGCTGTAATTGGTGTCGTGTTATATATGAGTCTGTATGTGACCTCCCTCGCTGTAATTGGTGTCGTGTTATATATGAGTCTGTATGTGACCTCCCTCGCTGTAATGAGTGTCATGTTATATATGAGTCTATATGTGACCTCCCTCGCTGTAATGGGTGTCATGTTATATATGAGTCTGTATGTGAGCTCCCTCGCTGTAATGGATGTCATGTTATATACAAGTCTGTATGTGACCTCCCTTGCTGTAATGTGTGTCATGTTATATATGAGTCTGTGTGTGACCTCCATTGCTGCAATGGGTGTCATGGTATATATGTCTGTATGTGATCTCCCTCGATGCAATGGGTGTCATGTTATATATGAGTCTGTATGTGACCTCCTTCGCTGTAATGGGTGTCATGTTATATAAAAGTCTGTATGTGACATCCCTCGCTGTAATGAGTGTCATGTTATATATGAGTCTGTATGTGCACTCCCTTGCTGTAATTGGTGTCATGTTATATATGTCTGTATGTGACCTACCTCGCTGTAATGGGTGTCGTGTTTTATATGAGTCTGTATGTGACCTCCCTCGCTGTAATGGGTGTCATGTTATATATAAGTCTGTATGTGATCTCCCTCGCTGTAATGGGTGTCATGTTATATATGCCTGTATGTTATGTCCATCGCTGTAATGGGTGTCGTGTTATATATGAGTCTGTATGTGACCTCCCTCGCGGTAATGGGCGTCATGTTATATATGAGTCTGTATGTTATGTCCCTTGCTGTAATGGGTGTCGTGTTATATATGAGTCTATATGTGACCTCCTCCGCTGTAATGGGTGTCATGTTATATACGAGTCTGTATGTTATGTCCCTCGCTGTAATTGGTGTCGTGTTATATATGAGTCTGTATGTGACCTCCCTTGCTGTAATGGGTGTCATGTTATATATGTCTGTATGTGACTTCCCTTGCTGTAATGGGTGTCATGTTACATATGAGTCTGTATGTGAATTCCCTTGCTGTAATGGGTGTCATGTTATATATGAGTCTGTATGTGACCTCCCTTGCTGTAATGGGTGTCATGTTATATATGTCTGTATGTGACTTCCCTTGCTGTAATGGGTGTCATGTTACATATGAGTCTGTATGTGAATTCCCTTGCTGTAATGGGTGTCATGTTACATATGAGTCTGTATGTGACCTCCCTCGATGTAATGGGTTTTATGTTATATATTATTCTGTATGTAGCCTCACTTGCTGTAATGGGTGTCAAGTTATATATGAGTCTGTATGCGACCTCCATGGCTGTAATGGATGTCGTGTTATATATGTCTGTATGTCTTCTCCCTCGCAGTAATGGGTGTCATGTTAAATATAAGTCTGTATGTGATCTCCCTTGCTGTAGTGTGTGTCATATTATATATAAGTCTGTATGTGACCTCCCTCGCTGTAATGGGTGTCATGTTATATATGATTCTGTATGTGACCTCTCTCGCTGTAATGGGTGTCATGTTATATATGCGTATATATGTGACCTCCCTCGCTGTAATGGGTGTCACTTTATATATATGAGTCTATATGTATCATCCCTTGCTGTAATGGGTGTCATGTTATATATGAGTCTGTATGTGACCTCCCTCGCAGTAATGGATGTCATGTTATATATGAGTCTATATGTGACCTCCCTTGCTGTAATGGGTGTCATGTTATATATGAGTCTGTATGTGACCTCCCTCGCTGTAATGGGTTTCATGTTATATATTATTCTGTATGTAACCTCACTTGCTGTAATGGGTGTCAAGTGATATATGAGTCTGTATGTGACCTCCCTGGCTGTAATAGGTGTCGTGTTATATATAAGTCTGTATGTGATCTACCTCGCTGTTATGGGTGTCATGTTATATATGTCTGTATGTGATCTCCCTCGCTGTAATATGTGTCATGTTATATATAAGTCTGTATGTGATCTCCCTCGCTATAATGGGTGTCGTGTTATATACAAGTCTGTATGT
This sequence comes from Megaustenia siamemsis, assembly GCA_032433765.1. Lineage (NCBI taxonomy): Eukaryota > Metazoa > Mollusca > Gastropoda > Stylommatophora > Ariophantidae > Megaustenia > Megaustenia siamemsis. The sequence goes on along the minus strand of JAVIAB010000059.1, from coordinate 21,677,581 downwards.
GAGCTCCCTCACTGTAATGGGTGTCATGTTATATATAAGTCTGTATGTGACATCCCTCGCAGTAATGGATGTCAGGTTATATATGAGTCTATATGTGACCTCCCTTGCTGTAATGGGTGTCATGTTATATATGAGTCTGTATGTAACATCCCTCGCTGTAATGGGTGTCAAGTTATATATGAGTCTGTATGTGACCTCTCTCACTGTAATGGGTGTCATGTTATATATGAGTCTATATGTGACCTCCATCGCTGTAATGGGTGTCATATTATATATGAGTCTGTATGTGATCTCCCTTGCTGTAATGGGTGTCATGTTATATATGATTCTGTATGTGACCTCCCTCGCTGTAATGGGTGTCATGTTACATATGTCTGTATGTGACCTCCCTCGCTGTAATGGGTGTCATGTTATATATGAGTCTGTATGTGAGCTCCCACGCTGTAATGGATGTCATGTTATATATAAGTCTGTGTATGACCTCCCTCGATGCAATGGGTGTCATGTTATATATGAGTCTGTATGTGACCTCCTTCGCTGTAATGGGTGTCATGTTATATAAAAGTCTTTATGTGACATCCCTCGCTGTAATGGTTGTCATGTTATTTTTGAGTCTGTATGTGCACTCCCTTGCTGTAATTGGTGTCATGTTATATATGAGTCTGTATGTGAGCTCCCTCGCTGTAATGGATGTCATGTTATATATAAGTCTGTATGTGACCTCCCTTGCTGTAATGGGTGTCATGTTATATATGAGTCTGTGTGTGACCTCCATTGCTGTAATGGGTGTCATGTTATATATGCCTGTATGTGACATCCCTCGATGCAATGGGTGTCATGTTATATATGAGTCTGTATGTGACCTCCTTCGCTGTAATGGGTGTCATGTTATATAAAAGTCTGTATGTGACATCCCTCGTAGTAATGGGTGTCATGTTATATATGAGTCTGTATGTGCACTCCCTTGCTGTAATTGGTGTCATGTTATATATGTCTGTATGTGACCTACCTCGCTGTAATGGGTGTCGTGTTTTTTATGAGTCTGTATGTGACCTCCCTCGCTGTAATGGGTGTCATGTTATATATAAGTCTGTATGTGATCTCCCTCGCTGTAATGGGTGTCATGTTATATATGTCTGTATGTTATGTCCCTCGCTGTAATGGGTGTCGTGTTATATATGAGTCTGTATGTGACCTCCCTCGCGGTAATGGGCGTCATGTTATATATGAGTCTGTATGTTATGTCCCTTGCTGTAATGGGTGTCGTGTTTGTATATGAGTCTATATGTGACCTCCTCCGCTGTAATGGGTGTCATGTTATATATGAGTCTGTATGTTATGTCCCTCGCTGTAATTGGTGTCGTGTTATATATGAGTCTGTATGTGACCTCCCTCGCTGTAATTGGTGTCGTGTTATATATGAGTCTGTATGTGACCTCCCTCGCTGTAATGAGTGTCATGTTATATATGAGTCTATATGTGACCTCCCTCGCTGTAATGGGTGTCATGTTATATATGAGTCTGTATGTGAGCTCCCTCGCTGTAATGGATGTCATGTTATATACAAGTCTGTATGTGACCTCCCTTGCTGTAATGTGTGTCATGTTATATATGAGTCTGTGTGTGACCTCCATTGCTGCAATGGGTGTCATGGTATATATGTCTGTATGTGACCTCCCTCGATGCAATGGGTGTCATGTTATATATGAGTCTGTATGTGACCTCCTTCGCTGTAATGGGTGTCATGTTATATAAAAGTCTGTATGTGACATCCCTCGCTGTAATGAGTGTCATGTTATATATGAGTCTGTATGTGCACTCCCTTGCTGTAATTGGTGTCATGTTATATATGTCTGTATGTGACCTACCTCGCTGTAATGGGTGTCGTGTTTTATATGAGTCTGTATGTGACCTCCCTCGCTGTAATGGGTGTCATGTTATATATAAGTCTGTATGTGATCTCCCTCGCTGTAATGGGTGTCATGTTATATATGCCTGTATGTTATGTCCATCGCTGTAATGGGTGTCGTGTTATATATGAGTCTGTATGTGACCTCCCTCGCGGTAATGGGCGTCATGTTATATATGAGTCTGTATGTTATGTCCCTTGCTGTAATGGGTGTCGTGTTATATATGAGTCTATATGTGACCTCCTCCGCTGTAATGGGTGTCATGTTATATACGAGTCTGTATGTTATGTCCCTCGCTGTAATTGGTGTCGTGTTATATATGAGTCTGTATGTGACCTCCCTTGCTGTAATGGGTGTCATGTTATATATGTCTGTATGTGACTTCCCTTGCTGTAATGGGTGTCATGTTACATATGAGTCTGTATGTGAATTCCCTTGCTGTAATGGGTGTCATGTTATATATGAGTCTGTATGTGACCTCCCTTGCTGTAATGGGTGTCATGTTATATATGTCTGTATGTGACTTCCCTTGCTGTAATGGGTGTCATGTTACATATGAGTCTGTATGTGAATTCCCTTGCTGTAATGGGTGTCATGTTACATATGAGTCTGTATGTGACCTCCCTCGATGTAATGGGTTTTATGTTATATATTATTCTGTATGTAGCCTCACTTGCTGTAATGGGTGTCAAGTTATATATGAGTCTGTATGCGACCTCCATGGCTGTAATGGATGTCGTGTTATATATGTCTGTATGTCTTCTCCCTCGCAGTAATGGGTGTCATGTTAAATATAAGTCTGTATGTGATCTCCCTTGCTGTAGTGTGTGTCATATTATATATAAGTCTGTATGTGACCTCCCTCGCTGTAATGGGTGTCATGTTATATATGATTCTGTATGTGACCTCTCTCGCTGTAATGGGTGTCATGTTATATATGCGTATATATGTGACCTCCCTCGCTGTAATGGGTGTCACTTTATATATATGAGTCTATATGTATCATCCCTTGCTGTAATGGGTGTCATGTTATATATGAGTCTGTATGTGACCTCCCTCGCAGTAATGGATGTCATGTTATATATGAGTCTATATGTGACCTCCCTTGCTGTAATGGGTGTCATGTTATATATGAGTCTGTATGTGACCTCCCTCGCTGTAATGGGTTTCATGTTATATATTATTCTGTATGTAACCTCACTTGCTGTAATGGGTGTCAAGTGATATATGAGTCTGTATGTGACCTCCCTGGCTGTAATAGGTGTCGTGTTATATATAAGTCTGTATGTGATCTACCTCGCTGTTATGGGTGTCATGTTATATATGTCTGTATGTGATCTCCCTCGCTGTAATATGTGTCATGTTATATATAAGTCTGTATGTGATCTCCCTCGCTATAATGGGTGTCGTGTTATATACAAGTCTGTATGTGAGCTCCCTCACTGTAATGGGTGTCATGTTATATATAAGTCTGTATGTGACATCCCTCGCAGTAATGGATGTCAGGTTATATATGAGTCTATATGTGACCTCCCTTGCTGTAATGGGTGTCATGTTATATATGAGTCTGTATGTAACATCCCTCGCTGTAATGGGTGTCAAGTTATATATGAGTCTGTATGTGACCTCTCTCACTGTAATGGGTGTCATGTTATATATGAGTCTATATGTGACCTCCATCGCTGTAATGGGTGTCATATTATATATGAGTCTGTATGTGATCTCCCTTGCTGTAATGGGTGTCATGTTATATATGATTCTGTATGTGACCTCCCTCGCTGTAATGGGTGTCATGTTACATATGTCTGTATGTGACCTCCCTCGCTGTAATGGGTGTCATGTTATATATGAGTCTGTATGTGAGCTCCCACGCTGTAATGGATGTCATGTTATATATAAGTCTGTGTATGACCTCCCTCGATGCAATGGGTGTCATGTTATATATGAGTCTGTATGTGACCTCCTTCGCTGTAATGGGTGTCATGTTATATAAAAGTCTTTATGTGACATCCCTCGCTGTAATGGTTGTCATGTTATTTTTGAGTCTGTATGTGCACTCCCTTGCTGTAATTGGTGTCATGTTATATATGAGTCTGTATGTGAGCTCCCTCGCTGTAATGGATGTCATGTTATATATAAGTCTGTATGTGACCTCCCTTGCTGTAATGGGTGTCATGTTATATATGAGTCTGTGTGTGACCTCCATTGCTGTAATGGGTGTCATGTTATATATGCCTGTATGTGACATCCCTCGATGCAATGGGTGTCATGTTATATATGAGTCTGTATGTGACCTCCTTCGCTGTAATGGGTGTCATGTTATATAAAAGTCTGTATGTGACATCCCTCGTAGTAATGGGTGTCATGTTATATATGAGTCTGTATGTGCACTCCCTTGCTGTAATTGGTGTCATGTTATATATGTCTGTATGTGACCTACCTCGCTGTAATGGGTGTCGTGTTTTATATGAGTCTGTATGTGACCTCCCTCGCTGTAATGGGTGTCATGTTATATATAAGTCTGTATGTGATCTCCCTCGCTGTAATGGGTGTCATGTTATATATGTCTGTATGTTATGTCCCTCGCTGTAATGGGTGTCGTGTTATATATGAGTCTGTATGTGACCTCCCTCGCGGTAATGGGCGTCATGTTATATATGAGTCTGTATGTTATGTCCCTTGCTGTAATGGGTGTCGTGTTTGTATATGAGTCTATATGTGACCTCCTCCGCTGTAATGGGTGTCATGTTATATATGAGTCTGTATGTTATGTCCCTCGCTGTAATTGGTGTCGTGTTATATATGAGTCTGTATGTGACCTCCCTCGCTGTAATTGGTGTCGTGTTATATATGAGTCTGTATGTGACCTCCCTCGCTGTAATGAGTGTCATGTTATATATGAGTCTATATGTGACCTCCCTCGCTGTAATGGGTGTCATGTTATATATGAGTCTGTTTGTGACCTCCCTTGCTGTAATGGGTGTCATGTTATATATGAGTCTGTATGTGACCTCCCTCGGGTGTCCGGTTAGCGCAATCGATAGGCGGTTGGCTTACCACGGCAACAGCCGGGGTTCGTTCCCTGGCGAGGACACCTGGGTTTTACTAATTCCCTAAAAATTAGTGGGAGCCGCGATAGCTCAGTGGTTAGTGAACTGGACTACTACGGACAAGGGGTAGGGTTCGATCCCAACCGACGGCTCCGGGTTCACCCAGCCTTAAATGGGTACCGGATTTTTTCTGGGAAAGTAAAGCAGCACGGGCGTAATACCGACCACATTACCCCAAAAATCATGTGCTGAAGGTCTGTAAAATATAGGGTCACTAACACCATATTTCCCTATACGCCACTTGGCGTGACGGGGGGTACTTTACTTTCTTTATGTGACCTCCCTCGCTTTGGGGGCGATGTTTTGGATTGTGGAGCTTTGAGAAAGTGCTGGTGTAGTCTGTGAGAAAGTACTTTTGGCCTCTCTTGATTCTGTGATGTAGTGGAGGTGCCTGGGCTTTAATTAGGTGTTTGTAGATGTTGTTTGTACCTTGGTGTAATAAACTGTCATGTCCTTGGATGGCCTGTAGACATGCTTGGTAATAAGTGGGCGTGGTGCCGAAATGGTGAGGCAATGTATTAAGTTTTCTGAATCTGGTTAATTTCAGTCCCAAGTGGTAGTGTGCAAGGTGTGGTTGTCTGGTTGTTTGATGTTGCGACATATGTGATTTATTCTGAGAGCTTTTATTTTTGTGTGTTGGTCCTGTAGTGAGATCCCTCCCTGTTTTTTGTGCTGTATCAGTGTTTTTTGTTTTATGCTGTGTATTGTGTGGCCAAACACAAAGGTTCTTATCAGTTGTTTATTATTTTGATTGTTTAATTCTGTGGGTCGAAGACTGTGGCTGTGTAAATCAATTTGGGGATGATGTATGTGTTTACTATGATGCTCCGGCCAAAAATTGTTGATGTTTTGCATTTGTATCTATGTAGCATGTCTGTTATTTTTGTGACTATGTTCTGCCATGTTGGTTTGTGTGTTTTATTTGGGTTGCATGGATATGTTATCCCGTATAGTTTTAAGTTGGTGACCGGTGTTGGGGCTGAGGGAAAGTCCGCTTTGCTCTTCCACCAGGCTATATCCATAATACAAGATTTCTGTATATTTATTTGTGCCCAGCTGCCCTTCCCAGACTCTGAATGTGCTGAGGATGTTGTCTATTGATCTAGTGGTTGATGGAAAGAAAACAGTGTCATCGGCGTAGGTTAACAGCTTCTGTTCTCCTTTCCCTGGAATGAGTGTGCCTGCTATGGAGTTGTCTTGTCTAATGCTTTCTAAGAGTTGCTCTGTAGTCAGTACGTCTTCACACTGACCCGATCAGTGAGACAAGGATGGTCACTGTCACCACTACTCAACTGACCCGATCAGTGAGACAAGGATGGTCACTGTCACCACTACTCAACTGACCCGATCAGTGAGACAAGGATGCTCCCTGTCACCACTACTCAACTGACCCGATCAGTGAGACAAGGATGCTTCCTGTCACAACCACTCAACTGACCCGATCAGTGAGACAAGGATGCTCCCTGTCACCACTACTCAACTGACCCGATCAGTGAGACAAGGATGGTCACTGTCACCACTACTCAACTGACCCGATCAGTGAGACAAGGATGCTCCCTGTCACCACTACTCAACTGACCCGATCAGTGAGACAAGGATGCTTCCTGTCACCACTACTCAACTGACCCGATCAGTGAGACAAGTTTGCCCCCTGTCACCACTACTCAACGTCCTAGCCATCGAGCCTCTACCGGAGAAAATCCGACAAGACGACACCATCAGAGGCACTTTCACACCAGGTGGTGGCGACAAGAAATTGATAGTGTACGCTGATGACACAATTTTCTTCCCAAGGAACACCGAATCAATATGCCACATCATCAAAACGTTCATGGATTTCGGAGCCGGAAGCGAAGCCAACATCAACGCCCAAAAATCGTCCATCATGGGAATTGTCAGGTGGAAGAACAAAGTGGATTGCCACCGAGAAATGACCCCGGTCAACGTCATGAAAGTGTACGGCATCATCTTCCATCAGCACCCTGGAATACACAAACCCACATGGCGGATTGTAATCGCACAGCGCACCATTACACTCCAACGATACAAACACAAAACGGCGACCATCTTCGGAAGTAGTGTTATAGTAAACACGTACATCATTCCTAACCTAATCTACACGGCCATAGTTTTTGATCCACCCTTGACGACATTAAGGAAATCAACAAACAAATTCGAAAATTCGTCTTCCGTAACAAAATTCACAAGATACAACACAAAATGCTCATCCAAGACAAACAGGAAGGAAGTACTTCATTTCAGGACATCGCTACAAAAGTCAAAGCCCACAGGATCAGCCATGTGGGTCGCATCATCCACCTTCCGGAACGCTATACTTTCGCCCATTATACATGGACCTAAGATTATTAAAATACAAAAAAAAAAACTATGCAACGACAAACCGCATCACTTCAAGACAATGCCGTCCTTCTACAAGATCTGCATCCAACCCTTGTAGCAAACGACCGCCTGATGCATCACAAAACACGAGACATCTACAAGATCTGCGTCCAACCCTTGTAGCAAACGACCGCCTGATGCATCACAAAACACGAGACATCTACAAGATCTGCGTCCAACCCTTGTAGCAAACGACCGCCTGATGCATCACAAAACACGAGACATCTACAAGATCTGCGTCCAACCCTTGTAGCAAACGACCGCCTGATGCGTCACAGAACACGAGACATCTACAAGATCTGCGTCCAACCCTTGTAGCAAACGACCGCCTGATGCGTCACAAAACACGAGACATCTACAAGATCTGCGTCCAACCCTTGTAGCAAACGACCGCCTGATGCATCACAATACGCGAGACATCTACAAGATCTGCGTCCAACCTTGTAGCAAACGACCGCCTGATGCGTCACAAAACACGAGACATCTACAAGATCTGCGTCCAACCCTTGTAGCAAACGACCGCCTGATGCATCACAATACGCGAGACATCTACAAGCAGCAGGAACCTTCACTCCAAAGTAAAATCAAATGGAGTTACGCCTACTTAACACTACAAAACTTAGAACGTCAAAACCACTTTTAAAAACCTGCATCAAGCGGGCATCAAGCCAAGAGCCAAAGAGGTCACCTACAGTCTGATTTATAACATGACACCAGTACAACCACACGTAGACCGCTGCCAGCTGTGCACCGAAAACCCACGAGAAAACCGAAGAACACACCTTCTACAGTTGCCCGACAGTAGGAACAACAATAAAAGCATTACAACACATAATAGAAGCTCAAACAAATCAGACAACAGACATGTCAAAGCGTTCATGATCAACACTATACCTACAACAATAACAAAAGAGATTCACAATAAATTAATTCTGCTGTTAGCCTGCTATAGATACTTGAGTGGAATAGCCGTATTGGGGGAATATGAGAATAGGCGTTTTAATTCTCGAACTTTCTTGTACATTTACAAAAATAGGAAATGTTAATTATAAAGTAGTGCATTTTATAAGTAGTAATTTTTGTCCCATTGTTAGATTATTTTACATTGTAATTTATTTTAGAAATGCATTAAATTTAACCTTACGTATGTATTCTATCAGTATTTCATTTATTCCGTAAGTATTGGATACATTGTGCTTTAGTATTATATTTTAACGGAAAGAAAATCAATGTCCATTGTAGCTTATAAGTAATTTAATTAATATTACTAACAATAGATAACACTAGATTAGAAAATGTTAGGGGACTAACATTAGAGAAAATAAAGGCAGTACCCCGGGAATCCACGATGATGCAAGAGTTTAAAGAAAATTACACTAGGGATCATATACGGCTCTAGCGCAGATCACGGGCATGTTTTTCAAGGTTTCCTATCGCTGATTCCTTGTAGTGCAGGGGGAAAAGAACAAATCACTTAGTGGGAGCAAAAAATATAGATATTTACCTAGATGCAGATAAAAACCAGAGAAGTTGCTTCATAAGTAGAAAAAATGAATCATTGTTAAGATTCCAAAAAAGGGCAATCTCAGATTGTAACTACTGGAGAGGCGTGACACTTTTGTCAGTTGCCTCAAAGTTATTCTGCAAAATCATCCTAAATAGAATAAAGGATTCAATATATACAGTAATGCGCGAAGAACAGACTGGGTTTAGAAAAGGGAGAAGCTGCCTTGACCACACTTTTACTCTACGACTTATATTGTACGAACACATTGAAAAGCAAAAACCTTTTGTACTTAACTTCATCGACTTCAAAAAAACATCCGACAGTATTCATAGAGATTCTTTGTGGAAAATTCTGAAGCAATATGGCTTACCATCAACAATCTTAAATATTATTAAAGACATTTATGATGGCTACACATGTGCAGTTTGAACAGAGGAAGGACTGAGCGAATGTTTCCCAATAGAAACTGGGGTTAAACAAGGATGTATTTTATCGCCCTTGTTATTTGGAGTTGTTATGGACTTCATAATGAAGAAATGCTGCACTGGTAATAAAGGCATCGAATGGATACAAGGAGACCATTTGGAGGACCTCGACTTTGCTGGTGACGTAGTCCTCATCAGCAGTCAGATAAAAACGATGCAGGAAAACACAAATGAACTATCATCAATAGCCAGCAAAATTGGGCTTGAGATCAATCATGAAAAGACTAAAGTCATGACTAGTTTAATTCCAACAGGTGACAAAATATACATGGAAAACAAACCAGTAGAAGAGATCAATCACTTTATCTATCTTGGAAGTCACATTGATCGAGAAGAGGATACAAGTAAAAAAAAATAGAATAAGAAAAGCTAAAGCAGCAATGTCTTTCAGAAGCCTTGAAAAGTTGTGGAAATCAAAACTCATCAGCACAAACACAAAACTTAGACTATTCAAATCAAATGTAGTATCTACCCTTACGTATGCATGCGAGAGCTTGAAAACAAGAGATATAGAAACAATGTTGAACGCGATGCTCCTACCAAAAATTGTGGATGTTTTATATTTGTAACTCTGCAGCATGTCTGTTATCTTTGTGACTAGGTTCTGCCATGTTGGTTTGTGTGTTCTGTTTGGGTTGCAAGGATATGTAATTCCATACAACTTGATGTTAGTGACAGGTGTCAGAGCAAGGGGAAAGTCCACTTTGTTCTTCCACCTGCCTATGTCCATGATGAATGATTTCTGTATGTTTATCTGTGCCCCGCTACCTTTCCCAAAATCTGTAAATGTATTGAGGATGTTGTCTATTGATGTACATGTTTGATGGAAAGATGAAGTATCGTCAGCGTAGGCTAACAATTTCTGCTGTTCTTTCCCTGGTGTGAATGTGCCCTTTATGGAACTGTCTTGTCTGATGCTCTCTATGAGCGGTTCTATGGTCAGAGCGTAAAGTAGAGGAGAGAGGGAACACCCCTGTCTAACCGATTTAATTAGCCTGAAGGTCTCTGTGAACGAATGGTTCACTAGGACTTTACTTTCGGGTCTAGAATAAAGAATGTGTATCCACTGTCTGAAACGTCCTCCTATGTTGCAGGTCAGTAGCGTCTTGTGGAGGTAGGGATAAGCTAGGTTGTCGAAGGCTTTTTCTTGGTCGAGAGATAGGATGGAAGACTGGCTGTCTTTGTCATCAGTGTACGTTATAATGTCTCGTATAAAGTGTGTGTGCTAGTGGATGTTTCTGTCGAGAGGTAGGGTGGAAGACTGGCTGTCTGTCATGAGTGAACTTATAATGTCTCGTATAAAGTGTGTGTGCTGGTGGATGATTCTGTCGAGAGATAGGATGGAAGACTGTCTGTCATGAGTGTACTTTATAATGTCTCGTATAAAGTGTGAATGCTGGTGGATGTTTCTGTCGAGAGATAGGATGGAAGACTGGCTGTCTTTGTCATGAGTGTACGATATAATGTCTCGTATAAAGTGTGTGTGTTGGTGGATGTTTCTGTCGAGAGATAGGATGGAAGACTGGCTGTCTTTGTCATGAGTGTACGTTATAATGTCTTGTATAAAGTGTGTGTGCTAGTGGATGTTTCTGTCGAGAGATAGAATGGAAGATTGTCTTTGTCATGAGTGTACTTTATAATGTCTCGTATAAAGTGTGTGTGCTGGTGAATGTTTCTGTCGAGAGGTAGGGTGGAAGACTGGCTGTCTTTGTTATGGGTGTACTTTATAATGTCTCGTATAGAGTGTGTGTGCCTGTTGGATGTTTCTGTCGAGAGATAGGATGGAAGACCGTCTTTGTCATGAGGGTACTTTATAATGTCTCGTATAAAGTGTGTGTGCTGGTGAATGTTTCTGTCGAGAGGTAGGGTGGAAGACTGGCTGTCTTTGTCATGAGTGTACGTTATAATGTCTCGTATAAAGTGTGTGTGCTGATGGATGTTTCTGTCGAGAGATAGGATGGAAGACTGGCTGTCTATGTCATGAGTGTACTTTATAATGTCTCGTATAAAGTGTGTGTGCTGGTGAATGTTTCTGTCGAGAGGTAGGTTGGAAGACTGGCTGTCTGTCATGAGTGTACTTTATAATGTCTCGTATAAAGTGTGTGTGCTGGTGGATGTTTCTGTCGAGAGATAGGATGGAAGACTGGCTGTCTTTGTCATGAGTGTACGTTATAATGTCTCGTATAAAGTGTGTGCGCTAGTGGATGTTTCTGTCGAGAGATAGGGTGGAAGACTGGCTGTCTTTGTTATGAGTGTACTTTATAATGTCTCGTATAAAGTGTGTGTGCTGGTGGATGTTTCTGTCGAGAGATAGAATGGAAGATTGTCTTTGTCATGAGTGTACGTTATAATGTCTCGTATAAAGTGTGTGTGTTGGTGGATGTTTCTGTCGAGAGATAGGATGGAAGACTGGCTGTCTTTGTCAAGAGTGTACGTTATAATGTCTCGTATAAAGTGTGTGTGTTGGTGGATGTTTCTGTCGAGAGGTAGGGTGGAAGACTGACTGTCTTTGTCATGAGTGTACTTTATAATGTCTCGTATAAAGTGTGTGTGTTGGTGGATGTTTCTGTCGAGAGGTAGGGTGGAAGATTGTCTTTGTCATGAGTGTACGTTATAATGTCTCGTATAAAGTGTGTGTGTTGGTGGATGTTTCTGTCGAGAGGTAGGGTGGAAGACTGGCTGTCTTTGTTATGAGTGTACGTTATAATGTCTCGTATAAAGTGTGTGTGTTTGTGGATGTTTCTGTCGAGAGATAGGGTGGAAGACTGGCTGTCTTTGTCATGAGTGTACGTTATAATGTCTCGTATAAAGTGTGTGTGTTTGTGGATGTTTCTGTCGAGAGGTAGGGTGGAAGACTGACTGTCTTTGTCATGAGTGTACTTTATAATGTCTCGTATAAAGTGTGTGTGTTGGTGGATGTTTCTGTCGAGAGGTAGGGTGGAAGACTGGCTGTCTTTGTTATGAGTTTACGTTATAATGTCTCGTATAAAGTGTGTGTGTTGGTGGATGTTTCTGTCGAGAGGTAGGGTGGAAGACTGACTGTCTTTGTCATGAGTGTACTTTATAATGTCTCGTATAAAGTGTGTGTGTTGGTGGATGTTTCTGTCGAGAGGTAGGGTGGAAGACTGGCTGTCTTTGTTATGAGTTTACGTTATAATGTCTCGTATAAAGTGTGTGTGCTGATGGATGTTTCTTTCGAGAGATAGGATGGAAGACTGGCTGTCTATGTCATGAGTGTACTTTATAATGTCTCGTATAGAGTGTGTGTGCTAGTGGATGTTTCTGTCGAGAGATAGGATGGAAGACTTGGCTGTCTTTGTCATGAGTGTACTTTATAATGTCTCGTATAAAGTGTGTGTGCTGGTGGATGTTTCTGTCGAGAGATAGGATGGAAGACTGGCTGTCTTTGTCATGAGTGTACTTTATAATGTCTCGTATAAAGTGTGTGTGCTGGTGGATGTTTCTGTCGAGAGATAGAATGGAAGATTGTCTTTGTCATGAGTGTACTTTATAATGTCTCGTATAAAGTGTGTGTGCTGGTGAATGTTTCTGTCGAGAGGTAGGTTGGAAGACTGGATGTCTGTCATGAGTGTACGTTATGATGTCTCGTATAAAGTGTGTGTGCTGGTGGATGTTTCTGTCGAGAAATAGGATGGAAGACTGGCTGTCTTTGTCATGAGTGTACTTTATAATGTCTCGTATAAAGTGTGTGTGCTGGTGGATGTTTCTGTCGAGAGATGGGATGGAAGACTGGCTGTCTTTGTCATGAGTGTACTTTATAATGTCTCGTATAAAGTGTGTGTGCTGGTGGATGATTCTGTCGAGAGATAGAATGGAAGATTGTCTTTGTCATGAGTGTACGTTATAATGTCTCGTATAAAGTGTGTGTATTGGTGGATGTTTCTGTCGAGAGGTAGGGTGGAAGACTGGCTGTCTTTGTCATGAGTGTACTTTATAATGTCTCGTATAAAGTGTGTGTGCTGGTGGATGTTTCTGTCGAGAGATAGGATGGAAGACTGGCAGTCTTTGTCATGAGTGTACGTTATGATGTCTCGTATAAAGTGTGTGTGCTGGTGGATGTTTCTGTCGAGAGGTAGGGTGGAAGACTGGCTGTCTTTGTCATGAGTGTACGTTATAATGTCTCGTATAAAGTGTGTGAGCTGGTGGATGTTTCTGTCGAGAGGTAGGTTGGAAGACTGGCTGTCTTTGTCATGAGTGTACGTTATGATGTCTCGTATAAAGTGTGTGTGCTGGTGGATGTTTCTGTCGAGAGGTAGGGTGGAAGACTGGCTGTCTTTGTCATGAGTGTACGTTATAATGTCTCGTATAAAGTGTGTGAGCTGGTGGATGTTTCTGTCGAGAGGTAGGTTGGAAGACTGGCTGTCTTTGTCATGAGTTTACGTTATGATGTCTCGTATAAAGTGTGTGTGCTGGTGGATGTTTCTGTCGAGAGGTAGGTTGGAAGACTGGCTGTCTTTGTCATGAGTGTACTTTATAATGTCTCGTATAAAGTGTGTGTGTTGGTGGATGTTTCTGTCGAGAGATAGGATGGAAGACTGGCTGTCTGTCATGAGTGTACGTTATGATGTCTCGTATAAAGTGTGTGTGCTGGTGAATGTTTCTGTCGAGAGGTAGGGTGGAAGACTGGCTGTCTTTGTTATGGGTGTACTTTATAATGTCTCGTATAGAGTGTGTGTGCCTGTTGGATGTTTCTGTCGAGAGATAGGATGGAAGACCGTCTTTGTCATGAGGGTACTTTATAATGTCTCGTATAAAGTGTGTGTGCTGGTGAATGTTTCTGTCGAGAGGTAGGGTGGAAGACTGGCTGTCTTTGTCATGAGTGTACGTTATAATGTCTCGTATAAAGTGTGTGTGCTGATGGATGTTTCTGTCGAGAGATAGGATGGAAGACTGGCTGTCTATGTCATGAGTGTACTTTATAATGTCTCGTATAAAGTGTGTGTGCTGGTGAATGTTTCTGTCGAGAGGTAGGTTGGAAGACTGGCTGTCTGTCATGAGTGTACTTTATAATGTCTCGTATAAAGTGTGTGTGCTGGTGGATGTTTCTGTCGAGAGATAGGATGGAAGACTGGCTGTCTTTGTCATGAGTGTACGTTATAATGTCTCGTATAAAGTGTGTGCGCTAGTGGATGTTTCTGTCGAGAGATAGGGTGGAAGACTGGCTGTCTTTGTTATGAGTGTACTTTATAATGTCTCGTATAAAGTGTGTGTGCTGGTGGATGTTTCTGTCGAGAGATAGAATGGAAGATTGTCTTTGTCATGAGTGTACGTTATAATGTCTCGTATAAAGTGTGTGTTGGTGGATGTTTCTGTCGAGAGATAGGATGGAAGACTGGCTGTCTTTGTCAAGAGTGTACGTTATAATGTCTCGTATAAAGTGTGTGTGTTGGTGGATGTTTCTGTCGAGAGGTAGGGTGGAAGACTGACTGTCTTTGTCATGAGTGTACTTTATAATGTCTCGTATAAAGTGTGTGTGTTGGTGGATGTTTCTGTCGAGAGGTAGGGTGGAAGATTGTCTTTGTCATGAGTGTACGTTATAATGTCTCGTATAAAGTGTGTGTGTTGGTGGATGTTTCTGTCGAGAGGTAGGGTGGAAGACTGGCTGTCTTTGTTATGAGTGTACGTTATAATGTCTCGTATAAAGTGTGTGTGTTTGTGGATGTTTCTGTCGAGAGATAGGGTGGAAGACTGGCTGTCTTTGTCATGAGTGTACGTTATAATGTCTCGTATAAAGTGTGTGTGTTTGTGGATGTTTCTGTCGAGAGGTAGGGTGGAAGACTGACTGTCTTTGTCATGAGTGTACTTTATAATGTCTCGTATAAAGTGTGTGTGTTGGTGGATGTTTCTGTCGAGAGGTAGGGTGGAAGACTGGCTGTCTTTGTTATGAGTTTACGTTATAATGTCTCGTATAAAGTGTGTGTGTTGGTGGATGTTTCTGTCGAGAGTAGGGTGGAAGACTGACTGTCTTTGTCATGAGTGTACTTTATAATGTCTCGTATAAAGTGTGTGTGTTGGTGGATGTTTCTGTCGAGAGGTAGGGTGGAAGACTGGCTGTCTTTGTTATGAGTTTACGTTATAATGTCTCGTATAAAGTGTGTGTGCTGATGGATGTTTCTTTCGAGAGATAGGATGGAAGACTGGCTGTCTATGTCATGAGTGTACTTTATAATGTCTCGTATAGAGTGTGTGTGCTAGTGGATGTTTCTGTCGAGAGATAGGATGGAAGACTTGGCTGTCTTTGTCATGAGTGTACTTTATAATGTCTCGTATAAAGTGTGTGTGCTGGTGGATGTTTCTGTCGAGAGATAGGATGGAAGACTGGCTGTCTTTGTCATGAGTGTACTTTATAATGTCTCGTATAAAGTGTGTGTGCTGGTGGATGTTTCTGTCGAGAGATAGAATGGAAGATTGTCTTTGTCATGAGTGTACTTTATAATGTCTCGTATAAAGTGTGTGTGCTGGTGAATGTTTCTGTCGAGAGGTAGGTTGGAAGACTGGATGTCTGTCATGAGTGTACGTTATGATGTCTCGTATAAAGTGTGTGTGCTGGTGGATGTTTCTGTCGAGAAATAGGATGGAAGACTGGCTGTCTTTGTCATGAGTGTACTTTATAATGTCTCGTATAAAGTGTGTGTGCTGGTGGATGTTTCTGTCGAGAGATGGGATGGAAGACTGGCTGTCTTTGTCATGAGTGTACTTTATAATGTCTCGTATAAAGTGTGTGTGCTGGTGGATGATTCTGTCGAGAGATAGAATGGAAGATTGTCTTTGTCATGAGTGTACGTTATAATGTCTCGTATAAAGTGTGTGTATTGGTGGATGTTTCTGTCGAGAGGTAGGGTGGAAGACTGGCTGTCTTTGTCATGAGTGTACTTTATAATGTCTCGTATAAAGTGTGTGTGCTGGTGGATGTTTCTGTCGAGAGATAGGATGGAAGACTGGCAGTCTTTGTCATGAGTGTACGTTATGATGTCTCGTATAAAGTGTGTGTGCTGGTGGATGTTTCTGTCGAGAGGTAGGGTGGAAGACTGGCTGTCTTTGTCATGAGTGTACGTTATAATGTCTCGTATAAAGTGTGTGAGCTGGTGGATGTTTCTGTCGAGAGGTAGGTTGGAAGACTGGCTGTCTTTGTCATGAGTGTACGTTATGATGTCTCGTATAAAGTGTGTGTGCTGGTGGATGTTTCTGTCGAGAGGTAGGGTGGAAGACTGGCTGTCTTTGTCATGAGTGTACGTTATAATGTCTCGTATAAAGTGTGTGAGCTGGTGGATGTTTCTGTCGAGAGGTAGGTTGGAAGACTGGCTGTCTTTGTCATGAGTGTACGTTATGATGTCTCGTATAAAGTGTGTGTGCTGGTGGATGTTTCTGTCGAGAGGTAGGTTGGAAGACTGGCTGTCTTTGTCATGAGTGTACTTTATAATGTCTCGTATAAAGTGTGTGTGTTGGTGGATGTTTCTGTCGAGAGATAGGATGGAAGACTGGCTGTCTGTCATGAGTGTACGTTATGATGTCTCGTATAAAGTGTGTGTGCTGGTGAATGTTTCTGTCGAGAGGTAGGTTGGAAGACTGGCTGTCTTTGTCATGAGTGTACTTTATAATGTCTCGTATAAAGTGTGTGTGTTGGTGGATGTTTCTGTCGAGAAATAGGATGGAAGACTGGCTGTCTGTCATGAGTGTACTTTATAATGTCTCGTATAAAGTGTGTGAGCTGGTGGATGTTTCTGTCGAGAGGTAGGTTGGAAGACTGGCTGTCTTTGTCATGAGTGTACTTTATAATGTCTCGTATAAAGTGTGTGTGTTGGTGGATGTTTCTGTCGAGAAATAGGATGGAAGACTGGCTGTCTGTCATGAGTGTACTTTATAATGTCTCGTATAAAGTGTGTGAGCTGGTGGATGTTTCTGTCGAGAGGTAGGTTGGAAGACTGGCTGTCTGTCATGAGTGTACTTTATAATGTCTCGTATAAAGTGTGTGAGCTGGTGGATGTTTCTGTCGAGAGATAGGTTGGAAGACTGGCTGTCTTTGTCATGAGTGTACTTTATAGTGTCTCGTATAAAGTGTGTGTGCTGGTGGATGATTCTGTCGAGAGATAGAATGGAAGATTGTCTTTGTCATGAGTGTACGTTATAATGTCTCGTATAAAGTGTGTGTATTGGTGGATGTTTCTGTCGAGAGGTAGGTTGGAAGACTGGCTGTCTGTCATGAGTGTACTTTATAATGTCTCGTATAAAGTGTGTGTGTTGGTGGATGTTTCTGTCGAGAGATAGGATGGAAGGCTGACTGTCTTTGTCATGAGTGTACTTTATAATGTCTCGTATAGAGTGTGTGTGCCTGTTGGATGATTCTGTCGAGAGATAGGATGGAAGACTGGCTGTCTTTGTCATGAGTGTACGTTATAATGTCTCGTATAAAGTGTGTGTGCTGGTGGATGTTTCTGTCGAGAGATAGGATGGAAGACTGGCTGTCTTTGTCATGAGTGTACTTTATAATGTCTCGTATAAAGTGTGTGAGCTGGTGGATGTTTCTGTCGAGGGACAGGATGGAAGACTGGCTGTCTTTGTCATGAGTGTACGTTATAATGTCTCGTATAAAGTGTGTGAGCTGGTGGATGTTTCTGTCGAGAGGTAGGTTGGAAGACTGGCTGCCTTTGTCATGAGTGTACGTTATAATGTCTCGTATAAAGTGTGTGTGCTGGTGGATGTTTCTGTCGAGAGATAGGATGGAAGACTGGCTGTCTTTGTCATGAGTGTACTTTATAATGTCTCGTATAAAGTGTGTGTGCTAGTGGATGTTTCTGTCGAGAGATAGAATGGAAGATTGTCTTTGTCATGAGTGTACTTTATAATGTCTCGTATAAAGTGTGTGTGCTGGTGAATGTTTCTGTCGAGAGGTAGGTTGGAAGACTGGCTGTCTGTCATGAGTGTACGTTATGATGTCTCGTATAAAGTGTGTGTGCTGGTGGATGTTTCTGTCGAGAGATAGGATGGAAGACTGGCTGTCTTTTTCATGAGTGTACTTTATAATGTCTCGTATAAAATGTGTGTGCTGGTGGATGTTTCTGTCGAGAGATAGGATGGAAGACTGACTGTCTTTGTTATGAGTGTACGTTATAATGTCTCGTATAAAATGTGTGTGCTGGTGGATGTTTCTGCCCTGTACACTGCACTGTTGGTCTTTGTGAAATAGTATTGCCAAGAAAGGTTTGAGTTTGTTTGTTAATGCTTTTGTCAGAATCATGTAGTCTGTGTTAAGTAGTGAAATGGGTCTGCAGTTTTTAGGAAGTGATTTGTCTGTGTTGTCTTTGCGGAGCAAAGTTAAGTAAGACATGTTTAGGCTTGGAGGAAGTTGTTTCTTTTTGAGTGAGTCTGTGTACATTCTGAGAAGAAGAGGGCCTAAGAGATGGAAGAAATGTTGGAAGAATTCTGTTGTGAGACCGTTAGGTCCCGGAGATTTGTTCTTTTGCATTGCTTATACTGTGTTTGTATGTCAGCTAATGTGAGTTCAAGTTTTTCCCTTTCAGCGTCTGGTAGTTTCCTTGTGTATTGTATGAATTTGTCTTTGTTTTTTTTTTATTGTGTGTTACTTTCCGTATAGAGGTTCTTGTAGTAGTTTTCGAATGTTTTCGTTATATTTGAAGTGTCAGTCTGTGTGTTGCCGTCTACGTCTTATATTTTCCCTATTTGTTTGTTTCGTTGTATGGTCTGTTCTATTGCCATGTACTGTTTTCTTGGAATTTCCTGTGTGATTGTCTTTAAGCCTGTGCGAAGCAGTGCTCCGTGAAATATATGATGTCTGTGCTGTTCCAACTCCTCTAGTGTGGGGATATTGGGTGCATGTCTGTCTATTTGCTTTGTTAATTCGATGGCATCTTCTAGAAATTACTCTTGTCTTAGTTTGTCTTTGTTTATCCGTAGTGCTAGAATCTGTGTTCTTTCCCGTATAGTGTTTTTGAGGAGTTCCCAATGTTGCTGTATATCGTCTGTGTCTTTGTCGTCAGTGTATAACTGGATAATTTATTTAATATGTTCTGTATATGTTCTGCAGTAGGGTGTTGTTGAATTTCCAGTGAGGTGACCTCCTGGAATGAGTGTTTGTGTGTGCGATGTTAATGGTTGCAATGGCTGCCTTGTGGTCTGTAAACTGGAGTGTGTTTGTGATATGTCTGGCCTGGCTGATGAAGTGAGTGGACGGGAACGTAAATCCTGTCTAGCCGTGTTTACATGTTGTGGGAGTGGTTTTTTGTGTGTGAGCTCCATGCCGTGTGGGTGCTTGTGTCTGTAAGCATCCGCCAAACGGTGTGTCTATTATCGACTGTAAAATCTCCAGATGGTGATTGTCTTCTTTATTTGCTCTTCTTATCTGATTCCTAACCTCTCCTCCCACGATGTCCCGTCAGGACGCAGTTAAAGTCTCCCCCTAAAATAATATTTTATCCCCTGTATGAGTCCGTCATAAAAGATAGGTTGCTGACCGTAATGTGGTGGTGCGTGTATGCAAACTATGGTGTATGTGTGTTTGTCGTCGTCTTTTACTTGAACTATAGCTGTCTTGCCGTCGCTATCCCTGTCTTTCCTAATGATCATCGACCTGTCTGATGTTTTTAGAACTGCAACTTCTGAACCTGTTTTGTTTGTAGCCGTGTTGTGATGCGGTATGTGTGGTCGTCTGTGTGTGTTTGTGGCTAGGCTGAAGCACGCGCGCAAGCCTAGTCGTGTTGTGATGCGGTATGTGTGGTCGTCTGTGTGTGTTTGTGGCTAGGCTGAAGCACGCGCGCAAACCTAGCCGTGTTGTGATGCGGTATGTGTGGTCGTCTGTGTGTGTTTGTGGCTAGGCTGAAGCACGCGCGCAAGCCTAGTCGTGTTGTGATGCGGTATGTGTGGTCGTCTGTGTGTGTTTGTTTCCTGTTGTAAAATGAAGTCTGGCTTGTGTTTGTGTGGGAGTGTTACAATTACAGATAACATTATGGATCCACTTCTACAAAATACGATGAAGATGATGTCATTAGGTAGGACACACACTGCAGAAGCCATTGGGAATATTACTCGACATGCATTTTTTGGGAATCCCCAAGAAAGAAGACAAATAATCTTATAAGAATGCATGTACAAATGTTACATAGTATTTTGAGGCACGTATCGTTCTAAAACAACCAATTTAAATACAAGAACATATTCTACCGTTGAATTGTTGATGAAAATATTAATATAAGCCTTAGCAATTTTTTTTCCTGTAGTAGTAGTAATACTTTAGTAGAGGATTTTATTTACAAATTTTGTTGTTTAAATATAAACATTTTAGAACAATTTCGTATTTATTTTGCCCTGAAATTGGGCATGAAGTTAGTATCATTGATACTCTAGGTGGTACTCGGAGTCGCTGAAGTAGGGTGGCTGGTTATGTTCGTCATCGAAATCTAAGCCGTCCAACCCCGTTTCGCAGGTTGTGTTTGTCCATCGTTGTTCTTCCGTCAGTGTAGATTCGTGTGTGGGTTTTGGGTTGTTATTCTTTGTTTCTGTGAGTTTTTTGCTTCCAAGTTCATCATATGTTTCTGTTGATGTGACCGTCTTGGCTTTTGTTCTGGGCCTCTGTTGCTGCGTTGTTTCGTTCGTTATTTGTTCCATCTTCTTTTGTTTTGAGCTGCGTTTCATTTTTGTAGGTGGTGGAAATGTGTCGTTGACTGATGCTTCTCCGGTGGTTGTCTTTAGATCGTTGGTCTGTACTGCTGTGCTCGGTGTGTCTATAATGACTGGTTCCTCGACTGTCGTCTGCCATCTCAGGCCTGACTTCTTGGGGCGTCGGTTTTCCCAGTGTGTGTCGAGTCCACAGTGAGAACATCGTGTTCTCCTGCCTGGCAGGGTAACGAAGACCTTGAGCGTTTCGGCAATTTTCCCGTTTAGCCTTACTTTTATATAATACGGTATCTGCACACATGTAACAGGTTTGTACAAGAAAGTCCACCTATCTGCTTCCTAAGTGTCTTGTTTGACCTGGACCTCCTTGTTCCCGGTCATTTCGGATACAATCCCTTTGACTTGTTTGTTTTCCAACATTGGCGGCATCCAGTGGATGCATCCTCTTGACTGCTCTTTCTCTTGATGACTTATCTCTATTGTGACGTTTGGTTCTGTTAACTTGATCGTTTTGTCTCCGAACTCCTGGTATTTCTGTTCATAGGCGTCGGGTTTTAGCGTAAAGAACCACTTCCTTGTAGCACTGAAGCGGTACGAGGTACTTATTCCGTTGGGCATACCCCCGGCGGGGCATAGGAGGATGCTCGTCATCTTGGAGACGGTGATTTTGGAGGCGTCTTGACCGTTGGTATTAGCCATGAATGTGTCTTTCTTGTGCTTCTAATCTATGTCATAGGTTGGGAGTTCCCACTTAGCTGACAACTTTGGAGGCGTCTTGACCGTTGGTATTAGCCATGAAAGTGTTTTTCTTGTGCTTCTCGTCTATGTCGTAGGTTGGGAGTTCCCACTTAGCTGACGACTTTGGAGGCGTCTGGACCACTGATATTAGCCATGAAAGTGTTTTTCTTGTGCTTCTCGTCTATGTCGATGGTTAGGAGTTCCCACTTAGCTGACGAATTTGGAGGCATCTGGACCGCTATTAGCCATAGATGTGTCTTTCTCGTGCTTCTCGTCTATGTCGTAGGTTGGGAGTTCCCACTTAGCTGACGACTTTGGAGGCGTCTGGACCGCTGATATTAGCCATAGATGTGTCTTTCTCGTGCTTCTCGTCTATGTCGATATCGTAGTTTGGGAATTCCCCCTTAGCTGGCGGCTTTAGAGGCATCTGGACCTACTCTGTTCTTGGTCGTTCTTCTGAAATGTACTGGCCATATCATTTCTCTAGCTTTATCCAAATGTAAAACAACTAATAATAGTGTTGTATTTATTAATTAAATTCTTATACCTCGCCTTCAAACAACGAAAATTATTAACGTGCTTCAATATATATTACAAAGACTATTGTATGTGTTACAACGATGTTATTATAGTATGTATTTATTTCTTTCCAGTTGCGACACTCCGTGCCGAGCTGAATTATTACTTTGGTTATCTTCTTTTCTTCGTTGTTACTTCTGTCCAATCCTTGCCGGGCTTAACACCATTCAAATTATATACTCTCCTTAAGGACATCTCCGATTCGTCATCCAGGATTTTCCGCGGTCGAGGCGCCTGTCTTTGGTTACACGCAATTTGAATGCGAGGGATGATTCATGGCCTTCAGCCTGTTTCTATTCTCAAGCTAAACCAACTCTACCCCCTGTGTCAAACCTTCAGCCTGTTTCTATTCTCAAGCTAAACCAACTCTACCCCCTGTGTCAAACCTTCCGCCTGTTTCTATTCTCAAGCTAAACCAACTCTACCCCCTGTGTCAAACCTTCAGCCTGTTTCTATTCTCAAGCTAAACCAACTCTACCCCCTGTGTCAAACCTTCAGCCTGTTTCTATTCTCAAGCTAAACCAACTCTACCCCCTGTGTCAAACCTTCAGCCTGTTTCTATTCTCAAGCTAAACCAACTCTACCCCCTGTGTCAAACCTTCAGCCTGTTTCTATTCTCAAGCTAAACCAACTCTACCCCCTGTGTCAAACCTTCAGCCTGTTTCTATTCTCAAGCTAAACCAACTCTACCCCCTGTGTCAAACATTCAGCCTGTTTCTATTCTCAAGCTAAACCAACTCTACCTCCTGTGTCAAACCTTCAGCCTGTTTCTATTCTCAAGCTAAACCAACTCTACCCCCTGTGTCAAACCTTCAGCCTGTTTCTATTCTCAAGCTAAACCAACTCTACCCCCTGTGTCAAACCTTCAGCCTGTTTCTATTCTCAAGCTAAACCAACTCTACCTCCTGTGTCAAACCTTCAGCCTGTTTCTATTCTCAAGCTAAACCAACTCTACCCCCTGTGTCAAACCTTCAGCCTGTTTCTATTCTCAAGCTAAACCAACTCTACCCCCTGTGTCAAACCTTCCGCCTGTTTCTATTCTCAAGCTAAACCAACTCTACCCCCTGTGTCAAACCTTCAGCCTGTTTCTATTCTCAAGCTAAACCAACTCTACCCCCTGTGTCAAACCTTCAGCCTGTTTCTATTCTCAAGCTAAACCAACTCTACCCCCTGTGTCAAACCTTCAGCCTGTTTCTATTCTCAAGCTAAACCAACTCTACCTCCTGTGTCAAACCTTCAGCCTGTTTCTATTCTCAAGCTAAACCAACTCTACCCCTGTGTCAAACCTTCAGCCTGTTTCTATTCTCAAGCTAAACCAACTCTACCCCCTGTGTCAAACATTCAGCCTGTTTCTATTCTCAAGCTAAACCAACTCTACCTCCTGTGTCAAACCTTCAGCCTGTTTCTATTCTCAAGCTAAACCAACTCTACCCCCTGTGTCAAATCTTCAGCCTGTTTCTATTCTCAAGCTAAACCAACTCTACCTCCTGTGTCAAACCTTCAGCCTGTTTCTATTCTCAAGCTAAACCAACTCTACCCCCTGTGTCAAACCTTCAGCCTGTTTCTATTCTCAAGCTAAACCAACTCTACCTCCTGTGTCAAACCTTCAGCCTGTTTCTATTCTCAAGCTAAACCAACTCTACCCCCTGTGTCAAACCTTCAGCCTGTTTCTATTCTCAAGCTAAACCAACTCTACCCCCTGTGTCAAACCTTCAGCCTGTTTCTATTCTCAAGCTAAACCAACTCTACCCCCTGTGTCAAACCTTCAGCCTGTTTCTATTCTCAAGCTAAACCAACTCTACCTCCTGTGTCAAACCTTCAGCCTGTTTCTATTTTCAAGCTAAACCAACTCTACCTCCTGTGTCAAACCTTCAGCCTGTTTCTATTCTCAAGCTAAACCAACTCTACCCCCTTTGTCAAACCTTCAGCCTGTTTCTATTCTCAAACTAAACCAACTCTTCCTCCTGTGTCAAACCTTCAGCCTGTTTCTATTCTCAAGCTAAACCAACTCTACCCCCTGTGTCAAACCTTCAGCCTGTTTCTATTCTCAAGCTAAACCAACTCTACCTCCTGTGTCAAACCTTCAGCCTGTTTCTATTCTCAAGCTAAACCAACTCTACCCCCTGTGTCAAACCTTCAGCCTGTTTCTATTCTCAAGCTAAACCAACTCTACCCCCTGTGTCAAACCTTCAGCCTGTTTCTATTCTCAAGCTAAACCAACTCTACCCCCTGTGTCAAACCTTCAGCCTGTTTCTATTCTCAAGCTAAACCAACTCTACCTCCTGTGTCAAACCTTCAGCCTGTTTCTATTCTCAAGCTAAACCAACTCTACCCCCTGTGTCAAACCTTCAGCCTGTTTCTATTCTCAAGCTAAACCAACTCTACCCCCTGTGTCAAACCTTCAGCCTGTTTCTATTCTCAAGCTAAACCAACTCTACCTCCTATGTCAAACCTTCAGCCTGTTTCTATTCTCAAGCTAAACCAACTCTACCCCTGTGTCAAACCTTCAGCCTGTTTCTATTCTCAAGCTAAACCAACTCTACCCCCTGTGTCAAACCTTCAGCCTGTTTCTATTCTCAAGCTAAACCAACTCTACCTCCTGTGTCAAACCTTCAGCCTGTTTCTATTCTCAAGCTAAACCAACTCTACCTCCTGTGTCAAACCTTCAGCCTGTTTCTATTCTCAAGCTAAACCAACTCTACATCCTGTGTCAAACCTTCAGCGTGCGTCTATTCTCAGGCTAAACCAACTCTACCTCCTGTGTTAAACCTTCAGCGTGCGTCTATTCTCAGGCTAAACCAACTCTACCTCCTGTGTCAAAACTTCAGCGAGCGTCTATTCTCGAGCTAAACCAACTCTACGTCCTGTGTCAAACCTTCAACGTGCGTCTCTTCTCGAGCTAAACCAACTCTACTTCCTGTGTCAAACCTTCAGAGTGCGTCTCTTCTCGACCTAAATCAACTCTATCTCCAGTGTCAAACCTTCAGAGTGCGTCTCTTGTCGAGCTAAATCAACTCTATCTCCAATGTCAAACCTTCAGCATGCGCCTCTTCTCGAGCTAAACCAACTCTACGTCCTGTGTCAAACCTTCAGAGTGCGTATCTTTTCGAGCTAAACCAACTCTACCTCCTGTGTCAAACCTTCAGAGTGCGTCGCTTCTCGAGCTAAACCAACTCTATCTCAAGTGTCAAACCTTCAGAGTGCGTCTCTTCTCGAGCTAAACAATTTCTCCAGTGTCAAACCTTTAGCATGCTTCTCTTCTCGAGCTAAAACAACTCTACCTCCTGTGTCAAACATTCAGCGTGCGTCGCTTCTCAAACTAAACCAACTCTTCCTCCTGTGTCAAACCTTCAGCCTGTTTCTATTCTCAAGCTAAACCAACTCTACCCCCTGTGTCAAACCTTCAGCCTGTTTCTATTCTGAAGCTAAACCAACTCTACCTCCTGTGTCAAACCTTCAGCCTGTTTCTATTCTCAAGCTAAACCAACTCTACCCCCTGTGTCAAACCTTCAGCCTGTTTCTATTCTCAAGCTAAACCAACTCTACCCCCTGTGTCAAACCTTCAGCCTGTTTCTATTCTCAAGCTAAACCAACTCTACCCCCTGTGTCAAACCTTCAGCCTGTTTCTATTCTCAAGCTAAACCAACTCTACCTCCTGTGTCAAACCTTCAGCCTGTTTCTATTCTCAAGCTAAACCAACTCTACCCCATGTGTCAAACCTTCAGCCTGTTTCTATTCTCAAGCTAAACCAACTCTACCCCCTGTGTCAAACCTTCAGCCTGTTTCTATTCTCAAGCTAAACCAACTCTACCTCCTGTGTCAAACCTTCAGCCTGTTTCTATTCTCAAGCTAAACCAACTCTACCCCCTGTGTCAAACCTTCAGCCTGTTTCTATTCTCAAGCTAAACCAACTCTACCCCCTGTGTCAAACCTTCAGCCTGTTTCTATTCACAAGCTAAACCAACTCTACCTCCTGTGTCAAACCTTCAGCCTGTTTCTATTCTCAAGCTAAACCAACTCTACCCCCTGTGTCAAACCTTCAGCCTGTTTCTATTCTCAAGCTAAACCAACTCTACCCCCTGTGTCAAACCTTCAGCCTGTTTCTATTCTCAAGCTAAACCAACTCTACCTCCTGTGTCAAACCTTCAGCCTGTTTCTATTCTCAAGCTAAACCAACTCTACCCCCTGTGTCAAACCTTCAGCCTGTTTCTATTCTCAAGCTAAACCAACTCTACCTCCTGTGTCAAACCTTCAGCCTGTTTCTATTCTCAAGCTAAACCAACTCTACCTCCTGTGTCAAACCTTCAGCCTGTTTCTATTCTCAAGCTAAACCAACTCTACCTCCTGTGTCAAACCTTCAGCCTGTTTCTATTCTCAAGCTAAACCAACTCTACCTCCTGTGTCAAACCTTCAGCGTGCGTCTATTCTCAGGCTAAACCAACTCTACCTCCTGTGTTAAACCTTCAGCGTGCGTCTATTCTCAGGCTAAACCAACTCTACCTCCTGTGTCAAAACTTCAGCGAGCGTCTATTCTCGAGCTAAACCAACTCTACGTCCTGTGTCAAACCTTCAACGTGCGTCTCTTCTCGAGCTAAACCAACTCTACTTCCTGTGTCAAACCTTCAGAGTGCGTATCTTTTCGAGCTAAACCAACTCTACCTCCTGTGTCAAACCTTCAGAGTGCGTCTCTTCTCGACCTAAATCAACTCTATCTCCAGTGTCAAACCTTCAGAGTGCGTCTCTTGTCGAGCTAAATCAACTCTATCTCCAATGTCAAACCTTCAGCATGCGTCTCTTCTCGAGCTAAACCAACTCTACGTCCTGTGTCAAACCTTCAGAGTGCGTATCTTTTCGAGCTAAACCAACTCTACCTCCTGTGTCAAACCTTCAGAGTGCGTCGCTTCTCGAGCTAAACCAACTCTATCTCAAGTGTCAAACCTTCAGAGTGCGTCTCTTCTCGAGCTAAACAAACTATTTCTCCAGTGTCAAACCTTTAGCATGCTTCTCTTCTCGAGCTAAAACAACTCTACCTCCTGTGTCAAACATTCAGCGTGCGTCGCTTCTCAAGCTAAACCAACTCTACCTCATGTGTCAAACCTTTAGCATGCGTCACTTCTCGAGCTAAACCAACTCTACCTCCTGTGTCAAAGCTTCAGAGTGTGTCTTTTCTCGAGCTAAACCAAATCTACCTCCTGTGTCAAACATTCAGCGTGCGTCTATTCTCAAGCTAAACCAACTCTACCTCATGTGTCAAACCTTTAGCATGCGTCACTTCTCGAGCTAAACCAACTCTACCTCCTGTGTCAAACCTTCAGAGTGCGTATCTTTTCGAGCTAAACCAACTCTACCTCCTGTGTCAAAGCTTCAGAGTGTGTCTTTTCTCGAGCTAAACAAAATCTACCTCCTGTGTCAAACCTTCAACGTTCGTCTCTTCTCGAGCTAAACCATCTCTACCTCCTGTGTCAAACCTTCAGCATGCGTCTCTTCTTGAGCTAAACCAACTCTACCTTCTGTGTCAAACCGTATGTGTGCGTCTATTCTCGAACTTTATTAAAACTATAAAGGTTGATATTGTATCTACGAAGTGAATCAAGTAGCAAAAAAATCACGTTCAATGCTAAGTTATATCTATCTATCTATTGACCTTTCGAGCCGTAACCGGCCCATAGGGCGGAGACCAAGATACACCTTCTCCTATATTAATTTTTTGTTCTAGCAGTTTTCTTTTAAAGATATTTTATCAAATCTCGCCATCTGTCTCTGTTCTGTGCAAGCAGTTCTATCTCATTGAGGGAGCCGATTCCTGCTGCTCTTGCCTCTCTCATCAATGTTCTTCTCAGTGTTTCCCTGGGTCTTTCTCTTTTTCTTTTACCTGTTGTTTCCCATATGAGGGTTTGCTTTGCTATTAGGTTATTATCTCTTCTCATCACATGTCCAACGTATGACCATCGTCTTTTCTTTATTACTGAAGATATTAGTGGTTGATTGGCGATTTCTCTAATTTCCTCGTTTGTTTTGAATTCTTTCCATGCTATGCCAAGTATTTTCCTTAGACATTTATTTTCGAATGCAATCAACTTTGTTTCTATATCTCTTGTTGTTTTCCAGCTTTCACACGCATACGTAAGGGTTGATAATACATTTGATTTGAATAGCCTAAGTTTTGTGTTTGTGCTGAGTTTTGATTTCCACAACTTTTCAAGGCTTCTGAAAGACATTGTTGCTTTAGCTATTCTGATTCTAATTTCTTTACTCGTATCCCCTTCTTAAGTTATATATATATATATATATATATATATATATATATATATATATATATATATATATATATATATATATATATATATACACACACACACACACACACATATATATCATCATGTGCCATACCGGTTGACGTAGGTGATCATGTCCCTCCACAATCTTCTATCTACAGTGCATAGTATCAGTTCTGTTGTTGACTGTTTTCCATGCCATGACACCAAGCTATCCAGTATTTTCTCTTTTTGTCGCCCGCGACCTCTCTTTCCTTTTATTTTGTCAGTTGTAACCATGTATTCCAACTTTCCTCTTCTCATGATGTGCCCAAAAAATGTTGATTGCTTCTTTCTGATGTTTTTTAAGAACTCCCTTTTTGTGTTGGCCTCTTTGAGAACTTCCACATTGGTCTTTTTAGCTGTCCAGGGAACTTTCAACATTCTTCTGAGAAATCCCATCTCTGTAGCTTCTAATCGTCTTTTCATTTGTTTGTCTACTGTCCATGATTCGCTTCCATAGGTCAGAATTGGTTCTATATAGCACCGGTGAACTCTCTTTCTCATTTTTATTGACATAGATTTGTTACAAAAGATATTTTTCATTTCCTGAAATGCCATTTTGGCATGAGCTATTCTGCTTTTTATTTCTGTGGTGCATCTCCCATCTGATGTTATTATTGTGCCCAAGTATTTGAAACGTTGCATTTGTTTCAGATATACATATATATAAATATATATTCAAGTTAACTGATCAAGAATTCAAAATAGCAAGTTATCATGAAAGCTCAAGACAAAGCATGCTCAAGTTGTCGAGACAAGTCAAGTTGATGTAAACAATAAGTTATTTCAGCGCGTCGTGTCACGAGAAACTCCCGAGTATTGCATGACAAACAGAGCACGTTTAAGATTGAAATCGTCAATTGTCAATTAGCGTACGACAAATACAGGTTAACTAGGGAACAGTGTGACATTGTGAGATCGTCGAACTTAAAACGTGTCTGGAGAGACAGTGTGCAATCACGTGACCGTAACCTACTTCTGGCTCTAATAAACATAAACATCGCGTGTGTACTTTCACTTTCCAAGTATCGTCAAGTAAGAAATTCTTACTTAGTTAATTATATTTATGAATTGATTGATTGTCCTTTTGAATTGATTGTTGAAATGGAACTTAATGACTTGTTATTGTTTGCTAGAATACACGCGTTATAAAATAGTATTTAATTGAAATAAATTGTCAAGTTACAAAAAATTAATTGAAATGTGCCCACAGCAAGTAAAATAAACTTTGTTTTCCTTCCAAAGAGACGAATCAAGACCTTTGTAGAATTGAATATGTGTTGTTAGAATATATTAAAATATGAATCGCTTCAATCACATTGTGACAGGGCACAACAAGCAAATCTTAATTACATAATTATATAAAAATGAAATAGAACTAATTCTTGCACATATAGAATCAGCAGTTAGATATTAGCAGACGATAGAAAACGTGTTTACAGGCAAGTCAATCGATCGAAGTGTGAAATTATATTAGTACTAAAGATGACATAATAGAACATGGCAACAGCCTTAGATCCTGGCAATGAAGAGATGAGACTAGCAACTGAAACAGTAGATGAATTGAGGATAGCAATGAACCATCAAAATATTAACAATAGTATTGCCACGTTCAATCGGAGAACCATCGAAATTTAGAGAATGGATAGAAAATATAGAAACAATTTAGCTTACTTAACGACAAATAAAGAACTAAGGAATATAGCATTTCAGACCAGTTCAGAGGAAGTGCCTGCGTTCATAAGAAGGTTAGAATCAGTACCCGAGGAAAACGTGGGAGAGTGCGAAACAGATATAAACATTTGAGGTATGCAGAAGAAAGAAGTCCACAAGATTTATTTACAAAATTACACAAGATGAAGCAAAAAGAAGGGGAAGCCGTGTGTACGTATGGAGACAGATTAATTAGTTTAGCGAGAAGTTCATTTGCGCGGTGTAAGGTGTAAGGAATGAGGATATCCAAATGCAGATAACTATTTTTATTGAAGAGTTAAACAACAGGAGGTTAAGATTGTATTTGCTGAGAAAGGAGCTGAAGACAATCAATAAACCATTGGATTTACCAATTAAAGATGAAAACTACTTGAAAAGATGTGCGATTGAAGACAAGCCCAACCATTCCAAGGTGCAAAAGACATGCGGAAACCAGGAATATAGGTCCAGCAAGAGAATTGAGTGACCCACCAATGGGGATAGATTAAGACAGACATGAGGAAACCAGGAATATAGGTCTAACAAGAGAATTGAGTGATCCACCAATGGGGATAGATTAAGACAGACATGAGGAAACCAGGAATATAGGTCTAACAAGAGAATTGAGTGATCCACTAATGGGGATAGATTAAGACAGACATGAGGAAACCAGAAATATGGGTCCAACAGCCTCCTGTAGCCTTATTTTTTTTGTCTGTTGTCCTATGATTCACATGTAACAGGTTTGAAACGATGTTAGGCAATGACAATGGTATGAATATTGGTAATGGTATGATAGGTCAATGAAAATGACCTGCCAGCACCATTTGAACAGCCTATAATAACAGTCCACTGTAGCACACCGTTTATGACAACAGCGTTCTTTCTTTGCTGTGTCGATAGTACGTGCACACGCCCCGTGAGGGCTACTGTTACTGGCCAGGCGATGATATGATAACGTTGACAAGGTACAAAAACGTGCAGCGGTGAACGTGCGCTCACCTCTCCGTCTCAGCTGTCAGGTTCTTACGTCCTCAACTAGTCTATCTATCTATTGACCTTTCGAGCCGTAACCGGCCCATAGGGCGTAGACCAAGATACACCTTCTCCTATATGAATTTTTGTTCTAGCAGTTTTCTTTAAAGATATTTTATCAAATCTCGCCATCTGTCTCTGTTCTGTGCAAGCAGTTCTATCTCATTGAGGGAGCCGATTCCTGCTGCTCTTGCCTCTCTCATCAATGTTCTTCTCAGTGTCTCCCTGGGTCTTCCTCTTTTTCTTTTACCTGTTGTTTCCCATATGAGGGCTTGCTTTGCTATTCGATTATTATCTCTTCTCATCACATGTCCAACGTATGACCATCGTCTTTTCTTTATTACTGAAGATATTAGTGGTTGATTGGCGATTTCTCTAATTTCCTCGTTTGTTTTGAATTCGTTCCATTCTATACCAAGTATTTTCCTTAGACATTTATTTTCGAATGCGTTCAACTTTGTTTCTATATCTCTTGTTGTTTTCCAGCTTTCACACGCATACGTAAGGGTTGATAGTACATTTGATTTGAATAGCCTAAGTTTTGTGTTTGTGCTAATGAGTTTTGATTTCCACAACTTTTCAAGGCTTCTGAAAGACATTGCTGCTTTAGCCAGTCTGATTCTAATTTCTTTGCTCGTATCCCCTTCTCGATCAATGTGACTTCCAAGATAGATGAAGTGATCGATCTCTTCTACTGGTTTGTTTTCCATGTATATTTTGTCACTTGTTGGAATTAAACTTTTCATGACTTTAGTCTTTTCATGATTGACCTCAAGCCCAATTTTGCTGGCTATTGATGATAGTTCATTTGTGTTTTCCTGCATCGTTTTTATCTGATTGCTGATGAGAACTATGTCATCAGCAAAGTCCAGGTCCTCCAAATGGTCTCCTTGTATCCATTCGATGCCTTTATTACCAGTGCAGCATTTCTTCATTATGAAGTCCATAACAATTCCAAATAACAAGGGCGATAAAATACATCCTTGTTTAACCCCAGTTTCTATTGGGAAACATTCGCTCAGTCCTTCCTCTGTTCGAACTGCACATGTGTAACCATCATACATGTCTTTGATAATATTTATGATTTTTGATGGTAAGCCATATTGCTTCAGAATTTTCCACAAAGAATCTCTATGAATACTATCAAATGCTTTTTTGAAGTCGATGAAGTTAAGTACAAAAGGAACTCAACTAGTACTTCGGCTGTAATCTGACTGAACTGTTTTGTTTAATCTCCGTCTTGTATGGGCCGCGACAACTCTCAGTTCGATTCAACGCCTTGACATAGGTAGTGACTGTTATCATTAAATCAATGTTATCAATACATGTCTGCACACTGCTGATTTTGAAAGATCATGTATCTTTATTCCGACAACCCTAACAATGGCAACTATGTACAATTATTCACAGCGGCTAGCGATCACACATCTCGTTCGGCCAGCCATACACCGTATCACAGAATTCACATCTCTACTGGATACTCTCGCTTCTGTGCGTCTGCCTACTCAGGCTTACTTTACTTAATGCTTCAGAAATAGATTATAACGAATTAGACACCATTAATTCTATAAGAGCATATGTCATCAAACATGTCCGAGGATTTACCTGTGCCTATGTCATACAGGGGCACATTCTCGTGTATTTTCACTCCACAGGAAATGTAGGGAACAGAAGTTAAGGGGATAACCATTCATGTCATTTGTGTAAATGGAAGGGCTGCTGTCCCCAGGATCCCCACCTCACTAGGACTGATGCCCTAGGCTAGAGCTGCCTAGCTAGTGGAAACTAGCCCAGATTCAACAGCACACAGACGTGCCGATTGCAATCTCGACACTAAGAACATCGGGTGTTACCCTAGTCCGACCACGCATCTTCCACCCCCCCAATTTTTCTGTTCAAACTTTGACATAATGGGAGGTAGCAAAGCAGTACCCAAAGACTACTGTGTCACGTAGCCGACGTGACACAGTCTGTGTTGCTAGAGCAGGCAACACGGCTTTGCACCTAGGACAAGGTTTATAAGCCTTGCGTCTTAGCCAAAGAGAAAAATTGGGCAGTTGGTTTATAAATATTCACTAGAATTTCATAAACCCGGCCACTGAAAACTACATACAAAATAGTTAATTATATAAATCTCTTGCTATTGTAATTTTTTAAGGGTACCACAATTTTGCATATCATTCTAAAAAAAATATTTTCTACAAAATGTTTATGTTTAAATGTACAAAAACATATTAGGCAATGTGTCTTACAACGCACTAAAATTAAATCTTATCAACCAAAGTGTATGTGCTTTTAATTTATGATGCAACTAAAAAATATTACTTTTATATAGATTTTTAAAAGTATTATTTGCCTTGCTTATTAAGGGAAGCCACTACAAATTCGTAAAGTACAAGTTATTGTTCCTAGGGGTAATTCCTTGTAACTTTTAGACAGTTAATAATATTCTATAAAGCATGAATCATTAGACATGTTCAGCAATGCATATAGATTTAAATTAATATAATAGATAAATGTGCTTCTAAGTTATGTGCAAACTGTATGAAATTAATTTGTTTTTAAATGGTAGCAATTTAAAATTATCAAGTATGCATAAAATTCAATTAGTACTCAAAATGGCGCTATATTAAACAATATATTAATCATTAAACATGTTTAGCAATGCATATAGACTAAAATTAATGTGATAAATAAATGTGCTTATAAGTTTTGTGCAAATTATATGAAATTAATTTATTTATAAATTGTAGGATTTTAAAATTATCCAGTATCCATACAATTCAAATAGAACTCCTCGATTTATTTCAAGATGGTAGTATGTATAAGTAAACAAGATATTTCATTTTCGTCTTATCCCCACAAAATGCAAGGTAGATGGTCAAAATCAAATATTTTCAGAAATATAGAGGCCATATCATTTCAGGTTCTCTAACAAAACAACTTAGAATATCCTTAAGTAGTGACTATAATGAGTCATAATAAAAATGATGGACAGTTTTAGTTACTTCAACTTCAATTTTAAACTGAAAATGAAAAATAATTTTACAAAATTAAGCTTGCGGCAGATAAAAATTATATATTAATACGATTATAATGTCATTCTAATATTACAAATAATAATAATTACTCTAAGTTATTAAACTGTTATTTTAAGTTAATAAAATGAAATGAAATTAGTAATATAATAGCTCTCTCACACACACATTTTGTTTTGCAGTCAAGTTAAGAGAGAAATTCTAGTTAAAATGGATTAGAAGTTGTACCTTATAGACATACTGAATTATAGTTAAAATGTAAATATAAGAGAAACCTTTCTTTAAAAAAAATAAAGATGTAATAATTTTAGTAGAAAACAGTAAATCAAACTGTTCTTTTGTTTGTTGAATAAAACAGACAGTTCTTTAATTTAGTTATTAATTCTAATCTTTCTGTTCGTTTTGTTTTACAGTTTCTCACAACCTTATTTGGTTTGATAATCTTCAGTGGATTGATTTAGGACAACATTATTAAAAATAAAATAAAAATCAAGGTAAGTACTCCATGTGGAGTTTACTGTGATATGGAGAAACTAAAACAGGATATAATCATTATCATTAAGTAGGTAACCATGCCTCTCCACAACATTTGATCTCGAAAGTTATTTATCATTTCTGTTGTTTACTTTCTACCAAGCCATTCTCTTAATTAAGCTGTCTGGTATCTTTTCTCTTTGCTTTCCTCTATCAAATTGTCCATCAATTTTACCCGTTATTGCAATATGTTCCAGCTGTTCACCTCTAATTACATGGCCAACAAAAATGATTGTTTTTTCGTAACTTTGGAAATTAACTCTCTTTTTGCTTTGGCCTCTTTCAAAACGTTTTCATTATCCTTCTTAGCTGTCCGTAATATTCTCAACATTCTTCTGTAAAACCACAATTTTGCAGACTCTAATGATTTTTGTGTCTTTTGTGTCTGTTGTCCTATAGACTATGATTCACATTCATATGTTAGACTGGCTATACATAACATTCAAGAACTCTTTTTCTTGTTTCTATTGTCAAAAATAGATTGCATAGTATCTTGTTATCATGTTAGAAATTATGTGGTAGGACACTCACACTGAATGTAAGATCTAATTTCATGAAATAAAATAACAATTATATTTACATTTGTTTGTATCCTTGTTAGGGTATTATTTAGAAATATTATTTGTTTATTTTATATGCATGATATTATTGATACATTTTCATTTATTTTTTATTTAATATATGATAATAAAAAGTCTGACAACCACAGCAATTGTTTACAAGATGTAGTCCCGAGTAAACAAGTGACTATTTTCATCTTATCTCGAACAAGTGCAGAAGTAAGTTCAAAATCAAATTATATTTTCAGGATGATACACGGCTATATCATTTTAGGTTCTCTTGCAAAATAACTAAGAATATCGACTTGTGTTCAAGTTATTTTTATAAATAAATATGTCACAGTTCTAGATACTTCAATCGTCATAATGAAAGCATATGGGCATTCATTATTATTGTTTATTTGTCATAATTGTCACTTGTAATTTAAAAAAATTAAAATTGAGAAAGTAAAAATTAACATTACAATTATAACATCAATCTTATGTTATTACAATAATTATAATTGTTTGAAAAGCTGCTGGACTCAAGCCACAAAAATTAATGGTTTCTGGTATTTTCCGTTTTCTGACGTTTTAATTATTTTATTTTAATTCTATGTTTAGTAAATTGTTGTGTTTAGTTTGAATTTTGTAATGTAGATTGGTATTTTATGTTTAAACTGAAGGATTAATTTGATACTCGATCCAGTCATCATAAGTTACGATCGTCTCCAGTTGATTTGAATTTCTTGTGAAATTTGGTGTCAAAAGTTATCTTCTTTCTTTCATTTTCTCAAAATAATATAGCGTCCCAAATTATTTCTGTTTGGATTAACATCCCCGTGCACTTTATTCAGCTGCTCTCGAATCTTTCATAGAAGACCCCTGGGTCTGGAATAGATAAGAACTAAACCTAACCCTAAATTTTGTTGAAAAAATAAAATTAAATTCACAAAAATTAGAAACAAATTTATAATTCAAGTTTAATATGTCGGGTCGGTGAGGGGGAGATCACTCGTTTAGAAGAAATAATTTAGGACACTAAACACGACGTTTACCTTTTTTTTATATATGGTAACACTAATACAATAGTAATTTGATTAAGAGTATCTATAATTAAATTCCCAATAAGTCTTCTACACGGCCACTAAGTGTCTCATTTCTGGCTGTGCCCAACTGAACTCCCATTTCCATCATCCGAAGAAGTGATGTGGATCTGTGTTTGTCGAAGTCATGTGCTCTTCCCACATCTCGGAGGGCATTGATGATGTCCGTCCGATCCATTGGTTGCTCTTCCTCAACGACAGCGCAGCTAGCCAACCTGTCCGCCCTTTCATTTCCCTGTACTCCCGCATGTCCAGGGACATAGACAAAGGTGACCTTACGTATTTTGGATTTCTGCAACGACTCTACCCATTGCATGTGTTTAGAGCAAATATAAAGTAGTCATATAGATTATTATAGTATATAGTTGTAAAATAAGTAAATGTAAAGTTGTCATATAGGATATTATAATATAGTTGTAAAATAAATAAATATAAAGTAGTCATATAGATTAATATTTTTTTTTATCCCACCAGCTTTCACCTCTGACGAAGTCCCTAGAGATTAGGAACTGAATTTTGCGTGTTAATCCATTTTTCCCTGACAGCCGTGTGCACAGGGATCCATTGCCACACAGGTAGGTAACTCCATCTTCGGAGGTATTCATATATTTATTTCGTCCATGAGTAATTGGCGTTTCAATTCGGGCCTCACTGCTGAGACCAGGGTGGTTGCCGCAGATAAATAAAAATCCCAACTGACGCAGTCAAGATTTAAATCCACAACCTCTCTGTCTCGAGGCCGGCGTCTTGCCTTGAGACCAACCAGTACCCCATAAATTATTATAACAACACATATGATTTGCTGGGTCATACTCAGTCATTTTATTTCTGAAAATGAAACCCAAAAATTTATATGAATTCTGTCATTACATGGAGCCTCTGTGGCTGAGTGGTTAGTGCCCTTCCTGATAAGGGCATGGGTTCGATCCGCAGAAGGAGTAGAATATTTTTAATTATTTTTTTATTTGACCGACAAGGCTCCTGGATTCACTCAGCCTCTAGCAATGGGTAGCAGAGATTATTCTGGGAAGTAAAGGTGGCCTTGTGTTATACCGACCACATCACCTGAAAATGTGCCGTGGTCATATAAAAATATTGTCACTAAAACCAAATTCTCCATACTTCTAGCAAAGCAAGGGAGGGAAATTAAACAAACAGTATATTTTATTGTAGAGTATAGACTATAATAGATAATAGGCCGTATAATATGCTGGGTCATAATCAATCCTTTTTATTGAATCAGAACTCTATCATTACTTCTGATAAAACGAGACCATCACAACATACCAGACCTATGTTTCTGTCCATCATAAAACTGTACCTGGCACCGCAGATGAATGCATTTGTCTTTACTTTAAAATAAATAAAATACTGCTCATTTTGAGAGGGATGTAAACAATAATTCTTGTCATAACTTTTCTCAGTTGTATCCCTTCTGTCGGTTTTATTCTTTAAATGTTTCCTTTGTTCAGGAAAATATTGTAAGTTGTGATTTTGAGACTAGTCTTGCGTTTTCATAACTTTGGCATCAGGTGGAAAGTGGTACCCACCCAATCAGCAAATCAACTAAAATATCAATGACAAACAGCTGTGAAAATTGTGGGCACTAGCATGACTTGAAGTGCGGAGGGTATCTATTATTTTTCTTATTACTCTTTCAAATTTTTGTTACAGGTACACACTTACAACCATCTAGTATGGATATGACATGGATCATGGAGTCAAACTCTGAGCTGAGAGATGATTCTAAATATGATACCTTATGTGCTGAGATCTCAGAGAATAAGGATACGACCTTCAAGTCTGTGAGGTTTAGTGACGTGGAAACAGTGGAGAGGGGACTACATGAATGAGTTGACGTCAACATTAAACATGTTGGTAAGTCTTGAACAGATCCTGTCCTATCCATGGAATCATTGTAGTGGGGTTTTTCGCATCCATTCCACCAGTCAAAAAGTAGACTTAATACAAGGATACCATGGGGCATAGGTCTTCAACAAACACTTACCAAGCCGTCATATTTCTTACCATTCTCTTAAGGTTGTTCCATGTCTTCTCCATAATCCTCTGCCTTTCAGCTTCCTGTGCCAGCTTTGACGGCCTCAGCCATGACCGATCATATCTGACGCCATGAGCCAGCTATGATTCCCTCAGCTGTGACCGATCAGATCTGACACCATGAGCCAGCTGTGATTCCCTCAGCCGTGACCGATCAGATCTGACACCACAAGAGAGCTATGATTCCTTCAGCCATGACCGATCAGATCTGCCACCAAAAGCCAACTGTGATTTCCTCAGCCAAGACTGATCAGATCTGACACCATGAGCCACCTGTGACAGCTTCAGTCATGACCAATCAGATCTGACACCATGAGCCAGCTGTTACAGCCTCAGTCATGACTGATCAGATCAGACACCATACAACATTATAACTCAGTAGATGTTCAGCTGTAAAAGGTTTTATGCATTAAAACTTTACCAGTAAAACACCTGTACAAATTTGCTCCTCTGACATGTCTCCACCACAAAGTGGTAGAGGGGCCTGTATGCCAATATCCCCAAGAGCTGTTCTAGTGGTAGAGGGGCCTGTTGGCCAATATCCCCAAGAGCTGTTCTAGTGGTAGAGGGGCCTGTATGCCAATATCCCCAAGAGCTGTTCTAGTGGTAAAGGGGCCTGTATGCCATTATCCCCAAGAGCTGTTCAAGTGGTAGCAGTGCAACCAAGAGATCACCCAAGCTGGACAGGTCAAAGAGCTGGAGCAAGGAAAAGCGAGACACAAACAAAATGAAATCGGATGCACTGGGCTACATGCCTAACATAACAGTACAAGGTAACTCTCACCATGATGAAACTCCCTGTACAGGTCAAGTCACAATGACACAAATGAAGCTCTTCCCATGATAAAAATTCAGAAGTTTCTAACTTATATTCAGGATTGCTGTCTATGCAGCTTTCATTATCTTTCCCCGCATTTCCGCTATAAAAATAGTTATTGTTTATGTAACGCCGCTGACATTGCAGTGTCAGTTGTTTCAGTTTATCTCACAAATTTACTAAAATAACAATTGCCATCCTTATAACCCAGTATTTATGACCCTCGCTTTTACCAGTGCTGCGAACACAAAAATATAGTTCAACTTCCAAGACAAATTTAACAAAATTGAAACCATAAAAAAAGAAATGATGGCTTTCACTTTTACTCACAGAAATTATCCAATTATATTATTGTATAAACAAATATAGGTGTTCAATGTTAATATGAGTGATTAAATGTCGTGAATTAAGCGGATCGCAAAATATTATTAAATCAGTTATGGTCACCAGCGTGGCGAGCACAATAGCATAAAAAGTAAAAAAATAAAGGTTCCTCCATGTCTTGCTAGATGTATCAGGAATATGGTGTTAGTACCACTTTTTTTATGACCACAGCACATTTTTGGGCGATGTGGTCGGTATCCTGCCAGGCCGCCTTTACTTCCCAGAAAATTCTCTGGTATCCTTATTTAGAGGCTGGGTGACCCACAGAGCCTTGTCAGTCCAAAATAAAATTTGCCACTACTGGGATCAAACCTGGTCCATTCTGGTCAATAATTGAGCACACTAACCACTCAGCCACCAAGGCTACACAAAAACATAGACCTACTCCAAATACGGGAGCCACGATAGCTCAGTGATTAGTGAACTGGACTACAAAGGACAAGAGGTAGGGTTCGATCTCAACCAATGGCTTCCGGGTTCACCCAGCCTTAAATGGGTACCGGATTTTTTTCTGTGAAAGTAAAGCGGCACGGGCGTAATACTGACCACATTACCCCAAAAATAATGTGCTGAAAGTCTGTAAAATTTATGGTCGCTAACACCATATTCCCTTTACGCCACTTGGCATGACGGGGGCTTTTTACTTTCACTTACTCCAAATACAAATTTATCAAAATTGAAATGGCCAAAAAAATTATGACTTTCACTTCTACCCATAGAAATGATGAAATATAGGTGTTCAGTGTTAATAAGTGAGATAAAATTGTGTGAATTAGGCGGATTGTAATATAAAATATATAGTGGTGGTGCAATTTTTCTGGGAGTGGAAGGCTAGACAAACATTCTGGTCAGACATTGTAGGAGGGAATTCTGTATTTGACGTCACGGCTGAATAAAACTATGGTAGAGGTTTTAAAATTCAGGCATTCAGATGTGGACAGTTTATCACTCGCAAATTTTTTCTTCTATTGATTCTGGCACATGTAGTCAGCTGTGGGTTGCTGACCGTACTTAGGTCAGTTGCTGGATCAGTGTCTTGGCCCCTGTTGACGAATGTAATGTTGAAGTATTCAAGAAAATGCGATGTGGGTGGGCACCAAGTTTCTCATACGGTAACTGAGTTGAGAGCAGACAGTTCCTGCATCAGGATCAGCAAACAATGGAGCTGATCAAGATCCTACTCCACCCCTCAGTGGTGCTTCTGGAAATAAACTAACCAGTTTGGCTAAGTAAAAAGGGATCAAAGAGGGTAGGCAACCCAGTGCTCAGAAATGCTGTGTTGAGGTCATATGTGTTAGGCTGAAATGCTCCAAATAATACAAGAATGCCCACTTAAACCTAGATTACGAGACCTATCTGTGAGTGATATCATAGACTAAAACTATGATCATAAACAAAGATAATACTCGAAACCTACAAGTGGATATCAAAGTTGAAGGAATACACCTGGAGGTAGTTCAGAGCTACAACTACCTTGGACATACTATAACCAGCAATGGAAAATATAAAACTCAAATAAACAAAGGAATAGGAATAGCAAACAGTAATTTTAATGCCTTGAAAAGTATGTTAACATCAAAACAAATAACACCAGGGCTATAATAGAATAATTAGGCTAAGAATAGCAAAATGTTATATCTTCTCAATAGTCCTGTTTGGTGCAGAAACACAGACATTAGACAAGAAAACAGAACAGAAAATT
The DNA here is from genome assembly GCA_032433765.1 of Megaustenia siamemsis. Taxonomy (NCBI): domain Eukaryota; kingdom Metazoa; phylum Mollusca; class Gastropoda; order Stylommatophora; family Ariophantidae; genus Megaustenia; species Megaustenia siamemsis. Next base: position 21,635,981 of record JAVIAB010000059.1, on the reverse strand, counting down.
GAAGCCTTTGAAATGTGGATTTATAGAAGTATAATTGGATGAAAAGAGAACAAATGATGTTTTAAAACAACTAAAAATGAAAAGAGAACTACTAAACAATTCAAAGAAGACAAATGAGATTTTGGGGGCAAGTTAAAAGACACACAATCTTACTAAAAGTAATATTGGAAGGGAAAATACAAAGTAATAGAGGCAGACCAAGACTAACATGGACGAGTAACATCAAAAGATGGACAAGACAGCCTGCACCATCAAAGCAAGAGACAGAGCAGAATGACGTTTCATTGTAGCCAACCTTCGATGCGGGGATGGCACTCGATAATGATGATGATTTGTGAGTGTTGTTTTCATGATACCGTTGTAAAATTACTACCATTTAATTATTACATTTGGATTTTTTAAAATAGTATTTTCTTTGAACTTTTGCTACACAGCTGTGTGTTTACCCAAGCAGAGACATGGGAATTGGAGGCTTTTATCATTTCCTGGGTTAGATTTATGGAATGAAATTCAACTCCATCGTGCTGTGGCTACTGGAGGTGTTATATGGTCTATTCATGCAGCTGCCGTAAGTCCATGATACCATACACATGTGAACACCTGCTCTTTAAAACATATACCATAGTTTTATGCAGTTGTGACATCAAATATGTAATTCCCTCCCACTAAGTTTAACCAGAATGTTTCAAGCCCGCCGCTGCTGGAAAAATTACACCTGGACCATGTATTTTATATTATGATCTGCTTAATTCCCAACATTTAATCTCTCATGTTAACATTTTAAATCTAGATTTTTGTATACAGCAGTAAAGTTTAATCATTTCTATGAGTAAAATTAAATGTCATAATTTTTTGGATCACTCCAATTTTGTTAAACTTGTATCCGGAAAGGATCTATGTTTTTGTGTTCGTTAATATTATTTTTTATCATATTTATAATATTAATAATATCTTACGATCTGCTTAACTCACGACATTTAATCTCTCATATTAACATTTAGAATCTGTTTGTTTATACAACAATACAACTTAATAATTTCTGTGAGTAGAAGTGAAAGTCATAATTTTTTTTGACAGCTTCAATTTTGTTAAATTTGCATTTGAAGTTGAAACATATTTTTTGTGCTCGCTGCGTCGGTGAAAGTGAAAGTCATCAACACTGGGCTATAAGGTGGCAGTTGTTATTTTAACAAATTTATGAGATGAACTGAAAGAACAGACAGGACACTGTTGACAGCATTATATAAACAATTATAATTTTTACAGCAGCGCGGTGGCGGGGAAAGGTTCTGAATGTAGATTAGAAACAACAGACAGGACACTGTTGACAGCGTTATATAAACAATTATTATTTTTACAGCAGCGAGGTGGCGGGGAAAGGTTCTGAATGTAGGTTAGAAACAACAGACAGGACACTGTTGACAGCGTTATATAAACAATTATTATTTTTACAGCTACAAAGTGGCGGGGAAAGGTTCTGAATGTAGGTTAGAAACAACAGAATTGTTGTCAGAGGGGAAAGGTTCTGAATGTAGGTTAGAAACAGCGGAATTGTTGTCAGAGGAAAGGTCTCATTTGTGTCAACGCGACTTAGGTCATTTCAGCTACAAAGCATGTCCCGAACAGACATGCATCGTATTTTTTATGGTCTGCACATTTATGCTGATCCAACATCATGGGAAACAAATCCAATACCCAAATGTCACTGAAAGTAGTAATTAGGAGGGGTGCCACTGAAAGTAGTAATTAGGAAGGGTGCCACTGAAAGTAGTAATTAGGAAGGGTGCCACTGAAAGTAGTAATTAGGATACTTGCAGGCAGCAATCTGTCAGATTTCAAGAATTTGTATTTTTGAGGTGGGTATTTTTATGAAAAGTTTAATTCCAACAAGTGACAAAATATACATGGAAAACAAACCAGTAGAAGAGATCGATCACTTCATCTATCTTGGAAGTCACATTGATCGAGAAGGGGATACGAGCAAAGAAATTAGAATCAGACTGGCTAAAGCAGCAATGTCTTTCAGAAGCCTTGAAAAGTTGTGGAAATCAAAACTCATTAGCACAAACACAAAACTTAGGCTATTCAAATCAAATGTACTATCAACCCTTACGTATGCGTGTGAAAGCTGGAAAACAACAAGAGATATAGAAACAAAGTTGAACGCATTCGAAAATAAATGTCTAAGGAAAATACTTGGTATAGAATGGAACGAATTCAAAACAAACGAGGAAATTAGAGAAATCGCCAATCAACCACTAATATCTTCAGTAATAAAAGAAAAGACGATGGTCATACGTTGGACATGTGATGAGAAGAGATAATAATCGAATAGCAAAGCAAGCCCTCATATGGGAAACAACAGGTAAAAGAAAAAGAGGAAGACCCAGGGAGACACTGAGAAGAACATTGATGAGAGAGGCAAGAGCAGCAGGAATCGGCTCCCTCAATGAGATAGAACTGCTTGCACAGAACAGAGACAGATGGCGAGATTTGATAAAATATCTTTAAAAGAAAACTGCTAGAACAAAAATTCATATAGGAGAAGGTGTATCTTGGTCTACGCCCTATGGGCCGGTTACGGCTCGAAAGGCAGCCCAATCCAATTTTTATGGCGGTATAATATAGGGTTAATGTCTATCTAAGAGGTAAAGGACTATCAGCTCATTTGAGTAATGGGATAAAAACAAGAAAGAATGAGAAAGAAAGATTGGCGTTGGAATAGATGGAAAGAAGTAAGGTAGGTGTTTGAAAGTAAGATTTTAAAAGATAGCCAGAGTAGATTTGAGAAAAAGAAAACTATCTTTATGACACATATTACCATTGCTGGTGTATGTCAGGGAGTCCTCATGACAGGACCGGAGAGATAAAGGCCGCTTGGTCAAAGCGGTCTCAAAGATGTGTGAGAATCAACATTTTTATTTCACCCCTGATAGAAAAAAATCCTTTCTATTTACTGCAGGTTTCAAACACAGCACGCAGGCCAGCCAGTGGAGTAGTGGATTCTGACGCACAGCCACGTGCTTCTCAGGACTGAATAGGTAAATCTGGAATAGAAAGACAAGATAGATGAAAGAGAATATTTGTGAGAAATCTAAAAATGTTCAAATTGCTGATGATTACGAATAGACTCAAAATGTAACAAAGCTTGTCAGATCATCAGTCGCATATCACTACTATTATCCAACATGGAAATAACTCTAGAGGCAAAACGGGCACTCAACAATACAATCTTCATCCCAACGTTGTGTTACCAATGCCAGTCCTGTACCCTAGATGCAAGATCAATTTAAAAATTAACCACTAAAGATATGAAATGTGTTAGACAAAAGACAAGAAACAGCCTGAGAGATAAGATCAGAAACAAAGAACTTGAAAAAAGCTACAAATAATTCCTGCCATAGAATACATAAAGAAACAACAGATAAAATAGTTTGGCCTCGTGACAGGACAGAAAGACCAAAACACAACATATAAAGCTTTCAATTAACATTGTGAGAACACCAGACCCAAGGGCTGACCATGAGAAAAAATGGATTGATGGAATACTAAAAATACAATGAAACATAACAGCAGGAGAGAACAGCAGAGGAGTCAAAGACCACAAACTATATCTCCCCTCGATGCTAAAAGACAAATGAGGAGGGAAAGAAGAAGATAAAGGTAATGTACAAGACTTGGGTATACGAGGGATGTACGATGACCAATAACAAGGCTGCTGGAGAGGATAAGTTAACAGCTGAGATCCTCAAGGCAATTGATAGCCATAATTTAATACATCTCCAAAAAATGTTCAACATCATTTGGAAAACAGAGAAGACGCCTCATAAATGGAAAAAAGGAATCATTGTTAAGATCCCAAAAAAAGGGCAATCTTAGAGATTGTAACAATTGGAGAGGCGTGACACTTTTGTCAGTTGCCTCAAAATTATTCTGTAAAATCATCCTAAATAGAATAAAGGATTCAATAGATACAGTAATGCGTGAAGAACAGGCTGGGTTTAGAAAAGGGAGAAGCTGTCTTGACCACATTTTCACTCTACGACTTATATTGGAGGAACACATTGAAAAGCAAAAACCTTTTGTACTTAACTTCATCGACTTCAAAAAAGCATTTGATAGTATTCATAGAGATTCTTTGTGGAAAATTCTGAAGCAATATGGCTTACCATCAAAAATCATAAATATTATCAAAGACATGTATGATGGTTACACATGTGCAGTTCGAACAGAGGAAGGACTGAGCGAATGTTTCCCAATAGAAACTGGGGTTAAACAAGGATGTATTTTATCGCCCTTGTTATTTGGAATTGTTATGGATTTCATAATGAAGAAATGCTGCACTGGTAATAAAGGCATCGAATGGATACAAGGAGACCATTTGGAGGACCTGGACTTTGCTGATGACATAGTTCTCATCAGCAATCAGATAAAAACGATGCAGGAAAACACAAATGAACTATCATCAATAGCCAGCAAAATTGGGCTTGAGGTCAATCATGAAAAGACTAAAGTCATGAAAAGTTTAATTCCAACAAGTGACAAAATATACATGGAAAACAAACCAGTAGAAGAGATCGATCACTTCATCTATCTTGGAAGTCACATTGATCGAGAAGGGGATACGAGCAAAGAAATTAGAATCAGACTGGCTAAAGCAGCAATGTCTTTCAGAAGCCTTGAAAAGTTGTGGAAATCAAAACTCATTAGCACAAACACAAAACTTAGGCTATTCAAATCAAATGTACTATCAACCCTTACGTATGCGTGTGAAAGCTGGAAAACAACAAGAGATATAGAAACAAAGTTGAACGCATTCGAAAATAAATGTCTAAGGAAAATACTTGGTATAGAATGGAACGAATTCAAAACAAACGAGGAAATTAGAGAAATCGCCAATCAACCACTAATATCTTCAGTAATAAAGAAAAGACGATGGTCATACGTTGGACATGTGATGAGAAGAGATAATAATCGAATAGCAAAGCAAGCCCTCATATGGGAAACAACAGGTAAAAGAAAAAGAGGAAGACCCAGGGAGACACTGAGAAGAACATTGATGAGAGAGGCAAGAGCAGCAGGAATCGGCTCCCTCAATGAGATAGAACTGCTTGCACAGAACAGAGACAGATGGCGAGATTTGATAAAATATCTTTAAAAGAAAACTGCTAGAACAAAAATTCATATAGGTGAAGGTGTATCTTGGTCTACGCCCTATGGGCCGGTTACGGCTCGAAAGGTCAATAGATAGATAGATAGATAGACAAGACTTGAATCAGCATCTTAGCACGCGAGTTATCCTCATATGTGCTTGGCCACCTATCCAGAAGTGTTCTGAGACATCTGGATAGTGTCGCTTCTGGCATCGAAACTCATGATGCGAGACAGCATTTCTTACCTTCCCAGAGTACTACCCTGGTACCCATTTCTGCCAGCGACAGGGTCAGTCACAGGGATATTTTTTTCCAACCGCAAGTACAATTCACACCGCTTCCAGCGAGAATCAAACATGGGTGTGTCCAAACGTCGGTAGCCCAGTCAGGTGGTTTTTCCAAATAGGGTATGAAAGCCCCTTAGATTCTCAAGGTTCCATGACATTGACACATATCATGACTTGTTTTCACAGACAATACGGCTACTTCTCTCCCCTGGAGCTAATGTGAACATAATGGACTAGAATCATATGTTACCTCTGTCACTGGTTGTGGCCATACAATAACCAGATATAGTTAAACTTCTTATTGAAGAAGGTCAGTCTATTTCTAACAAATTATTAGAAGAGACAGATCAGATTAAAACATATTTGTTTTTTTACATGCCAGCTTTATATCTCTGAAGTCTACAGGGACTGAATACTTGTATGAATATCACTTTTCCTATTTTTTTTCCACTCTGGTAGTCATGTGCTTAGGTGCCTCTCTCCATATAGGCGCAGGCATTCTCCAACTTTAGAGGTACTTTCATTTTTAATCTTCCAGGATTTTTGTGTATGTTGGATAGATTTTTTCCAATCTGTTTAGCCCATACAGTGGTCATTTTCAACCTACTCCTTTCTGTTTCCAGCTGCCAAGTTTTCTTTAACATGCTCAGAGTGCACATGGAGACCTCCAGCCTTTTGCCATTATCCAACAGGTCTAGACTTTGAATCTCACTACCAAGAGAGCAGGGGAGATAATGCAATGAAGAAACCATGGCTTCAAAGTGAAAAGTTCCCACTGTCTGTGATGTGATTTGTCCCCAGTACCTTGGCCATATACTGACGTTTGATCTCTACAGCCCTCAAAACATCTGTTACGTTATAATGTTGCGTTGCGTCAGATCTGACTGGTCATGACTGTGGCCGTTAAAGTCAGCTCACGTCAGTGAAGTATTAATTTTTTCTATTTTTGATTATTCTGTTGGTTTGAGCTGCATTTTTGTACTTAGATTTGTGAAAACTAATCTTCTTTCCTTCCTTACTTGCCTTTCAGTATGGAAGGGAGATATATTTTCCGCTCTTTTGCTCTTCTGTTTGTCTCATCTGATGTTCCGTCAATCCTTATTTGTGGTCAGTCTGGTGTTCTCGCATTGTTTATTGAAGGCTTGTTGTGTTGTGATCTTTCTACCTTACCATGTTGCCAAACCATTTTATCTGTTGTTTCTTTATATATTCTATGGCAGGGATTATGCGTAGCATTTTTTTCAGTTCTACATTTCTAATCTTATCTCTCAGGCTGTTTCCTGTTATTTGTTCTTGAGTCTAGAGTCCAGGTCTGGCATTGGTAGCACAACAATGTTATGTAGATTGGGTTATAGATTGCCCATTTTACCTCTAGAGTTACCTTGTTGGACAATAGTGGTGATAGCTGTCTGATGATTTGACAAGCTTTGTTGCATCTTGAGTCTATTTCTGCTGTTTGTGAATTGTCGTTGTGAATAACTGATGTTACAAATGTCCAAATTCTGTCAAATATAATATTTTAATTCAAGCATATCTTATACTGGGGCTGGGTGGTCTAAGACATCAGCCTCTACACAAGAGAGAAAATGAATGCCCAAGACAAGAATGTCCCAGGTTCGATTCACACTGACGGTGAAAAGTTATTTTAATTAATAAAATTTAATCTATGGCTTTACCCTCCCCTGGTCTCTGGGTAGTGTGGTCCGAAGTTATAAAATTAATTAATGTAAATTAGTCTTTAGTGAAGTTTTAAACTTTACCATAAATGTGGGAAATTAACAACCTTGATTCTTGATCCTACCACATGTGTCCATCTTCTTTCCTTAAATGTAGATGAGATCGTTGGTTGCATGGCCATTTCTCTTATTTCAGTATTAGTCTAGAATTCATTCCATTGTACACAGAGTATTTTTCTTAGACATTTGTCATGAAAAGCTTTTACTTTTCTCTCAATCTCTTTTATTTTCCAGCTTTCACATATATAGGTAAGTGTTGTTAATACACTTGAGTTCAATATTCTAAGTTTGGATTTCTTGCATATCATTTTTGATTTCCATATTTTGTTAACGGGTGTCCGGTTAGCGCAATCGATAGGCGGTTGGCTTACCACGGCAACAGCCGGGGTTCGTACCCTGGCGAGGACACCTGGGTTTTACTATCTATCTATCTATTGACCTTTCGAGCCGTAACCGGCCCATAGGGCGTAGACCAAGATACACCTTCTCCTATATGAATTTTTGTTCTAGCAGTTTTCTTTTAGAGATATTTTATCAAATCTCGCCATCTGTCTCTGTTCTGTGCAAGCAGTTCTATCTCATTGAGGGAGCCGATTCCTGCTGCTCTTGCCTCTCTCATCAATGTTCTTCTCAGTGTCTCCCTGGGTCTTCCTCTTTTTCTTTTACCTGTTGTTTCCCATATGAGGGCTTGCTTTGCTATTCGATTATTATCTCTTCTCATCACATGTCCAACGTATGACCATCGTCTTTTCTTTATTACTGAAGATATTAGTGGTTGATTGGCGATTTCTCTAATTTCCTCGTTTGTTTTGAATTCGTTCCATTCTATACCAAGTATTTTCCTTAGACATTTATTTTCGAATGCGTTCAACTTTGTTTCTATATCTCTTGTTGTTTTCCAGCTTTCACACGCATACGTAAGGGTTGATAGTACATTTGATTTGAATAGCCTAAGTTTTGTGTTTGTGCTAATGAGTTTTGATTTCCACAACTTTTCAAGGCTTCTGAAAGACATTGCTGCTTTAGCCAGTCTGATTCTAATTTCTTTGCTCGTATCCCCTTCTCGATCAATGTGACTTCCAAGATAGATGAAGTGATCGATCTCTTCTACTGGTTTGTTTTCCATGTATATTAAACATTGTTAAACCTCTGATCAACGGTTCTATACCAAGCCGGAGAAAAATAATTCCTCCATTTTGGAAACAACCGGAAACCCTGGGTTTTACTAATTCCCTAAAAATTAGTGGGAGCCGCGATAGCTCAGTGGTTAGTGAACTGGACTACTACGGACAAGGGGTAGGGTTCGATCCCAACCGACGGCTCCGGGTTCACCCAGCCTTAAAATGGGTACCGGATTTTTTCTGGGAAAGTAAAGCAGCACGGGCGTAATACCGACCACATTACCCCAAAAATCATGTGCTGAAGGTCTGTAAAATATAGGGTCACTAACACCATATTTCCCTATACGCCACTTGGCGTGACGGGGGGTACTTTACTTTACTTTACTATATTTTGTTAACACCACAAGGTTCTACAACAGTTTCCCCACTTTTTATTAACAACCTACTATCTATTAAATGAAAGGAACTAAATTTTGGAAATGTGAAGAGAGAAAAAAAGAGCTACTCAGACAATTTCTGGGAATTGTTCACTTGGTATTGTTTGACCATTTCTAAAAAAAAGTTTCAGGAAATTGCAGAAAATAAAATACAGGCTTAAAGAGCTGAAGTTGAAGAGCTAAGAAGTACTTTAACTCCCTTCTGTAATAATTTCATTCATCATTAATGGGTTTGTTTATTTCTAGGAATCATCGCAGGCCATTCAAAATTTGGTTGAAGAGATGAAGCTACTGGGATCTCTCACAACTTTATTGCTATCTAAAGTGTTCAGAGGCTGCTGTCTTAGGAATTGGGCATACCATTCTATACAAACACGAGCTGACGCACACACACTTACACAACCACACTCTCTCAGACATAAATCAAGGGAAGTAATCATACAATAAAAGAAAACAAAATGTCTCAGTTTTAAATTGTTGAATTTATTCTTGTTTATGTTCAGTCTTCTGTATTTTCTTCTTCTGCTACTGATCTTTCTATATCTTCATGTTCTGCTGTTTCTTATTATTCTTCTTCTTAATTTCTATTTTCTTCTACCTCTTTTTCATCATCTTTATTTTCATTTCTTCTGTTTTTACTTCCTGTTTTTTTTCCTCTTCATCTTGTTTCTGTTTCTACATCTTCTTCCTTTGTTCCTACTTCTGTTACTACTATTTCTTTTTCTTCTTCCTTTATTTCTTCTTCATTCCATAACCTTGGGGATTGTTGGGTCACCACTGACTGACCTCATCAACGTTGTCCTTTTCTCTCTACCTTCGATCTTTCTTTGGAACTGATAGTTGAGACCTGTCCATTGTTTCAAAGTTGAGCAGAAGCTTCTTGCCCTTGTATTGCAGGGATGACTATAGCTCGTTTCAAAACATATGCCCAACTTCAAAACACTATTATTGTCTAACCGTTTGTTAAATACTTTTGAAATTTTCCAAATGTTATTAGAATGCAAAAGACCCTTTAAATGTATATTTAACAAATATCTTGCAGCTGCAGTTTTCTTAAAGCGGCGATATTTCTTTGATGTTTGTCAAAATTGTAAATTGTGAAGCCCTAAAGAATAGAAATTACCGTAGTTGCTGGTCTATGATTAATTTTCACTAGGTAAAGGCATGGCCGTAATGGGGAAATAACTGGATAAAACAAAACACCAGGAGAATTATTGTCTTCTCAGTTCGAGGACGGACGATAATAATATCAAGGTATACCTGTATGTCCAATTTTCATAGTTGTGTGGTCCTGAAAAGGACCGTTTGTTGAAATAATTTAAGGTAATATAGGGACCAACATTGTGGGGGCTATATACTTTCATTCTGAATCAGACGAGTCTAAAAGATTAATAACTGTTTGGGGTTGAACATTCCACAAACCATCATTTTTCCAATATTCCTCTTCCTGTTTTAAGACGTGGTCTTCACATTTAGCCCAATAATCTTTGTCTATATTTAATAAAGCGAGATTAGCAAGAGTCTTTACATCGCATATTTTGAATGTTGTATTTTCATCTGCCACTTGTCCTTTTAATTTTGCCCAGATTAGTTCTATTGAATTTAAATGAGCATGGTAAGGTGGCAGCCTCAAACTTATATGACCGTGCTCTTGGATAATCTTATCTATTTGAAAAATCTTTGTCCTCTGTTTTTGCTTTACTAGAGATAGTAATTCAGGTTTTAAGTACATGTTATTAAATTGTATGTGCTCCTTTGTGAGCCATATCTTAATAGCATCTTTTGTACTGGATGACGTCGGGACTTTATCTTCAAGTGCAACAATGTTGTGGTACGCTGCATTGTCCATTATTAGGCAAGATGGTCGATCTAGTGATGGGAGAACAGAATTTTCAATCCAATGTCTAAATATGTGACCATTCATCTCAGAGTGATAATCCCGATTGTCTATGGATTTTGAAAGAAAAATGAGCTCTGCATTCTGTATTAGTCCATGTTGTCGACTACCTGCATGAGCAATTATCAAGCGCTGTCCTTTGCTGCTAGGTATTAATCTCTTAATCTTTCCATCTGATGACTGCCATTCCCTTTGGTTAGTGTGGTGAGCATTGATCCATGTTTCATCCAAGTACACAATATCATAACCTTGCTTGCGCACCTCTTTTACTTCACGTAAGTACTTGCTTCTCATGACTACTACATGTGGCTTCTCACAGATGATGTTTCGTCCATTGGAATACTTTCTGAATGTAAAGCCTGCAGCTCTCACATTCCTCCATAATGTAGACTTTGATATTTCAATACTGTTGTTCTTTTTCAGCGAAATGTTTAATTTTCTTTTACAGTTTCATTCATACCCAACATTTTGCGAATTTCACTTCTAATAAGTTCACTGTCGAAATTATCCAACATTTTTGCTCTTCCTTGTGATTTTGTATATTTGGAACATTGACGGTCACGTGCTTGAATCCAGCGATTAAATGACCGTTTAGATAAATCCAAAATGTGTCTTGTCCTATTCTCAGGGTTTTCTAAAGAATGAAATAATCTTCCTCGTTTAGCCTCTTTGCAAAAATAGTCATACATTTTTATTGCGATGTTTTGTAAACTGCAGAATTTCATTTTAATACTCATGATAAATGTTATTGTTCCACGTTACGCCGCTGAATTAACGGAAATGGAACACACAATGTCTCGTGTTTACTACAAGTGTCTAATTGTGTCAGATAACTCACGCGGAAAGCGTGCAAAAACGTGTGTATGGATTTGTAATCGCTATTTTTAACTTAAATACTGTAAACACTAAGTTTTGACTACATCAATGGGTCGTTATAAATTTATATAAATCAAATAAGCAATAATAATAACCAAATGTTTGTTTTTAATGAAATTAATTCCCTGTTGGGTTCTAATCATTATAACTATACATGCAAATTTTGAAAAAATTACAAAAAGCGGTTTAAAAGATATTGATTTTTAAAGTTGGGCACGACTTATGAAACAAGCTATAGTCCTCACACCGAGTACACCTTAGCAATTCTTAGTGTAAGCACGACACAAATTGACAGGCCAGAGAAACTACAGAATGAAGCTATACACATTATCTTGGGGTGTACGAGGAACAGTGTAGCAATGAGGTATCTTCTTGACTTTTCAACCATAGATGACGGGATAAAGATCTAGATGGCACGAGCATACCTGAAGATAAGTGCAGATAAGGAGCATCCATTGCACTACAAGCTCAACACAGGGAAGGGTGTCAGGCTAAAATGAGACCAATCATGGGTGGGCCGAGCAGAAGATGTCAGCAGACAGGTCTGTGGTCCTACCAAGATAAAACGCTGGCGAGTAGTGGATATCGGTGCCTACGTCATATGGGGGAACATTCTCGTGTATTATCACACTCGACAGGAAATGGGAACAGAAAACTCAGTTGTGGTAAATGTGGAGGTCAACGGTCTTACCTGGGAAAACACTGATGAGAAAGATGCAGTCATCTCTATAGATGGATCTGTAGAATTACACCAGAGGAGTGCATGGGCATTTACAGCATGCTCGGCAAGCAGAATAGTCAAGGAAGACAGTAGTGCATACGTTATGACCCCGAGTAGCATGGTGATGGCAGTGACCAGAGCATTCACTTGGTTAGAGTCACAAGACTACACCCACACCTGTATACTGAGTGATTTGATGAGCATGATAAGAAAAGTGGAGGCGAGCTCTGTATGCAGGAAATGGGTAGAGTCATTGCAGAAGTGAAAAACAGGTAGGGTCAACTTTGTCTACATCCCTGGACATTCAGGAGTACAGGGAAATGAATGGGCGGACAGACTGGCTAGCTGCGCTGTCATTGATGACAGTCAGTGGGTTGGGCAGATATCAACATCCTCCAAGATGTGGGATGGGCACAGGACTTCAACAAACATGAGTCCACCTCATTTCTTCGGATGAAAGAGATGGGAGTTAAGATAGGCACAGCCAGAAATGAGAAATGCAATGGCCGTTTAAAAAGACTTATCAACCAACACAGAACTGGAGTTGTCAGTAGTTGGACACCGCGGGACTTACTGAGGAGGGGATCTGAGCACCTTTGTACATGTTCGGAGTGCAATGGTGATGACCTGCAAATAACTCAATATATACGTTGCTACTTCCAGATATGGTGGTCTTCTTGAACTTGTATCTGTGGAGCATGTCTGTTATCTGGGATACGATGTTCTTCCATGTAATTTTATGTACTCTCTTTGAATGCGACGGAAGCATGTGCCATAGAGTTTGATGTTATATGTTGATGTCACACCGAAAGAAAAGTCTGCCTTGTTTGTCCATTTGCCGATCACCATTATGGTTGGTTTTTGTATGTTTGGCTCCACTGCCCTGAATGAAATCTTTGAATGTCCCTTAATATGTTATGTGTGGATCTTTCACCTGGCGGGAAGAAAATGGTGTCCTACACATAGGCTGGCAGCTTTAGTTCTCCTCTGACTAGTATGAAGGTGCCCCTTATGGCTGCGTCTTGCCTGATTTTTTTCTAAGACTGGTTCTATGGCGAGTATACAGAGTAACAGAGACATTGGGCATTCTTGTCTCACTGAACTACTTAGAACATATAATGGACATTAATATCATATTTCTTATAGGTGACCATTTCTCTTTTCACTTATTTCAATTTTTTTAGAGCTCTGCTGTTGAGAAAGTTAATATCCTATGTTGACTTCATTTATGAATGGAACGAGACCTTGAACTAAAGTACAACAAATGTGACCAACAAGCTTCTGAACATCAATAAGCGGACAAATGTCATTCACTCACACAAACTATAATCAAGGTAAAACTACAGATAATATTATGGATCCACTCCTACAGAATATGATGAAGATGATGTCACTGGACAGAACAGACACTGGGCAGCCATTAGGGAATATTACTCGACATGCATTTGTTTTGAATCCCCCAAGAAAGAAAACAACTTAATCTCATAAGAATGCATGTACAAATGTTGCATAATATTTGGAGGCTTGCCTCGTTCTAAAACAACCAATTTAAATGCAAAAACATGTTCCACCGTTGAATTGTTAATGAAAATATTCAAATAAGCTTTAGCAAATTTAAGTTTTGGGATTTTTTTTCTGCAGGGGAAACAACTCATGCCTAATTAGCAACTATCTCTATGATGTATTTCAATTGTAATTTATATTAATCTTCTTGATTCTGCATATTACTTTGTAAATATAAAACTACATAAAATCTATGCATTTTTTTCAAAACTTTCATATATGATAAAATTATTATAAATAGAATCAAGTAAAATAATGAATTTTCCTTTAATTTGTGGTAAAATATTCAATTATAAATAAATCTCTTTCAAACACATAAAGTTATCTTCCTTAATTTACAGGAAGACAAATTCTACCTAAATAAGGAAATGACTATATAAAGTCGCTGTGCAGTGAAAATATTTGTGAAATTACGGAATACATAAGGTCACCATTATCTACGTCCCTGAACATCTGGGAGTACAGTGTAATGAAAAAGTGGTCAGGTTGACTAGAAGCTCTGTCATTGAAGATGGTGAACCAATGGGTCGGGCAGACATCATCAATGCCCTCCAAGATGTAGGAACAGCACTTGACTTCGACAACCATGAGTCCACATCACTCCTTCAGATGACAAAGATGGGAGTTAAGATGGGTACAGCCACAAACGAGAAACTGAGTGGGTGTATGAAAAGACTTATTAACCAACACAGAACTAGAGTGGTCAGTAGTTGGACACTGCAGGAGTTGCTGAGGAGGGGATCTGAGCACCTATGTACATGTTCGGAGTGCAATGATGATAACCCGCAAATAACTCAATACGTTGCTACATCCCGATATGGTGGTCTTCTTGAACTAGTATCTGTGTAGTTGGCTGTTATCTGGGACATGATGTTCTTCCATGTTGTTTTATGAAATCACTTTGAGTTCGATGGAAACGTGTGCTATAGAGTTTGATATTATGTGTTAATGTATGCGTTGACGTTATTTGTCGACGTTATTTGTTATATGATGATGTTATTTGTCGACGTTATTTGTTATATGATGATTTTATTTGTTGATCATTGTTGTGTCATATTTCTCACAGATGACCGCAACAACTGTGTTCTTCCATGGAACAGATGATGGACATTAATATCATATTTCTTATAGGCGACCACACAATCATGCCCTGCCATAGAACAAATGATGGACATTAATATCATATTTCTTATAGGTGACCACACAATCATGCCCTGCCATAGAACAAATGATGGACATTAATATCATATTTCTTATAGGTGACCACACAATCATGCCCTGCCATAGAACAAATGATGGACACTAATATCATATTTCTTATAGGTGACCACACAATCATGCCTTGCCATAGAACAAATGATGGACATTAATATCATATTTCTTATAGGCGACCACACAATCATGCCCTGCCATTGAACAAATGATGGACATTAATATCATATTTCTTATAGGTGACCACACAAGCAAGACAATTTCTGTTTTTATTTATTAGAATTTTCTTTTCAGCTCTACTGTTGGGAAACTTATGGAACCAAACCTTGAACTAAAGAACAGATAATGTGACCAACGAGCTTCTGAGCAACATCAAAATATGGACAAATGCCATTCTCTCACCAAATATCATGAAGACAACATACAGATAATATTATGGATCTACTTTTACAGAATATGACAAAGACGATGTCACTAGATAGAACACACACACTGCGGCAGCCATTTGGGAATATTACTCGACATGCAGTTTTTGGAATCTCCCAAGAAAAAAGACAAAGGGCTACCGCCACGGAGGGAGCAGCTGTTTCCCCTGGCGCCATCTCTGGTTGACTGTTTTCTGTGTGTCTCTTGTCTTGTTCTTCCAGTTCCGCCGTTGTCGTCTTGGGGTTCATATGTGCGGTTTTCTTTTGTTTTGCACTAGCTTTCCCAGTGCGTGTCTAAACCGCACGATGAACACTGCGTCCTGCGACCTGGCAAAGTAATCCAGATCTTTGCAGATCTGGGATTTTTGCCAGTGATTCTCACTGTAGCATAGTGCGGAATCACCAAACCTGTTTGAGGTTTATATTTGAAGGACCACCTGCTGGCCTCTGTTGCAACCTGCTTGGTTTCAGCATTGCAGTCTCCGGTTATTTTCCTTACAATGCCTTCTACTGATTTTTGGGTCAGTGTTGGCGGAAGTCAATTTATGAACCCAAAGCTGTGCTCTTTCTCCACATGCTGAAATTTCATGTGGAAATGTGGAGACTTTACGTTGAGTTCTTTGTCCTCGAAATTTGTATATTGTGTCAAATGCACTGCTGCCGACAGTATAAAGAACCACTTCCGGGGGTTTGCAAAATGGTATAGAGTAGCCACACCGCTAGTACCGAGGCCGACTGGCCCCCATTAAAATGCTCATGAGCGTAGAATGCGTTACTTTATGGGCTTCTGGCCCGCTAATATCTGCAACTATTGTCCCTTTTCTGTGGAACTCTCCACGTCGTCGATCTCAAATACTGGAATGTTCATCATTTCTGCTTCGAAAAGCGAAATTTTCATTGGAAAATTTAAACAGAACAGTGTTGGTAAAAAAACACGTGGTTGACAAACTAAATTCTTAATTGTGTCACTAGTGGTTTTCTATATACTTCTCAAGGTAGATTTAGCAAGATAATCAAGTAAAAACTTACTCAGCCTTCTTGGCACCTTTACTGGTGACCTTGGGAGGCATTGTGTCTATAAGAAACAGTTTAGCAAATTTAAGTTATCTGCTTTCATTTACAGGGGAAGCAACTTATGCCTAATTTGCAACTATTTATATGATGTATTTCACAATGTAATTTCTAGTAGCCTTCTTAATTCTGCATATTGCTTTGTATATAGAAAGAATTCACAAAATCTAATGCATTTTTTTAAAACCTTCATACATGAGATAATTCTGTAAAATATCTAGTAAAAGAAATGTATTTTCCTTTAATTTGTGGTAAAATATTGAAATATAACAAAATCTTTTTCAAACACATAAAGTCATCTTCCTTAATTTACAGGGAGACTAATTCTGCCGGAATAAGGAAATCCTACTATATAAAGTCATTATGCAGTGAAAATATTTGTGAAATTACGGAATACATAAGGTCACCTTTGTCTACGTCCCTGAACATATGGGATTACGGGGAAATGAAAAAGTGGTCAGGTTGGCTAGAAGCTCTGTCATTGAAGACGGTGAACCAATGGGTCGGGCAGACATCATCAATGCCCTCCAAGATGTGGAAACAGCACTTGACTTTGACAACCATGAGTCCACATCACTCCTTCAGATGAAAAAAGGATTTGTGATGAACAGTGTGGTTTTGTTAGAGGTAAAGGAACAAGCAATGCCAAACACATCATAAGATCTTTAATAGAAAGAGCCATAGAGGTGAAAACAGATCTATACCTAAGTTTCATAGATTATACCAAAGCATTTGACAAAGTAAAGCACCAAGAAATAATCAAAATTTTAGAAAGCATAAACGTAGACAGGAAAGATCTAAGAATAATAAAGAACGTGTACTGGCAACAAACAGTGGCCATAAGAACTGGAAACCAATTGGGAATGTTTCAACAAATAAAACAGGGTGTTAGACAAGGTTGTGTGCTGCCATCAGATTTTTAAAATATCTATAGTGAGATTATTTTAAAATCCATAAGTGGAATGCCTGAAATAACAATCGGAGGTCATAATATAAATAATCTAAGGTATGCTGATGATACAGCCTTAATCGCTAAGAGTGAAAATGAGTTACAAGAAATGTTAAACATTATAGTGAAAGAAAGCAAAAATAAAGGACTCAGCCTTAATAGCAAAAAGACAAGTAATGGTAACAACAAAGAAAAAGACACTTCATTGCAAAATAAAGACAAGTGGAACAATATTTAAAACAGGTAAATGAATTTAAATATTTGGGAACTTTGTTAACCTCAGACAGAAGAAGATGTACAAAAGAGGTGAGATGCAGAATGGATCAGGCAAAAGCATCTTTCCAAAAAATGAGGAAGATTCTGTGCAATCCATTTTTGACAATAGAAACAAAAGAAATTCAAATCAACTGTTCGTAACTAAATCATCAAGATCGTAACTAAAGTAACTAACAATGACTGGATCAACTATCAAATTAATCCATCAGTTTAAATATTAAATACTGATCTACATTACAAAATCTAAGCTAAACGCAACAATTTACTAAACATAGAATTAAAATAAAATAATTAAAACGTGAGAAAATGTTGGAAAATACCAGAAACTGTTAATTTGTGTGGCTTGGGCCCAGCAGCTTTCCAAAAAATTAGGAAGATACTATGCAATCAATTGTTGACAATAGAAACAAGAAAAAGAGTTCTTAAATGTTATGTAGAGCCAGTCTTAACATATGGATGTGAATCATGGACAATAGGACAACAGACAAGAAAATCACTGGAGGCTGTGTAAATCTGGTTTTACAGAATTATGTTGAGAATACCATGGACAGCTAAGAAAAGAAATGAAAATGTTCTGAAAGAGGTCAAAGCAAAAAGAGAGCTAATTTCCAATATTAGGAAGAAACAATCATCATTTTTTGGCCATGTAATGAGAAGGGCCAAAGAGAGAAAATACTAGATAGCTTGGTGTCATGGCATGGAAAACAGTCAACAACAGAACTGATACAATGCACTGTAGATAGAAGATTGTGGAAGGACATTAGCGTCTACGCCAACTGGTATGGCACATGATGATGATGATGAATGAGAAGGGAACAGTTGGAATATATTGTGACAACTGGGAAAATCGAGGGACGAAGAAATAGAGTGATGCAAAGAGAAAAGATAGCAGACAGCTTAATAAAATGGCTTGGCAGAAAGTCAACAACAGAAATGATAAATAACTGTCGAGATTGAAAGTTGTGGAGAGACATGATCACCTATGCCAGCAGGAATGGTACTTGATGATGATGGTTCAATTTATGTAAGTGCTATTTTGTAATGTAATTATACTCATTTCTCTTGTGTACGTTGATAATAACATTGTACTTTATTGGCCTCTTGGTGCTGCAGTAACTGCCTGATGTGTAGTTCACCATCATCAAGTATGA
Source organism: Megaustenia siamemsis (assembly GCA_032433765.1). Lineage (NCBI taxonomy): Eukaryota > Metazoa > Mollusca > Gastropoda > Stylommatophora > Ariophantidae > Megaustenia > Megaustenia siamemsis. The sequence goes on along the minus strand of JAVIAB010000059.1, from coordinate 21,617,106 downwards.
TGCCAACTAATATAGGCGATCATGACACTGCACAACTGTTTGTCTCTACAGCTTTGTTACTCATATCAAATACATTTTCTTTGACATGCCTTTCATTGCTGTTACTAAAATCATTTATGGTTGAATAAAGGAATTTGACACGAAATCATAGCACACTATATTCTAAGTTTGACACTGGCAAGAAATTATAGCACACATGATTCTAAGTTTGACACTGGCAAGAAATTATAGCATACATGTTTCTAAATTTTATTTTGACAGCACACACAAAATTGTTTCTAAATTCGCAATGACAAGAAATTACAGCACACACATTTCTAAATTTGCAATGACAAGAAATTATAGCACACAGGTTTATAACTTTTATATTGACAGGAAATTATAGCACAAAAAATACTAATTTTGCAATGACAAGAAATTATAGCACACAGGTTTATAAGTTTGATATTGACAGGAAATTATAGCACACACATTTTTAAGTTTGATATTGACAGGAAATTATAGCACACATATTATTAAATTTGCATTGACAGGAAATTATAGCACACATATTTCTAGATTTGCATTGATCGGAAATTATAGCACACACATTTCTAAGTTTGACATTGACTAACAACATTGACAGGAAACAACGCTAACCATTGACAATATCCCAGATGTTTCTTGCTTTTTCTGGAAGTTTTCATCTGCAAATGGCCACCCTGCATAGATACTGGTTATACCAGTGTCATCACCCTGAGAAAACACAAAACATTAAGTGTAATGTGTACAACATTAATGTGCCCATGAATGAATGCTAAGTATAATGTGTACACCATTAATGTGTCCATGAATGAATGCTAAGTATAATGTCTTCTTCTTCTTCTACCTTTTAGCTCCCAGTGGAGCATAGGTCTTCAACAAACACTTTCCAAGTCGTTCTGTTTTTTTGCAATTCTTTAAAGATCATTCCATGTCTTCCCCATCATCTTCATCTCTGCTTCAATCTGTCTTCTCCAAGAATTCCTTGGTCTTCCTCTTTGTCTTTTCCCCTGGGGATTCCAAAAAAGGGCCTGTTGTGTAATACTCTCAGTTGGTTTCCGTAGTGTGTGTCCTATCCATCGCCATCGTCTTCGCTGTATTTCTTTATCCACTGGTATTTGACCGGTACATTTCCATAATTCCACGTTTGTGACTTTGTCCTGCCATTTCCATCCCTTTATTCTGCGCAAGCATCCATTAATGAAAGTCTGTACCTTCGTGATTGTCAATTTTGTTATTCTCCATGTTTCACAGCCATATAATAGAACCGACTTAACATTGGAGTTGAAAATTTGTATTTTTGTATTTAGCCTAATTTCTTTGGATTTCCATATGTTTCCCAGTGCAATGAAAGCTCCTCTTGCTTTTGATATCCTTATTTTGGTATCGTTTTCTGTTCCTCCCTCTTTATCTATATTACTGCCCAGATATATATAAGATTGTACGTCTAGTAGAGGTATTTCTCCTAGTTTTATTTGGTTATTGCCAACTGCATTAATTCTCATAATGTTGGTCTTATCTCTATTAATCTTTAGTCCTAGCTGTTGTGATCTCTCATCTAATATACTCATTTTATCTTGCATCTGTTGGTGGCTGTGTGATAGGAGAGCTATGTCATCAGCAAAGTCTAAATCATCAAGTTGTTTGGTCAGTGACCACTGGATCCCATTTCTGTTGTTTTGAGTTATTTTCATAATCCAATCTATGGCCAGTAGAAAGAGAAATGGAGACAGAAGGCATCCTTGCCTTACTCCTGTTCTTATTTCAAATGCTTCTGTAAGCTGTCCTTCATGCACCACACTACATTTTGTTCCTTCATACATTGTTTTTATCAGGTTAATAAACTTTATGGGGATTCCATAATGACTCAGCAACTTCCAAAGCATTCTTCTGTCTAAACTATCAAATGCCTTTTCGTAATCTATGAATCCAATAAGTATAATGTGCACACCATTAATGTGCCCATGAATGAATGCTAAGTATAATGTAAAAAAAAAAGTAAAGTACCCCCGTCGCGCCAAGTGGCGTATAGGGAAATATGGTGTTAATGACCCTATATTTTACAGACATTCAGCACATGAATTTTAGGGTAATGTGGTTGGTATTACGCCTATGCTGCTTTACTTTACCAGAAAAAAATCCGGTACCCATTTAAGGCTGGGTGAACCCGGAAGCCGTCGGTTGGGATCAAACACTACCCCTTGTCCTTTTTAGTCCAGTTCACTAACCATTGAGCTATCGCGGCTCCCTAAGTATAATGTGTACAACATTAATGTGCTAATGAATGAATCCTAAGTATAATGTGTACAAAAAATGTTTCCGGGAATGTTCAAATGAACTGGCATATGTACACAATTTATCAGCAATTAATCTTCATGAACACTACCATGTGTACACAATTATGTGTCAATGTTCAAGTAGACTACCATGTGTCAATGTTCAAGTAGACTACCATGTGTCCACAATGTGTCAATGTTCAAGTTGACTATCATGTGTCAATGTTCAAGTAGACAACCATGTGTACACAATTATGTGTCAATAAGACTAAAAGCCAGTGGTGGGGAGTGTTAGACATTCCAAGGTATGGTGACAGCTTTACAAAGAAGGAACACAACAAAATACTACATTTTGGCCTGTGGCCTTCCTCAGAATACAGGGACAACGACAACAAACGATGAAGCATGATTATCTATAACTACATGTTAGATGATCTGGTGAATGGAGAGGTGGACAGAAAAGAGAAGAAAGTAGGATGTTGAAATAAGAAAGGAGGCTACATGAGGGGAGGTAGGTTGAGAGTCAAGATTTGTAGAATATAAAGATAGGAAAACTCAGGAAGAGATAGAAATGTTAATAGTACAAAGTGGATAATGTATCGTAAAACATATAAGAAAAATCAAACACTTAGCTCGGATAACTTGACTGTTCGCTGTGAAGCAATCGAGAGAATGATAGGGAAAAACACGAGGCCTGGAACAGGATCGTGGGAAAACGATAGAGAGGGGGTAGGGGGGCAACTTAGGAGGGATGGGAGGGGGGGGGGGGGGAAGAAATAGCGGGTAGCCAGACTAGTGTGAAAACACTGGAGGAAGTAAATAGAAACCACAACAGAGGCTTGGGCAAGAAGACTGCCATGTGTTAATGTTCAAGTAGGCTACCATGTTTCAATGTTCAAGTAGACTACCAAGTGTCAATGTTCAAGTAGACTACCATGTGTCAATGTTCAAAAAGACTACCATGTGTCAATGTTCAAGAAGACTACCATGTTTCAATGTTCAAGTAGACTACCAAGTGTCAATGTTCAAGTAGACTACCATGTGTCAATGTTCAAAAAGACTACCATGTGTCAATGTTCAAGTCGACTACCCTGTGCCCACAATGTGTCAATGTTCAATTAGACTACCATGTGTCAATGTTCAAGAAGACTACCATGTTTCAATGTTCAAGTAGACTACCAAGTGTCAATGTTCAAGTAGACTACCATGTGTCAATGTTCAAACAGATTACCATGTGTCAATGTTAAAGAAGACTACCATGTGTCAATATTCAAGAAGACACATTAACTCAAAATGTGTGTTCAGACATTCTAACAGACATTAATTAAATGTGTGTCCCTTGACACTCTAACAGACATATTAACTCAAAGTGTGTGTCCTGACATACTAACAGACATATTACCTCAAAGTATGTGTCCAGACATTCTAACAGACATATTAACTCAAAATTTATGTCCCCTGACATTCTAACAGACACATTAACTTGCGTCCTGCATTCTAATGGTCACATTAATTCAAAGTGTGTGTCCAGACATTCTAATGGTCACATTAACTTAAAGTGTGTAAACTGACATTCTAAGAGACACATTAACTCAAAGTGTGTCCTGACATTCTAACAGACATATTAGCTCAAAGTGTGTGTCCAGACATTCTAACAGACACATTAACTCAAAGTGTGTGTCCTAACATTCTAACAGGCACATTAACTCAAAGTGTGTGTCCTGACATACTAATGGACACATTAACTCAAAGTGTGTGTTCAGACATTCTAAGAGACACATTAACTCAAAGTGTGTGTCCAGACATTCTAAGAGACACATTAACTCAAAGTGTGTGTCCTGACATTCTAACAGACACATTAACTCAAAGTGTGTGTCCTGACATTCTAAGAGACACATTAACTCAAAGTGTGTGTTCAGACATTCTAAGAGACACATTAACTCAAAGTGTGTGTCCTGACATTCTAACAGACACATTAACTCAAAATGTGCGTCCTGAGATTCCAATGGACACATTAACTCAAAGATTCCAGCCACTCTAACACAACTCAAAGGATGTCTAGCTTATGATGTCTTTCTCCGGTGGTTAGGCACATTAGCCATAATAGAGACAGCCTTACCTTAAAGCTCAGTAATAGACAGTTGAACATTGTAAAGAGTAGGCTGTAAGCTACTCTCAGGGACAAGTTTCTAAATTAAAAATCCTACCACTATAATAAATCAGCATTTCTAAAAGGTGTGTTTTTGTGTGTGTATGTTAGGCCCTCACAAGAAGATTTGTGAGTTTTTATGTCACTTTAAATGAGCACTTTGTTTTACAATCTTTGTTAGGTGAAATATTACAGCCATCACTGACACAAGTTACAGCCATCACTGACACAGGTAACAAACATCACTGACACAAGTTACAGCCATCACTGACACAGGTTACAGCCATCACTGACACAGATAACAAACATTACTGACACAGGTAACAAACATCACTGACACAAGTTACAGCCATCACTGACACAGGTAGCAAACATCACTGACACAGGTAACAAACATCACTGACACAAGTTACAGCCATCACTGACACAGGTAACAAACATCACTGACACAAGTTACAAACATCACTGACACAAGTTACAAACATCACTGACTTACATTGACAAAGTCACCGCCCTGAACCATGAAGTATTTTATCACTCTGGCGGCAAGAGAATGAAACAACTAATGATAACATTACAGTTATGAATAATAACATTAGTCATGAATGATAACATTACAGTTATGTATAATAAAATTAGTCATGAATGATAACATTACAGTTATGAATAATAACATTAGTCATGAATGATAACATTACAGTTATGAATAATAACATTAGTCATGAATGATAACATTACAGTTATGAATAATAAAATTAGTCATGAATGATAACATTACAGTTATGAATAATAACATTAGTCATGAATGATAACATTACAGTCATGAATAATAACATTAGTTATGAATGATAACATTACAGTCATGAATAATAACATTTGTCATTAATGATAACATTACAGTCATGAATAATAACATTAGTCATGAATGATAACATTACAGTCATGAATAATAAAATTACAGTTATGAATGATGACATTACAGTTATGAATAATAACTTTGTCTCATAACTTTGTCATGAATAATGACTCTGTCTCTCCCTGGATGTATTCACTGTTTACACAATGGCTTGGTCTCTCCCTGGATGTATTCACTGCTTACAGAATGGCTTGGTCCCTCCCTGGATGTATTCACTGTTTAAACAATGACTTGGTCTCTCCTTGGATGTATTCACTGTTTACACAATGGCTTGGTCTCTCCCTGGATGTATTCACTGTTTACACAATGGCTTGGTCTCTCCCTGGATGTATTCACTGTTTACACAATGGCTTGGTCTCTCCCTGGATGTATTCACTGCTTACACAATGGCTTGGTCTCTCCCTGGATGTATTCACTGGTTACACAATGACTTAGTCTCTCCCTGGATGTTTTCCCTGTTTACACAATGGCTTGGTCTCTCCCTGGATGTAATCACTGTTTACACAATGACTCAGTCTCTCCCTGGATGTAGTCACTGTTTAAACAATGACTTGGTCTCTCGCTGGATGTAGTCACTGTTTACACAATGGCTCAGTATCTCCCTGGATGTACTCACTGTTTACACAATGGCTTGGTCTCTCCCTGGATGTAATCACTGTTTACACAATGACTCAGTCTCTCCCTGGATGTAGTCACTGTTTAAACAATGACTTGGTCTCTCCTTGGATGTAGTCACTGTTTACACAATGACTTGGTCTCTCCTTGGATGTAGTCACTGTTTACACAATGACTTGGTCTCTCCCTGGATGTATTCACTGTTTAAACAATGACTTGGTCTTTCCTTGGATTTAGTCACTGTTTACACAATGACTTGGTCTCTCCCTGGATGTACTCACTGTTTACACAATGACTTGGTCTCTCCCTGGATGTAGTCACTGTTTACACAATGACTTGGTCTCTCCCTGGATGTACTCACAGTTTACACAATGACTCAGTATCTCCCTGGATGTATTCACTGTTTACACAATGATTCAGTCTCTCCCTGGATGTATTCACTGTTTTCACAATGGCTCAGTCTCTCCCTGGATGTACTCACTGTTTACACAATGACTCAGTCTCTCCATGGATGTAGTCACTGTTTAAACAATGACTTGGTCTCTCCTTGGATGTAGTCACTGTTTACACAATGACTTGGTCTCTCCTTGGATGTAGTCACTGTTTACACAATGACTTGGTCTCTCCCTGGATGTATTCACTGTTTAAACAATGACTTGGTCTTTCCTTGGATTTAGTCACTGTTTACACAATGACTTGGTCTCTCCCTGGATGTACTCACTGTTTACACAATGACTTGGTCTCTCCCTGGATGTAGTCACTGTTTACACAATGACTTGGTCTCTCCCTGGATGTACTCACAGTTTACACAATGACTCAGTATCTCCCTGGATGTATTCACTGTTTACACAATGATTCAGTCTCTCCCTGGATGTATTCACTGTTTTCACAATGGCTCAGTCTCTCCCTGGATGTACTCACTGTTTACACAATGACTCAGTCTCTCCATGGATGTAGTCACTGTTTACACAATGATTCAGTCTCTCCCTGGGTGTATTACTATTTACACAATGGCTCAGTCTCTCCCTAGATGTATTCACTGTTTACACAATGACACAGTCTCTCCCTGGATGTATTCACTGTTTACACAATGACTCAGTCTCTCCCTGGATGTATTCATTGTTTACACAATGACTCAGTCTCTCCCTAGATGTATTCACTGTTTACACAAAGGCTTGGCCTCTCAATGGATGTACTCACTGTTTACACCATGACTCAGTCTCTCCCTGGATGTATTCACTGTTTATACAATGATTCAGTCTCTCCCTGGATGTATTCACTGTTTACACAATGACTTAGTCTCTCCCTGGATGTATTCACTGTTTAAATAATGACTCAGTCTCTCCCTGGATGTATTCACTGTTTACACAATGACTCAGTCTCTCCCTGGATGTATTCACTATTCACTGTTGTTTAAACAGTGGCTCAATGATAAACGAAACATAGGTTCATTGCAGCTTGGTGCTCTCCAGTTAATGGGTACCTGGCTCACCGAGTTGTGGAAGGTAGTGCAATGGCCTCTTCAAACTCTGAAGGGAAAGTAGTCAGTCCATACTTAGGTCATGACAAATGGCAGATAAAACAGACAAATACATAGTCCCATGTCTCTGGTCTATGGGTGGAGAGAGAACCTCTAGTGGTGAATGGGAAACAGTCAGGGTCAAGGTTACAGGATCAGCTATTTAGATTTGTTGAAATGTTATAGATAATGTCCAGAGCCAATGTTGAAATGTTATCGATGACATCTAGAGCCAATGTTGAAATGTTATAGATGACATCCAGCACCAATGTTGAAATGTTATAGATGACATTCAGAGTCAATGTTGAAATGTTATAGATGACATCCAGAGCCAATGTTGAAATGTCATAGATGACATCCAGAGGCAATGCTGAAATGTTATAGATGACATCCAGAGCTAAAAACATGCAATTGTTGTCTCTGCAGCAAGCACGAAACAAGGTCGGGGGGAGGGTCTTCAAGTTTAGACGTACAATACAGAGATCAATGGGACATGGATACAAGTCTTCTTGTAATATTGGAGGTAAGATTGTGTTTGGTTCGCAAGATAGGGTCTTCCAGTCAAGATGTACAATACAGAAATCAATGGGACATGGATACAAATCTTCTTGTAATATTGGAGGTAAGATTGTGTTTGGTTCACAAGATAGGGTCTTCCAGTCAAGATGTACAATACAGAAATCAATGGGACATGGATACAAGTCTTCTTGTAATATTGGAGGTAAGATTGTGTTTGGTTCACAAGATAGGGTCTTCCAGTCAAGATGTACAATACAGAAATCAATGGGACATGGATACAAGTCTTCTTGTAATATTGGAGGTAAGATTGTGTTTGGTTCGCAAGATAGGGTCTTCCAGTCAAGATGTACAATACAGAAATCAATGGGACATGGATACAAATCTTCTTGTAATATTGGAGGTAAGATTGTGTTTGGTTCACAAGATAGGGTCTTCCAGTCAAGATGTACAATACAGAAATCAATGGGACATGGATACAAGTCTTCTTGTAATATTGGAGGTAAGATTGTGTTGAGCGGTTGATGTGATGTTAGGGAATAGTCAAGTGGAGGTATGATGTTGTTTTGTGGTTGATATGAGAGGATAGTCAAGTGGAGGTAAGATTGTGTTGAGTGGTTGATGTGATGTGAGAGGATAGTCAAGTGGAGGTATGATGATGTTGAGTGGTTGATGTTATGTGAGAGGATAGTCAAGTGGAGGTATGATGATGTTGAGCGGTTGATGTGATGTTAGAGGATAGTTAAGTGGAGGTAAGATTGTGTTGACCAAACAGGAAGCAGAAAACCATTTGCTAAACCAGCAATCTCCCTAAAGACCAGCGGTCTCCCTAAAGACCAGCGATCTCCCTAAAGACCAGCAATCGCCCAAAAGACCAGCAATCTCCCTAACCTAAAGATAATACTAGAGAATGTTATGGTCACAACATAAACAATTTGCGATATGCGGATGACACAGTCTTAATAGCAGAGACAGAGAATGAACTACAAGAAATGATAGTAAAAGAAAGCAATGAAAAAGGTCTCAGTCTGAATAGTAAGAAAAATCAAAAGTAATTGTCATATTGAAGAAACAATCATCACCAACATGCAGCATAAAAATAAACAGGACAAATCTTAAACAAGTGGAGAGCATCAAATACTTAGGCACAAAAATAACATCAGATGGAAGATGTAAAAAAAAAGTAAAGTACCCCGTCACGCCAAGTGGCGTATAGGGAAATATGGTGTTAGTGACCCTATATTTTACAGACCTTCAGCACATGATTTTTGGGGTAATATGGTCAGTATTACGCCCATGCTGCTTTACTTTCCCAGAAAAAAATCCTGTACCCATTTAAGGCTGGGTGAACCTGGAAGCCGTCGGTTGGGATCAAACCCTACCCCTTGTCCGTGGTAGTCCAGTGCACTAACCACTGAGCTATCGCGGCTCCAGATGGAAGATGTACCACAGAAATAAAAAGTAGAATAGCTCAGGCCAAATAGCATTTCAGAAAATGAAAAACACCTTATGCAACAAATCTATGTCAATGGAAGTGAGAAAGAGAGTTCTTCGGTGCTATATAGAGACAATTTTCACCACGGAAGCAAATCATGGACAGGAGGCAAACAAATGAAGAGACGGTTAAAGGCCACAAAGATGGAATTTATCAGAAGAATATTGAGAGTTCTCTGGACAGCTAAAAAGACCAATGAGGAAATTCTCAAAGAGGCCAACACAAAAAGGGAGTTCTTAAAAAACATCAGAAAGAAGCAATCAACATTTTTTGGGCACATCATGAGAAGAGGAAAGTTGGAATACTTGGTTACAACTGGCAAAATAAAAGGAAAGAGAGGTCGCGGGCGACAAAAAGAGAAAATACTGGATAGCTTGGTGTCATGGCATGGAAAACAGTCAACAACAGAATTGATATTGATGTACTGAGGATAGAAGATTGTGAAAGGATATAATCGTCCACGTCAACCGGTATGGCACATGATGATGATGAGAGAATGTTGTCCTGACCATGAACTTCACGGACAACATCCCACGACCAAGCCCATGTTCTGCTTCTTTCATTATGTCAACTTGGCAGAGCTGTACCTGTGAAAAATGGCTCCCTTGTAACCAAGAGCTTTGCCATCTCTCCCGTATTCATCTGTGCACAGTTGCCTGAAAACAAATAAGTAAATATTTTATTATTCTTTTTAATGAGTTTGTTGATTTTTCTTGAAATTTTCAGGCAAATATTCTAACATTTTATCTGTGGCTCTCAAATATTCTAACATTTTATCCGTGGCTCTCAAATATTTCAACATTTTATCTGTGGCTCTTAAATATTCTAACATTTTATCTGTGGCTCTCAAATATTCTAACATTTTATCTGTGGCTCTCAAATATTTCAACATTTTATCTGTGGCTCTCAAATATTTCAACATTTTATTTGTGGCTCTTAAATATTCTAACATTTTATTTGTGGCTCTCAAATATTCTAACATTATATTTGTGGCTCTTAAATATTCTAACATTTTATTTGTGGCTCTCAAATATTCTAACATTTTATCTGTGGCTCAAAGTGTCCATGGACCTTGCACATGTTGTTGATAAGGTCCTTGAAAGTTTGGCTCAATATTTTCTGATGCCAATAACTACTGTTTGTTATACACCAGCTGCTACTGTTTGTTACACACCAGCTGCTACTGTTTGTTATACACCAGCTGCTACTGTTTGTTACACACCAGCTGCTACTGTTTGTTACACACCAGCTGCTACTGTTTGTTACACACCAGCTACTACTGTTTGTTATACACCAGCTGCTACTGTTTGTTATACACCAACAACTACTGTTTGCTACACACCAACAACTACTGTTTGTTACACACCAACAACTACTGTTTGTTACACACCAACAACTATTGTTTGTTACACACCAACAACTACTGTTTGTTACACACCAATAACTACTGTTTGCTACACGCCAGCAGCTACTATTCTGTCTCTTTCTCCCTCCACTCTTCTGTCTGTCCTCTGTTTCCCACAAATTATAAGATATGACAGTAGCTGGTGCCCACCGATGATCTTCTACATGGGCTGCAGTAGGTGAAAGTTCCTGCATTTTCATATTTTAAAGATTCATCTCTCAGTGGTTATCCACCTCTATTCTATATACTTATAAGTCCATGTTACTCCTTCAGATGAAAGAGATTGGAGTTAAGTTGGGCACAGCCAGAAACAAGAAACTTTGTGGGCATGTAAGAAGACTTATCAACTAACACAGAACTGGAGTCTTTAGTAGCTGGACGGGACTTGCTGAGGAGGGGATCTGAGCAACTAAGGGGATCTGAGCAACTATGGACATGTTCAGAGTGCAATGATGATGACCTGCAAATAACCCAATATTCTATATACAACCACCACCACTTGAACTGTGACTATTCCTATCTTAATTGCATCTTCTGAAACCTAAATTCATGCTTGTAGAATTCTCATCAGCACGGAGACCATTTGTACTTTCTTTACTAATCACACAGATGGTTTTGTATATAGATCCATCATTGGGGACTAGTTGTCTCAAGGCAAGATGCCAGTCTCGAGACAGAGAGGTTATGGGTTCAAATCCTGGCTGCACCCAGCGATTTGGAATTTCTATTTATGATTTCTCTCTGTGACAACCACCCCTGGTCTCAGCAGCGAGGCCCAGTTTGAAACGTCAATTACTCATTGACGGAAAAAATAGTACCTCCGAAGATGGAGTTATCTGCCTGTGTGGCGAGGGACCCTTGTGCTCACGGCTGCCAGAGAAAAATAGATTAACACGCAAAATTCAGTTCCTAGTTGCTTGGGACTTCGTCAGAGGTAAAAGCTGCTCCCACACAAAAAAAAATCTATCACCACTGTACTCAATGTCCATTAGTGCTCCAATCCCTGTCCTGATCACACAGATGTTCTTTGATCCATTACCACTGTACTCAATGTCCATTAGTGCTCCAATCCCTGTCCTGATCACACAGATGTTCTTTGATCCATTACCAATGTTTTCAATGTCCATTAGTGCTCCAATCCCTGTCCTGATCACACAGATGTTCTTTGATCCATCACCATTGTACTCAGATTCTGTCCTATTTCAATACTCCAAGCCAAAAGTGTAACAATAAAGCAAATATATTAAATGGAATATATATAATCATGCGGCAACTCATTACTCAAAGATATCAACTATTCATCAAACTGTGTCCTCCACAACAAAAAGTCAACATTGGTTATAGCAAATCTGACCACTTCCTGTGTTTAAAATTGGCATAAAAAAGTGACATGAACGTGACTTACCAGAAATTTCATCAGTTTTTGGTACCACATCGGCAAAAAGTTCAAATTTGATCCTTCCTGCTGCCTAAAATTAGAATAATGTGAAAATGTTTCTAATTTTATGAATTTTTACAACATAATCACTTACTAATGGGGCATTATCACTGACCAACGGAACATTATCACTGACTAATGGAACATTATCACTGACCAATTAAACATAATCACTGACCAATGGAACATTATCACTGACTAATGGAACATTATCACTGACCAATGGAACATTATCACTGACCAATTGAACATAATCACTGACTAATGCGGCATTATCACTGACCAAAAGAACATTATCACTGACCAATGGGACATTATCACTGACCAATGGAACATAATCAAAGACCAATGGAACATAATCAATGACCAATGGAACAAAATCAATGACCAATGGAACATAATCACTGACCAATGAAACATAATCGATGACCAATGGAACATAATCAATGACCAATGGGACATTATCACTGACCAATGGGACATTATCACTGAACAATGGGACATTATCACTGAACAATGGAACATAATCAATGACCAATGGAATATAATCAATGACAAATGGAACATAATCAATGACCAATGGAATATAATCAATGACAATTGGAACATAATCATTGACCGATGGAACATAATCAATGACCAATGAAACATTATCACTGATCAATGGAACATAATCACTGACCAATGGAGCATAATCACTGACTAATGGAACATAATCAATGACCAATGGGATATAATCAGCAACAAATCTTCATCTCCTGACGATAACAACAAAATGTCACTCTAGATCCCCATCATATTAGCCAAACTCTAGACCTCCATCATATTAGCCAAACTCTAGACCTCCATCATATTAGCCAAACTCTAGACCTCCATCACATTAGCTAAACTCTAGACCTCCATCATATTAGCCAAACTCTAGACCACCATCATATTAGCTAAACTCTAGACCTCCATCATATTAGCTAAACTCTAGACCTCCATCATATTAGCCAAACTCTAGACCTCCATCATATTAGCTAAACTCTAGACCTCCATCATATTAGCCAAACTCTAGACCTCCATCATATTAGCCAAACTCTAGACCTCCATCATATTAGCTAAACTCTAGACCTCCATCATATTAGCTAAAATCTAGACCTCCATCATATTAGCTAAACTCTAGACCTCCATCATATTAGCTAAACTTTAGACCTCCATCATATTAGCCAAACTCTAGACCTCCATCATATTAGCCAAACTCTAGACCTCCATCATATTAGCCAAACTCTAAACCTCCATCATATTAGCAAAACTACAAACCTCCATCATATTAGCCAAACTCTAGACCTCCATCTTATTAGCCAAACTCCAAACTTCCATCATATTAGCCAAACTCCAAACCTCCATCATATTAGCCAAACTCTAGACCTCCATCATATTAGCCAAACTCTAGACCTCCATCATATTAGCCAAACTCTAGACCTCCATCACATTAGCTAAACTCTAGACCACCATCATATTAGCCAAACTCTAAACCTTCATCATATTAGCCAAACTCTAGACCTCCTTCATATTAGCTAAACTCTAGACCTCCATCATATTAGCTAAACTCTAGACCTCCATCATATTAGCTAAACTCTAGACCTCCATCATATTAGCTAAACTCTAGACCTCCATCATATTAGCCAAACTCTAGACCTCCATCATATTACCCAAACTCTAGACCTCCATCATATTAGCCAAAATCTAGACCTCCATCATATTAGCCAAACTCTATTGATGTGATAAATTAGGTCTCTCATTTGAGACAGCAACAGCGGATGAATGTGTCAATAAAGAGGTATGATGTTAACCAAACATTCGGAAAAGATGGTCAAATGTCTATGTGTCTGACGAATGGTCAAGCAAACACGAACGCCACTGAATATCACTTCTAAATTTAGATAAAGCAATTAACCATTTGTATGTGTTATAGGCTATTTGTATGCATTATAGGCTATTTGTATGCGTTATAGGCTATTTGTATGCATTATAGGCTATTTGTATGCGTTATAGGCTATTTGCATGCGTTAGAAGGCTATTTGTATGCGTTATAGGCTATTTGTATGTGTTATAGGCTATTTGTATGTGTTATAGGCTATTTGTATGTGTTATAGGCTATTTGTATGTGTTATAGGCTATTTAGGATGAAAACCTGCTACAACAGCACTTAACATCTCTAGATAAAAGCTGCACAAACTACAGTATGAAAATTAACACAGCAAAAACAGAGGCTATAAGAATAAGCAAATTAAGACACCCATTACACATCAAGATCAAAGATAAAGAAATAAAACAAGTAGAGGAATGCAAGTATTTAGGCACAATGTTTACAGAAGATGGAAAACTAGACAGAGAAATTGACATGAGAATACAAAAAGCAAATGCTGTCACATACCAGCTTTCACCATTGTTAAGACATCCAAACATTTCTATGCCAGCTAAACAACAAATGATAAATAGCATCTTCATACCAACTTTGTGCTATGAAAGTCAAACATGGACCCTTTCTAAATCAAAATTAAGAAAGATCAATACATGTGAGATGCGATGCTTGAGAAAAGTAACAAACAACACAAGAAGAGATAGAATACCAAATGAAACCATAAGAAAAATGGTAGGAACAAAACCCTGCCAAGAATATATAGAACAACAACAACTTAAATGGTTTGGCCACCTGGTCAGAATGAATCCTCACCAATCACCATCAAGGGCGTTCTTCTCGAGAATGCATGGAAAAAGACCAAGAGGAAGACCCAGAAGAAGATGGATAGATGCAGTGACAGAGATATGTAACAACAAAGGAAAATCACTAATTCAGACAATTCGAGCAGCACAAGAACGACAAATGATATAAACCACGACACCTTTTAGGTATCAGTGGAAGAGAAAAGAAGAAGAAGAAGATAGGCTATTTGTATGTGTTATAGGCTATTTGTATGTGTTATAGGCTATTTGTATGTGTTATAGGCTATTTGTATGTGTTATAGGCTATTTGTATGTGTTATAGGCTATTTGTATATGTTATCGGCAATTTGTATGTGTTATAGGCTATTTGTATGTGTTACAGGCTATTTGTATGTGTTACAGGCTTTTTGTATGTGTTACAGGCAATTTGTATGTATTATAGGCTATTTGTATGTGTTACAGGCTATTTGTATGTGTTACAGGCTATTTGTATGTGTTATAGGCTATTTGATGTGTTATAGGCTATTTGTATGTGTTATAGGCTATTAATATGTGTTATAGGCTATTTGTATGTGTTATAGG
Source organism: Megaustenia siamemsis (assembly GCA_032433765.1). Lineage (NCBI taxonomy): Eukaryota > Metazoa > Mollusca > Gastropoda > Stylommatophora > Ariophantidae > Megaustenia > Megaustenia siamemsis. The sequence continues at coordinate 21,601,465 of JAVIAB010000059.1, read as the reverse complement.
CTATTTGTATGTAAAGGTAAAGGTAAAGTATGAAACTTGAATCGGCATCTTAGCACGTGAGGTTTCACCCATATGTGCTCAGCAACCTATTCAGAAGTGTTCGGAGACTTCTGGATAGTGTCACTTCAAGCATCAAAACTCACGATGTGGGGTGGCATTCCTCACCTTCCAAGAGTAGTATACTCTGGTACCCATTTCTGCCAGCAGCTGGGTCGACTGCGGGGTATTTTTTTTCCAACCAGACCTTCGGCACATGATTTTTGGGGTAATGTGGTTGGTATTACACCCGTGCCGCTTTACTCTCCCAGAAAAAAATCTGGTACCCATTAAAAGTTGGGTGAACCCAGAAGCCATCGATTGGGATCGAACCCTACCTCTTGTCCTTTGTACTGCAGTTCACTAACCACTGAGCTATCGCGGCTCCCCTATTTGTATGTGTTACCGGCTATTTGTATGTGTTATAGACTATTCGTATGTGAAGTTTTTTTTACACACTTTGTGACAATAACAATGTGAGATCATTTACATCGAAGAAGCCAATATTGGTATTTTAATGTATAGTGATTTATAAATAAATGTGTGAATGAAATTTCCCAGTGACCTGACTAATCGCTTGTTTTCTGTAGCAATTTAAATGGCGAGAGAAAACCAAAATCTAACACTATCTGTTGACCTTTCGAGCTGTTGCCGGCCCATAGGGCGTAGACCAAGATACACCTTCTCATATCTGAATTTTTGTTCTAGCAGTTTTCTTTTAAAGATATTTTATCAAATCTCGTCATTTGTCTCTGTTCTGTGCAAGCAGCTCTATCTCATTGAGGGAGCCGTATCCTGTTGCTCTTGCCTCTCTCATCAATGTTCTTCTCAGTGTCTCACTGGGTCTTCCTCTTTTTCTCTTACCTGTTGTTTCCCATATGAGGGCCTGCTTTGCTATTCGGTTATTATTTCTTCTCATCACATGTCCAACATATGACCATCGTCTTTTCTTTATTACTGAAGATATTAGTGGTTGATTGGCGATTTCTCTAATTTCCTCATTTTCTCAGCTTCTGAAAGACATTGCTGCTTTAGCTATTCTGATTCTAATTTCTTTACTTGTATCCCCTTCTCGATCAATGTGACTTCCAAGATAGATAAAGTGATCAATCTCTTCTACTTAAATCTAACACTGGTGGCTTACAATATCTTGACTCGGTTTTTGGAGGCTATATAGCCATTTGTATTTATTGTTCATTTCTGTATCTCCTTCTTCTACCTTTCAGCTACCTGTGGAGCATAGGTCTTCAACAAACACTTTGAGCTCCCTGTCGAATATAGGTCTTCAACAAACACTTTCAACTCCATGTAGAGCATATGTCTTCAACAAACACCTTTAGCTCCCTGTGGAGCATAGCTCTACAACAAACACTTTCAGTTCCATCTGGAACATAGGTTTTCAACAAACACTTTCAACTCCCTGTGGAGCATAGGTCTTCAACAAACACTTTCAGCTCCCTGTGGAGCATAGGTCTTCAACAAACACTTTCAGCTCCCTGTGGAGTATAGGTCTTTAACAAACACTTTCAGCTCCCTTTGGAGTATAGGTCTTTAACAAACACTTTCAGCTGCTTGTGGAGCATAGGTCTTCAAAAACTCCTTCTGTTTATTACCATTCTTTTAAGATAATTCCATGTCTTCCCCATCATCTTCATTTCTGCTTCTATGTCTTCTCCAAGAATTCCTTGGTCTTCCTCTGTTTTTTCCCTGAGGATTCCACAAAGGGGCCTGTTGTGTAATACTCTCAGTTGGCTTCCGCAGTGTGTGTCCTGTCCAGCACAATCACCTTTGCTGTATCTCTTTATCCACTGGTATTTGACTGGTACATTTCCATAATTCTATGTTAGTGATTTTGTCCTGAAATTTCCATCATTTTATTCTGCGTAAGCATCCATTAACTCTTTCCGTATGTTTCGCAGCACTGTGTGCCATGATGATTTCAGCAGCGTACGTTTCGCCGCATAGTGCGCCACGCTCAATTTGATTAGTGTGAATGCCATCAAACCATATTCTTTTTACATGTCTTGTATCATCTTGGTATTGGTATAATCTAATACCTTGTTCAATTATCTAAACATTCATATATAATATATTATATGTTAGAGAAATATAAATATGTAGATTGATTCTTAAAGTGATGAAAAATTTTGTCTCTGAAATCTCTTCCGTTGCATCAATAAAAAGCTTCCCTACGGAAAGAGTTAATGAAAGTCTGTATCTTTATGATTGTCATTTTTGTTGTTCTCCTTGTTTCAAAGCCATATAATAGGACTGACTTAATTCCATTTTTGTATAATCGTGTGAAATTGTAATGTGATTACAAACAGGTGAGAATATTCTATAATGATGAAGAGGCAGACTCTCCCATTTAAATGACATTACTATATTATTTACCTGAGGTAATCATATGGACGGGCATGACCTACATTTTGTTTTTGATAATAGAAAGACAATCTGCTATTTTGAAAACTGTGTATCATAATAAATCAATTACAAATTCATACATTTATTTAATTGGTGTACAGACAATTGAATGTTTTAATTTTGGAAAATAATGCATTTTGACATTTTTTTTTTTACCTAATTACATTTTTTTTAAAATAGCAAAGTGTTTATATATTAAAATTTTTTTTTTTTAATTCCTAGTTAAAGCATATAAATTATATCAGCAAAATGAGTGATCTCCCATTAGTTGACATCACAACAAAACTACAGTGAAATACGAAAAATATGTTAGGGTTTAGAGTTAGGACTTTACTCTTGCAATGTAAAATCTTTTCTCTACAATTAAGGTCTTCAAATGACTTCAATAATTTATTTGCTTAAACTTTGACTTTACCCAATTAATGATTTGATGTGGAGAGAATTTAAAAGTAATATGAAGTTATCCATTGTGCAATGAAGATCTTTCGACACATATGATATGGCCAGTCAATTATAATTGACTTAGGTTTTTTTTTAAAATGATTTTTAAAATTTGCTAAAGTCCTAGTTTAAGCACACAAATTATTTAAGTCTGGAAGAGTAACATCCCCTTAAGTAAGCATTGTATTTTATTCAGTGTTTCTTTAATCTGTCATTAGAAGACCCCTATTTGTAGAGAAAAGTTTGAAAAGAGAAGCAAGGTCAAGGTAAAGTACGAGACTTGAACCTGCATCTTAGCACGCGAGTTTATACCCATATGTGCTCGGCTGCCTATCCAGAAATGTTCGGAGATTTCTGTATAGTGTCGTCTCAAGCATCGAAACTCAGATGCGAAGCAAATTCCTCACCTTCCCAGGGTAATACCTTGGTACCCATTTCTGCCAACGGCTGGGTCGACCGTGAGGGTATTTTTTTTTTCCAACCACGAGTACAATTCACACAGCTCCCAGTGGGAATCAAACACTGGTTGTCCGAACGCTGGTAGTCCAGTCGGGTGGTTTTCCCAACTTGGTTACCGAGGCCCCCCCCCCCCCCCCCAAAAAAAAAAAAAAGAGAAGCAACGTGAAGGTAACACTAATATAAATTTTAAGCATTTGAAAACACCACGGTAGTCTTCTTACACGCCCACTAAGTTTCTTGTTTCTGGCTGTGCCCATCTTTCTGCATGTTCATTCCCGTGTATATTACAGTGTGATGGTATCCACTGAATGACTACTCTTTAGAAATTACTGCATAGTTGGTCCAGGGTTGTTCTCAAGTCATCTAGTTCATTGTTCTTGTGGCTTTTTAGAGCTGATAGTACCTGATGAGCATCATTCAGAATCACCAATTTATTGTGAATGTTATTTTTTAGTTGAGTAGCCATTGTTGCAGCATCTCTGATGGCCTCTGGTATTTTATGTTTTCCATGAGGAGACATATCAGATGGTCCCAAGAGTTTCGGTATTGTTTGGGAAAGTACTGGGTCTCCAGTAGTTAGTTCATTGGCGATTGTAGCGAAGTTGCTCCTCTTTAGTCGTACAATTCCTAAACCAGTAATTCTTTGATGCATGGGGTGGCTAAGGAGCCTTCTATATTTCTCTGCTTATTGCAATACTTTAGTGACCCGTCTGTCATCTAAGGGTTGTAAACATGTTACTGTTTCTAGAGTTTTGATAGGTGTAGATTTCATAGCACCAGTGATGATACGGGCAGCTTGGTTCTGTGTTCTGTTAATTTTGCTAAGGTGTGATTTGGAAGTCATAGCCCAGGCTGTGACTCCATACTCTAGGACTGGTCTGACCCTTCCGACGTATAGTCTTTTCAAGATATTGCAATCTGCTCCCCAGTCCGTTCCTCACAATTTCTTCATAATATTAATTCGGTTTTTAGCTTTTTTTCTTGCTCTGTTTATCTGATTTTTCCAAGTCATTCTGCGATTCATGGTGACGCCAAGATATGTTGGGTTTTGGTCAATAGGGAGTGTATGGTCTTTTATCTTCAAGTTTGCAGAGAGTATGTTTCTTGATAGGCTTAAAATTGTATATGTAGTTTTTTTTGTTAATTGGTAAGAACCAGCTGTTCGTCCATTTTTCAAGTTCGCCTAGGGCATCTTGCATCCTGGAACCAGCCACTGACATCCTTTCCTCGTGAGCCCACAATGCCAGACTATTATGTATTATGTCTTTTGACGTGGGCTGAGACTTCTATGATGGGGACTGTAGATACTTTTCTTTGTTTAGGAGATGAGATATTAATTTGGATGACTCCACTGGCACGGGCGGTTGAGCAATTATCATGGATTTTAATTGGTTTGCAGTGATACCGGGGCCTTCCACAACCAAAACCATACCATGTCTGCCTGCTGGCGTAGGAAGTGATCATGTCTCTCCACAACTTTCAATCTTGACATCATCATCATTTCTGTTGTTGCTTCCCTCTAGTCTATCAATTTTCCCAGTTGTCACAATATATATATTCCAGCTATTCCCTTCTCATTCAATCTATTGTCCTTTCGAGCTGAAGACGGCACATAGGGCAGAACCATAATCTCAAAAGCAGAAACCTTGCATGCCAAAATGGCACATATTGCAGAGATCACCACTTCTAAAATCTATGGCTCTGTTTCCATAACAATACTTTTTACAATGACAGCTTGTCAAGCCATCGATCAACCTCCTTAGTCGCCTCTTACGACATGCCTGGAGTGGAAGGTCACAGTGTCACTATTCTCTACTTCCCTCATAATGAAGCCCCAGTGAGTAACACACGGGATTCCCTTCTCATTACTTGGCCAAATAATGATGATTGTTTCTTCTATTATTAATATTGGAAATTAGCTCTCTTTTTGCTTTGGCCTCTTTCAGAACGTTTTCATTACTCTTCTTACCGTCTTACCTGTCCCATGGTATTCTCAACATTCTTCTGTAAAACCATATTTAATGATTATTATTTCTACAGCCTGCAAGTGCAAGGCTGTCTCTTATGCTCTGGACTGCTGCTGGACCCTACTTGTACTAAATCTAAATCGTTGGATCCATCTTCTCAGACTTGAACCCTACTGACCGCCTACTGCTAGTATTATCAAATCGTACTCGAGGACCCATCATGATCATATATAAGGCTGGGGCATGATATGATGCATCTGTCTGTGTCTTCGCAGACCAGCTGGAGCCTATCATTATCATTATCATCACTTGACCGGGAGCCTACAGTTTGAACCTTGAATATAAATTTAGTAAAGTGACTAGATGGAAATTCCTGGGTATACCATGAACTTCTTTCCATGTCGATATGAGACAAAATAAACTTACTGTGCTTCCAATTGCAATGTCGAAGAAAACTACTGGGTTTGGGGTCGTCATCGACCAGGCCCGACATGTGAGACAAGTCGCTGAGCGTGGCTTCCCTTGAAGTCTATTATCATGGCGTCCGGTCGAATATATGTTCATGTAGGTCTTCTATTTGTCCTTGTATTAGTGCCTGTTCTGTTGAACAAGTGTTCATGTAGGTCTTCTATTTGTCCATGTATTAGTGCCTGTTCTGTTGAACAAGTGTTCTTGTAGGTCTTCTATTTGTCCATGTATTAGTGCCTGTTCTGTTGAACAAGTGTTCATGTAGGTCTTCTATTTGTCCATGTATTAGTGCCTGTTCTGTTGAACAAGTGTTCTTGTAGGTCTTCTATTTGTCCATGTATTAGTGTCTGTTCTGTTGAACAAGTGTTCTTGTAGGTCTTCTATTTGTCCATGTATTAGTGCCTGTTCTGTTGAACAAGTGTTCTTGTAGGTCTTCTATTTGTCCATGTATTAGTGCCTGTTCTGTTGAACAAGTGTTCTTGTAGGTCTTCTATTTGTCCATGTATTAGTGCCTGTTCTGTTGAACAAGTGTTCTTGTAGGTCTTCTATTTGTCCATGTATTAGTGTCTGTTCTGTTGAACAAGTGTTCTTGTAGGTCTTCTATTTGTCCATGTATTAGTGCCTGTTCTGTTGAACAAGTGTTCTTGTAGGTCTTCTATTTGTCCATGTATTAGTGCCTGTTCTGTTGAACAAGTGTTCTTGTAGGTCTTCTATTTGTCCATGTATTAGTGCCTGTTCTGTTGAACAAGTGTTCTTGTAGGTCTTCTATTTGTCCATGTATTAGTGCCTGTTCGACTGCAAATAAAAGCTCGTTGATCTCCTCTTCTGACTCTTATGGGTTAGCTAGCTTGTATATATAGTCCAAGCATGTAATAAATAATGGGGGGGGAGAGGAAGGGGGAATAGTACGTACACCAGATATAACTTCGATGTGGTCTCTGTAACATGCTGCTGTTCTGACTGTGCAGCTGCTGCTGTTCTATCTGTGCAGCTGCTGTTGATGTAGAGACTTTTAAATAGGTTGGTTAGGGTTGCTATGTCGAATGGTTTTGCTTTCAACTTGAGTAGTATAATCCTATCACTGTATGTCCAGTGGGTACTTATATATTTTTGTAGCTCTCTTTTTTATCAGTATTCTTACACCCCCCCCCCCCTTTAATGTTCTGTTGTGTTTCCTGAGTGTATAAATATATATTTTTCGTTCTCCATGTCTCTTTTCATACTAAGATTTTAAACTGCTTTTATCTTCATGCTAGTATTTTAAATTGTCTCTCTGGTCATTCTAGAATTTTCAAAAGGTTAACTTTTGATGTTAGAAATATAAACTCTCTCAACTCTCTTAAATCCTACATTATAATCTCTATCTATTAATGCTAGAAATTTAAAATGCCTATCTCTCATTCTCTTTCTTCTATCTATATCTTAATGTTTAATATATATATAACTGCATCTCTCATTTTCGCTCTTTCTCTCTCTCTCTCTCTCTCTCTCTCTCTCTCTCTTAATGTTAGGATTTTATACTGCCTCTCTACCTCTCCAATGACATGAATTATGTGCAATTGTCTAACTCCAACTCCTCTCCCTTTTTCTACTACAATTTTTAATTTTCAACTGCATAATATATTACTAGTTTTTTTTTTTTTACCTCTCTCTCTCTCTCTCTCTCTCTCTCACATTATCTCTTCTAGATTCTACAGTAAAGTGATGAGACGGCATCAGCTAATGTTTGTAAATTAACATCTTTCGTCCGGTGATCTATAAAAATGTTTAGAAACTTTAAACAGTTGATTGATTATCAGTTAAGAAATATAATAATTCTTTGAAGAATATATATTTAAATGTTGCATAATATTTACAGGCATGGTTTGTTCGAACATATCATACTTAAAAGCAAAAAAATGTGTTCTACCGTTGAATTGTTGATGAAAATGTTAATATAAACTTATATGCTTTAGAAATTAAAATTAAAATTCATCTTTCTTTATTAAAAGGGAAGCAACTCATGTTATATTAATAGTTAAGAATTCTTTATACGTCGATATATTGTAACTGTAAATTGTCAAAACTTTTATGCATATGCATATTGTTTCCCACAAAATAATTTTCTCATAAAGTGTGCAAGATCTTTGAAAATTTCTATAAGAAATTGCAAACCCTAAAGTATTCAATTAAAAGAAATGTACCTTTCTTTAATTTGTAGTTGCAAATATTAATTATTTTTAATTTCTCTCAAAGATTAAAAGTTATCTTCCTTTGCTCACAAAAAAAGTCAACTTCTGTCATAAATAAGAAAACGTGGCTATATAAAGTCCGGTGCAGTGAACATATTTGTGAAATTACGTGAAATTGTATATAAAATTTGTATTATTCATCTAGATACTACTGCTGTTGGCTGGCTTGTATAAGATAAAGAAGCTGTTCACGCGATGAAACTGTGTTTACAGCATGTGTTCAAAATATCCAGCACAGGCCTCAAGATATTCTGAGACTTGTCTCTTACTATTTTCGAAAACCTTCTGGATCTATATATCTATCTTTCGTTCGCCTGAAGTATTGTCTATAACTGCAATGTCGTTTCTTGTATAAATGTTACCATCTTTTGTCATTCTTGCAGTGGTGCATATAGTCTTGTCTGTAGTGTTGTATTAATGGTATAAGTGGACTTTCCTCAGTCTAATATATTCGGTGCATTCTTGAAATATGCGTTCCGCTGTCTGGGGCGCCTGTCCACATGTACATGTAGTTGAGTTAACGATCTTGAATTTTGTAGACACGTGACTGTGGAGTCAATTGTGTCCTGTTCTAATGCGTGTATTGATAACCTGTTCCCATCTATTCATATAATGAAATTTATCCAGATTTGGAGCATTTGGTCTTCTGATTGATTTGATTATCTGTATCTTATGATGGTATGTAACCGGCGCATCTGGTTGTGTGCCTGTTGCACCTTCTTTTGAAAGCTGATCTGCTCTCTAGTTTTCTGGTATTCCATAGTGAGATGGGATTCACTGCAAAGGCAATCTTATGGTGTTTGTAGAGTTCAGTCAATAAAGTTTGCAGATGTAGCAACTTTCTGGATTGCAGTGCCTGGAGCACTGATCTTCCATCTGTCAAAAACTCTACAGGCTGTGGGCTAAGATTACTGTTCAGCAGTTTTTCTATTGCCAACGTTATTGCTTGCATTTCTGCATCGTAATTGTGATAATATTTCCATGTTACTATCTTTTCCATATCCCTAGTGTTATTTTTTGGGTACTCTATGTAGACACCTGCTGTCCCTTTCTTTTCTATATATTGATCGAGTCACCGCACTGAGACATTATAAACACCCTATATAACACTTGTTACTACAAGTTTGATAAACTATTCAGAACTTGATTCTCAATTAAAAAATAAAAAAAAAAGAATGACTGTCTCTCAATTTTAATGCTTGAGATGTAATTGTCTATCGCTATTTTCATAACAGGATTTTAAGATGCTTTCATTTTCATATTAGCATTATTAACTGTTTCTTTCTTAATAGTAGGACTTTTAAATGTATCTCTTTTCATATTACAATTTTAAACTGCTTTTATCTTCATGCTAGTACAGTAAAGTCTCGATTATGCGGTACTCAATAATCCGGAATTCTCAATTTAACGGACTTTTTTTTTTTTTATTATTATAGGGAGAAAGCTTGAATCATGTTTTGTTCAGTTAAATTAAATGCCTTTATCCGGAAATCGAAAACGCTACAACACGGTTTGTGCGCTGCGCTTACTTCTACAGGCTCTATCATTACACAATATTGCGTTTACAATAGTGTATTTACAGTAATATACTTCAAATAGGAGCGAACATATTTTATTCAATCCAGACATTGTGTCTCCAAATATTCCAAGTAAAAGCGACCGACAGTCTATATCTTCACTTTTCCCCCGACTAAATGTTTTTGTCGGGAAATCTTAGTCGTGCCAAAAACACTTATCTACATGATTTTACAAATTTGCTTTTAATTTTCTCATAGCCTGCTTTAGATCTAAAGTTGGTCATGAATTTGTCAAAAATATGGCGTTTGACAGTCTGACCGAACATTAGAAGCAGACGTATTGTTTGTGAAAATTGAAGAGCCCATAACTTTGATGATTATAAATCAAAGGTTGAGCAGCCGGCGTGCAGTGACATAGAGATGGTGAGAAGAAAGGGGGAGGGGTTCAAAAATTACCGACTGGAAATTCAAAAAGAGTAAGATACAGAGTTTGACGTTAGTTTGTCTCAGACATTTGTGCAAGCTGAAATTCGTTCCATCAGTATAAATTATACATGATATGCTATAAACGCATGTGTGCATACTTTTTAACGGAATACATTTTTGTGTTAAATAATGGCCTCTGCGAGTGCAAACCACACCTCATTTTCCCGCAAAGGTAAACGCAAGCGAACTGTATTGACACTGAACCAGAAGATTGAAATCGCTAGTAGACTTGAAAAAGGCGTTAATCGCAACGTTTTGATGACTGAATTTGGCATAGCCTCTTCAACATTATATGACATACGAAATCAAAAAGATGAGTTGTTTAAGTTTGCGTCGGAGTCTGAAAGCAGCAACAATATACACCAGAGACGAAGTATGAAACGGCCAAAATTTGAAAAACTCGACGACGTCCTTTATGTGTGGTTTTTAGAAAGAAGAAGAAAGGAATGCCAATATCAGGACCCATGTTGATAGAGAAAGCTAGTGAATGTCACACGAATTTAAATATTTCTGAGCATTGCAATTTTTCAATCATGTTTTTTCATAAATTTTGAGTTTGGTTTTCTTACTCTCGATTATCCAGAAAAATTCAATTATCCAGAATGGGTTCTTCCCCGAGCATTCCGGATAATCGAGACTTTACTGTATTTTAAATTGTCTCTCTGGTTATTCTAGAATGTTCAAAAGGTCACTATATAAAGCGGACACTGTGCCAGCACCACCAAGAGTCTCCTGTCTCACTATATAAAGCGGACACTGTGCCAGCACCACCAAGAGTCTCCTGTCTCACTATATAAAGCAGACACTGTGCCAGCACCACCAAGAGTCTCCTGTCTCACTATATAAAGCGGACACTGTGCCAGCACCACCAAGAGTCTCCTGTCTCACTATATAAAGCGGACATTGTGCCAGCACCACCAAGAGTCTCCTGTCTCACTATATAAAGCGGACATTGTTCCAGCACCACCAAGAGTCTCCTGTCTCACTATATAAAGCGGACACTGTGCCAGCACCACCAAGAGTCTCCTGTCTCACTATATAAAGCGGACACTGTGCCAGCACCACCAAGAGTCTCCTGTCTCACTATATAAAGCGGACATTGTTCCAGCACCACCAAGAGTCTCCTGTGTCACTATATAAAGCGGACACTGTGCCAGCACCACCAAGAGTCTCCTGTCTCACTATATAAAGCGGACACTGTGCCGGCACCACCAAGAGTCTCCTGTCTCACTATATAAAGCGGACACTGTGCCAGCACCACCAAGAGTCTCCTGTCTCACTATATAAAGCGGACACTGTGCCAGCACCACCAAGAGTCTCCTGTCTCACTATATAAAGCGGACACTCTTCCAGCACCACCATGAGTCTCCTGTCTCACTATATAAAGCGGGTATTACCCAGCAGGCAGGAGTCTCTTGAAATATCCGGTGCTAGTGACACCTGTTTCTTATTACAACTCATGTAGTGTCCATTGACATTCTGTTAGAGACCTCTCTTACTTCCCTATTGTCTTCTCGTTTGGAGTCTCATTTTAGCTCGCCTTCTTTGAAGCCCGGGTTTGGTTGTCTGCAGGATCTGGCATGTTTAAATTCTCCTTTACTCACTTTGCCAGATTGGTTTCCTAAACCTCCATGTATTGGTTTAATAGTGTCTCTATAGATGTTTTTATTTAAGGCATGAAGTCTAAATTAGTACTGAATACAGGAAAAAAGCAATACAATCAAAGTGACTAATTCATTTCTTCTTCTTCTCTTTTTTCTGCTTTTCTTCCTCGTTTGCTTTTAAGCGCTGATGGGAGATATAGCTTACGGTCCGCTAATTTTCAGTTGGCCTCTGCTGCTGGTATGTTTCATGGTTACCAGTTTAGAATAGTCGACGGGGATCATCCTCACTGCACATTGGATATGCCCATATGTGTTCAGATCTCCTCAGTATGTCTCTCAATATGTGGAAACTGACGACTGTAGGTCTCTATTTATTTGTAATTCTTCATTGTCTCCCCTCGTAGCTCTCATTTCTGACATCCCCAGTTTTGACCTGATGTTCGTGCTATCTGAAATATCATAGTTGTAGATTCATTGTCACAGATTGAGTCATTAGCGCGCTCTGCCTCCCTGAGGGCATTCAGAATGTCATCCTGGTCAATTCCACATCAGTCATCCTTGGCAGCTGTTCTGGTAAATATGTCAGCTCAGTTGTTTTCTTTCACACTGTGAGTGTCCATGAACGAATATGAAACAGATTCAAATCAGTCCTGAATTCTTGAGTGACACCAACCACGGCATTCGTGCCCTCCACCTTCAATTTTCCTGAGTAATCTCATCGATGTATGGATGTGAATCATGGACAATAGGACAACAGACAAGAAAATCACTGGAGTCTGTAGAAAGACAGCTAAAAAGAGTAATGAAAACGTTCTAAAAGAGGCCAATGCAAAAAGAGAGCTAATTTCCAATATTCTATCTATATATTGTCCTCTCGAGCCGAAGACGGCACATAGGGCAGAACCACAATCTCAAAAACAGAAACCTTGCGTGCCAAAATGGCACATATTGCAGAGATCACTGCTAATTTTCAATATTAGGAAGAAACAATCATCATTTTTTGGCCTTGTAATGAGAAGAGAACAACTGGCATATATTGTAACAACTGGGAAAATTGAGGGACGAAGAGATAGAGGGAAGCAAAGAGAAAAAAATACCAGACAGCTTAAGAGAATGGCTTGGCAGAAGGTCAACAACATAAATGATAAATAACTGTCGAGATCGAAAGTTGTGGAGAGACATGATCACCGACGCCAGCAGGCCCGGTACTTGATGATGATGAATCTCATCGAGTCACTCAGAAAGCAAGCGAGTACAAAGTTTGTTTCGGACAGGTTGGCTAGCTGAGCTATAGCTAAGGACGGTCAACCAATGGATCGGACGGATATCATCAATGCGCTCCGAAATGTGGGAAGTGCACAGGACTTCGACAACTATGAGTCCACATCACTTCTTCGGATGAAAGAGATGGGCGTTAAGATGGGCACAACCAGAAATGAGAAACTTAGTGGCCGTGTAAGAAGACTTATCAACCAACACAGAACTGGAGTCGTCAGTCGCTGGACACTGCTGGACTTACTGAGGATGGGATATGAGAACCTATGGACACGTTTGGAGTACAATGATGATGATCCGCAAATAGCTCAATAACTCAATCGATTCACCGGTGTAAATACTGCCTGAGAATTAGTGTTTTTAATATTCCATCAATCCACCTTTTTTGTGCTCGGCCCTTGAGTCTGATGTTCGGTAGTGTTCTGATCTTTCTTCTCTTTTCATATGATCAAACCATTTTAACTGTTATTTCTGTATGTATTGAATTGCGGGAATTTTTCCTAGCTATTTTCTTAGCCCTTCATTTCTGATTTTATCTCTCAAGTTGTTTCTTGTCATGCGCCTAAAGCATTTAATTTCAGTGGTAGTTATTGAACATGCCGAGAAATTAAACAAAAATATGCTTGAAGCTCAAACAATTTCGCAAGTCATCTATTAAAGGGGTCAGAGTGCGAGCACGATCTTCTTAGCTCACGTGACAACTCTAAATTATTGTTGATGTTTTAACTAGTTTCAACCAGACAGGCGAATTCTGCAAGTAAAGTTAGAGACCAGTCAATGTTTAGAAAAGTCCAGAGATCCGATGTCTATGATAGGAAGTTGCGACAGAGAAACGATGTCTATGACAGAAAGTGATAACAGGGAACCGAAATCTATGACAGAAAGTGGCGACAGAGAAACGATTGTATGTGACATAAAGTGGCGACAGAAAATCAATGTCTCTGACATAAAGTGGCGACAGAGAACCGATGTCTATGACACAAAGTGGCGACAGAGAGCCGATGTCTATAATTTGAAGTAGCGACAGAAAACTGATGTGTCTGGCATTAAGTGGCGACAGAGAATCGAGGTCTATGACATGAAGTGGCGACAGAAAAACCGATGTTTCTGACATGAATTGGCGACAGAGAATCGATGTCTATGACACGAAGTGGCGACAGAGAGCCGATGTCTATAACATGAAGTGGCGACCGAGAAATGATGTCTATGACACGAAGTGGTGACAGAGAACCGATGTCTCCGACATGAAGTGGCAACAGAGAAACGATGTCTCTGACATGAAATGGCGACAGATAACCGATGTCTATGACACAAAGTGGCGACAGAGAACCGATGTCTATAACATGAAGTTGCGACAGAAAACCGACGTCTATGACACAAAGTGGCGACAGAGAACCGATGTCTATGACATGAAGTGGAGACAGAAAAACCGACGTCTATGACACAACGTGGCGACAGAGAACCGATGTCTATGACACAAAGTGGCGACAGAGAACCGATGTCTATAACACAAAGTGGCGACAGAGAACCGATGTCTATGACGCGAAATGGCGACAGAGAACCGATGTCTATAACATGAAGTGGCGACAGAAAACCGATGTCTCTGACACAAAGTGGCGACAGAGAACGGTGTCTATAACATGAAGTGGCGACAGAAAAACTGATGTTTCTGACATGAAGTGGAGACAGAGAACCGATGTCTCTGGCATGAAATGGCGGCAGAAAACCGATGTCTATGACATGAAGTGGCGACAGAGAACCGATGTCTGTGACACAAAGTGACGACAGAGAACAGATGTCTATGACACAAAGTGGCGACAGAGAACCGATGTCTATAACATGAAGTGGCGACAGAAAACCGACGTCTATGACACAAAGTGGCGACAGAGAACCGATGTCTATAACATGATGTGGCGACAGAAAAACCAATCTTTCTGACATTAAGTGGCGACACAGAACCGATGCCTCTGGCATGAAATGGCGGCAGAAAACCGATGTATCTGGCATGAAATGGCGGCAGAGAACCGATGTCTATGACACGAAGTGGTGACAGAGAGCCGATGTCTATGACACGATGTGGCGACAGAAAGCCGATGTCTATGACATGAAGTGGCGACCGAGAAATGATGTCTATGACACGAAGTGGTGACAGAGAACCGATGTCTCCGACATGAAGTGGCGACAGAGAATCGATGTCTCTGACATGAAGTGTGGACAGAGAAGCATGAAATGTGGGGAAATGAGAAAGTGGAGAGAAACTCGCATAAATATACTGGTATACATTTATACAACGTTACAATAAAGATTTAGGAATGGCATACAACATTATAGAAGTAGATAAGACATACAACATTATAGATGTAGATTTGACACACCATGTTATAGGTGTAGATATGAATTATATATGACGTTAAAAATATGATATACCATACAGCGTCATATATATAAATATGATATTCAACGTTAAAGATGTAGATAAGACAAACAATGTTAAAGATGTAGATATGACATACAACGTTAAAGTTGTAAAATGACATACAACGTTAAAGATGTAATATGACATACAACGTTAAAGATGTAATATGACATACAACGTTAAAGATGTAATATGACATACAACGTTAAAGATGTAAAATGACACACAACGTAAAAGATGTAATATGGCATACACTGTTAAAGATGTAGATATGACATACAACGTTAAAGATGTAATATGACATACAACGTTAAAGATGTAATATGACATACAACGTTAAAGATGTAAAATGACACACAACGTAAAAGATGTAATATGGCATACACTGTTAAAGATGTAGATATGACATACAGCGTTAGAGATGTAATATGACATACAACGTTAAAGATGTAATATGACATACAACGTTAAAGATGTAATATGACATACAACGTTAAAGATGTAATATGACATACAACGTTAAAGATGTAATATGACATACAACGTTAAAGATGTAAAATGACACACAACGTAAAAGATGTAATATGGCATACACTGTTAAAGATGTAGATATGACATACAACGTTAGAGATGTAATATGACATACAACGTTAAAGATATAATATGACATACAACGTTAAAGATGTAATATGACATACAACATTAAAGATTTTAATATGACATACATCATTATTGATGTAGATATAGATTATATCTATCTGTCTGTCTGTCTGTCTGTCTGTCTGTCTGTCTGTCTGTCTGTCTGTCTGTCTGTCTGTCCTGTCCTGTCCTGTCCTGTCCTGTCCTGTCCTGTCTGTCTGTCTATTGACCTTTCGAGCCGTAGCCGGCCCATAGGGCGTAGACCAAGATACTCCTTCTCTTATCTAAATTGTTATTATTGTTTATATACTCCTCTAAAAAGGTAGATACAACATACAATATAAAAGAAATAGATACAAAATACAATATTAAAGATGTAGATACAACATACAATATTAAAGATGTAGATACAACATACAATATTAAAGATGTAGATACGAGAGCTACCAAAGCGCACGCTGGTGTGTGCGTTTCCAGCAAACTCCATGAAACAATCATTGAGCACAAACAACATTTTCTGAGAGCGAATGAACACCCATAGCTTTGCCGAGAGTGCTGTGATGTCATTTTAAATAAAACAATATACACTTTTCAATGGCCAGAGCGGATGGAGCGTAAAATGCTTACTCCTTTCAAGACTGTAGAAGGACGAGATGTAAATCCAGTGTAGACAACAATTCAATGCTTTACAAAACAAATAAATTCTACGATATCAGAATCGATAAGAACTCCTTCAGTTTATGACAACCAAATTGTGACAGCTAAATTTTGTACAAATTGATTTTGTGATGGTTCATTGCTGAGTGGGTGTGTCTGTTGTTGGGTGACGTGCTGTTTTATGAATTTGATGACATAATAGGGATGTGGTCCCTGGCCATGAGAAGAATAAAATCAGACACACTGAACAGCGTCGAAGAAGATTAACCTTTAATGCAGAACACCTCAACGGTTCTTAACGTGAGGATACGGTCTGGATATGTTTCAATGGCGTAGCAATGGGAGCGTCAGGGGATGGGATGGGAGGGTGGGGGGGGGACAGGTAGGTGGGGTACCCAGTGAGCATATATCAAAGGGGCAACATTTCTATAAAAAAAAAAAAGAGAATAGCAATGATACATGCAAAATAACAAGTCAAGGGGCGCAGTAGTTGCCGTGTCTAGGGTGCTGTTAGTCCACATACTAGCCATGCCCGAGGAGCTAGCCATCCTATCATCGCCACTGATCTACTGAGCTAGGCACGTGAAAGTCTAGGGCAATTAAAGACTAATAGTTTGGCCTCCCTTGTTATGGGGCAGTGGTTGTAAGTATGGAGAACATAGCAGTCAATGTTCAGTAAGAACAACAATTGGCTGTTTGTATGTGTGGTCCATATCGTCTTGGCTGGACGGTCTGTAGAAAGCAATCAATGAATATGTGTAGGTTCGGCTGTGTATGTATGTTTGTCTCTGTGTGTGTGTGTGTGTGTGTGTGTGTGTGTATAAGCATGTATATTTGTGCATGTGTGTGTAAGTGTGTGTGTGTGTGTCCGCGCGATTAAACAAGTTTCGTTTCTCTCTTACCTGGCTATGCACAAAATTAGACCGACGGAATAGAGCACTGACGGGGCAAGGTATCGTTACAGTTCTATTTGCATGTGTTACACGTGACCTATTTTCTTCCTTTACAATCTCTTATTCTTTTATATTTTTTTCTCTTTACCCCCCCCCCCCCCCCCCCCCCCGTTACAGCAATCGACATTAACCATCAAATGTGATGTGTTACAACCACCGACATTTACCATCAAATGTGATGTGTTACAACCACCGACATTTACCATCAAATGTGATGTGTTACAACCACCGACATTTACCATCAAATGTGATGTGTTACAACCACCGACATTTACCATAAAATGTGATGTTACAACCACCGACATTTACCATCAAATGTGATGTGTTACAACCATCGACATTTACCATCAAATGTGATGCGTTACAACCATCGACATTTACCATCAAATGTGATGTGTTACAACCACCGACATTTACCATCAAATGTGATGTGTTACAACCACCGACATTTACCATCAAATGTGATGTGTTACAACCACCGACATTTACCATCAAATGTGATGTGTTACAACCATCGACATTTACCATCAAATGTGATGTGTTACAACCACCGACATTTACCATCAAATGTGATGTGTTACAACCACCGACATTTACCATCAAATGTGATGTGTTACAACCACCGACATTTACCATCAAATGTGATGTGTTACAACCACCGACATTTACCATCAAATGTGATGTGTTACAACCATCGACATTTACCATCAAATGTGATGTGTTACAACCATCGACATTTCCCATCAAGTGTGACGTATTACAACAATCGACATTTCCTATCAAGTGTGACGTATTACAACAATCGACATTTCCCATCAAGTGTGACGTATTGCAACCATCGACATTTACCGTCAGTGTGTCGTGTTAATACCAAGGACATTTGCCATCAGGTGTGGTATGTAAGTCTTTAGTCACAATTACATCTTCTCACTTGAGAGTTGTCTGTCTTGTCATTAGCATCGTTCACAATCCTTGTTCCTTCAGTTCGCGTCGTCTTGACCTAGAAACACCTTCGCTCGTGATGTAACGCCGCATAAAAGTATAGCCCTTCGCCTGACAACCACATTAGGCTGTCTTCTCTACATCATAATTAGAATTTGACAAGACACGTTTGTGTCCTTTCGAGGGAACAGTCGCCAATAATCATTGACTTTTGCTCCGCCTACATATCAGCACTCTCAGGTTTGATGCGCGGAGTGATCTTCAGTTCCAAAAACAGCGGATTGTTTCACCACAACGCGCCGTGACTAGACAACGAATCAATTCAGTAAAAGAGGTATGTTTACAGCACTCGGAAAAATTGACAAATAATCAATAGAAAAAAATATGAATCAAAGCATGATCGAACCCGTACTCAGTGGCACTTCGCCTTGCCACGAAAAGTCAAACGCTAGGGAACACTGCCACTCAGCTAACTATAAAATTAGCTTCGCAGGCAATGTCTTTTCGCGCAGGTGTTTTCATGACTATAGCATAAGGCCGCAATTACAGCTCGGAAATACATAGTGTATCTGTATTTTTTCCTGTTAAGACAAGTATCTCCCGAATAGGGTAAGGCTGAATACTTGCGTTGCAGACAAACATTTAGGACGAAACAGCACGAATAGTAGTTTCCAGTGGTTTAGGCTGGAGACAAATAATAATAAATGAATATTATTATAGAGGGAAACTTCCGAGGCGATAATCAGCGAATCAATTGAGAGGAACAGGTATGTTTACAGCACTCTGAAAAATTGACAAATAATCAACAACAGAAAATGTCCGTGACTAGACAACAGCGTCACCTGTACACTGTATTTGTAGAGCCAAAGTAAACAACTAAAAGCCATCAATGTATGATATTTGTTGACTATTTAGAAATACCAGAGAGAAAGGTCTATGATTCTATAGCGGGAATATGCATGGGAGTAAATATAATCTCGCAATGCTGTAACTGTGGTTACAGTAAAATAACAAAAATTAGAATGTTTCATTTTCATGGAACGGGGACTGGGTGGTCTAGGGGTAAAACGTCAACCTCTTTACAGAAAACTCCCGGATCTGAATCTCGCAATGTACGACGAAAGTTCCTTACTTTGAATTCATTTTTTTCCCACGTGGCTTGTTAATAAATGCCACTTGTTCGTCAACAGTTGAAGACCTTTTGATTTGAACCGTCGGGAGATGGCCATACTGAAAGTGCAACACACTGGGTGGGCTTCATTGTGGAGCCGAAACAGGAAAACACATCCTAAAGGCACACTACTTTTCTGAAAGAATCATCGCTGTAGGAATATGAGAACCACACGTAAAAACAACGTACATTCAAATACACGCACCCTGTAACGGTAACGAAAGTGACAGTTGAGAATTCTCGTCACCATCATCAAGCACCGGGCCTGCTGGCGTAGGTGATCATGTCTCTCCACAACTTTCGATCTCGACAGTTATTTATCATTTCTGTTGTTTCTATCATTTGACCTTCTGCCAAGCCATTCTCTTAAGCTGTATGGTATTTTTTCTCATTGCTTCCCTCTACTTCTTCATCCCTCAATTTTTCCAGTTGATACAATATATTCCAGTTGTTACAATACATTCCAGTTGATACAATATATTCCAGTTGTTACAATATATTCCAGTTGTTACAATATATTCCAGTTGTTACAATATTTTTCCAGTTGTTACAATATATTCCAGTTGTTCTCTTCTCATTTCATTCTAGACAGAATTCTACGAAACTCTGAATAACATTAAAAGCCAAGTTAATAAAAATGAGAATCTCTGTGTAATTGGGGATTTTAACAACAGATTATGTAAACGTGGCATTGACCACATACAGCTCTTAGGCCCATTTGGCGGCCCAACAGCAGCAAGAAATTGGAAAAAGACTTTTAGAACTGCGTAACCAAAACGACATTTATATTACCTACACCTTTTTCAAACGCAGAGAGAGACACACATCAACACTTGGTACAAACGGAAAATTAAGACTTGCAGGAGCCAAATAGATTTTATAATAACATGAACACAGATCAAGAAGAACATCATTGACAGCAGAACCGTACCTAATGTCACTGACGATAGAGACCACAAAATGGTGATGACGACCTTCAGAAAGGCCCAACAAAACAGAAGAACATTACATGTCAGTACAAAACAAAACGACCAAATTACAAAATTAACAAAACTTAAAAAGTCGAAAAAGGATTTTGAGAACAAACTGGAGAAAAAATTCACAAAATTACCTAAAGAAACAAAAAGAATTGAAGAAGAGTGGGAGCTATTCAAAAACACTGCAATCAACATCACGAATATAATCTGTGGAACAAAGCAAAGATAAAGAGAAAGGAAGAAATGTACATCGTGGTGGAACGAAAGAGTTAAAACAGCAATAAAAGAAAATAAGAACCTATACTGTGAGGGGAAGAAAATAATGAGCCAAGAAAGAGCGACATATACGCTAAAGTTAGAAGAGCAGTGGCATTATTAATCAAAGAAACAAAACACACAAAAATCTGGACAGACTTCGGCCAGAAGAATAGCGGAGACCACAAGACAGCTACTAAGAATTTTTGCAAAACTGTTAAAACAAGGAAACAAGTAATGAAAAATCCTACCCCACAGAACTTATAAACGACAAATAGGGCCACCCAATACATAACAAACAAAGATTACTACAGAGATGGGAAGAATATTTGAAGACTGCTAAACACAACCAAATCCACCGACACCCATAAAAGTTAGCGTCAAGATCTGGAACCAAGCATCCTAAGAGCTGACATCGCAGAAGCCACGAGGCAATCACAAAAAAACAAAACCCCAGAAATAGGTAGCCTACCACTAGAGATAATTACAACGTCAGGAACAACAAGAGTAGAATGGTTAATGAGAATATTCAATATAGATTGGCAACAAGTAGTACCACAAGACTGAATACAAGCCATAACAGTTTCAATATTGAAAGGCAAAGGCGGTAAGAGAGATTGCAATCAGTACAGAGGTATGGTATCTCACTACTAAGCCACACAGGCAAATTGTATGCCAAAATAATAGAGAAGAGGTTAAGAGCAATTTTAGAACCTGAAATAAGCGAAGCACAAATGGGTTTCAGAAGCAACAAAGGGTGTAAAAAAAAAAAAAAAGTATAGTACCCCCCGTCACGCCAAGTGGCGTATAGGGAATATGGTGTTAGTGACCATAATTTTTACAGACTTTCGGCGCATCATTTTTGGAGTAATGTGTACAAAGCGTGCACTTATGCGCTATTTTCTTTGAAACAACTAGCAGAAAAAGCAATCGAATACAATCAAAGACTATACATAACATTCACTGACTAAGAGAAAGCTTTCGATCGAGTACAAAGAGAACAAGTGTGGGACATCCAACTTATGGTGTTAACAAACATTTGATCAACTTGTGAAGAAGCCTATACGATAACAGCAAAGTAAGAACAGCAACAGGCTATACAAACTCCTTCAGAATCAAAACAGAAGTAAAACAAGGATGCGTACTATTCCCCCCCCCCCCCAACCCCCGTTTTTTTTTTTTTTTTTTTTTGCTATGCTATTCATCACATACATGGACTACATCGACAAACTGGAAAATCCGTCAAAAAGGGACGAAACCAACGAGCTCCATTTCGTCGACGACCAAGCATTGATACACAAGTAAATAGAAGACATGCAAGAACACACAGACGGAACTTAACAGAGTCGAGAAACAACAAAATAGAAACATTAAAAAGACAGAATTAATGAGGATATCAAGAAGAAACACAAGACACCAACATAACGATAGATGGCAATATCCTAAAACAAGTGAATGAATTCAAATACTTAGGCAGCATCCTGACATATAACAGGCAAGCAACAGAAATAGACTTGAGAGATAAGATCAGAAATAAAAAGTTACGAAAAAGGCTAGGAACGGAACCAGCTATTGAATACATAAAGCGACAATAGATCAAGTGGTTCGGGCATGTGATAAGACACAAAGAATCAAATCTAGCACAACGAGTTACCAACAAACGAGAGGAGAACACCAGGCGAAAGGCCAACTTAGAAAAAGGTGGATAAACGGCATAGAAACACTCGGAGGTATAACAGCAGAAGAAGCCAATAGAAGAACAAGAAATAGCGAAATATGTCTCACCTCGACACCGAAAGGCAAATGAGAAAGAAAGAAAGAAAGAAAGAAAGAAAGAAAGAAAGAAAGAAAGAAAGAAAGAAATAACTGTCTTATTCACAGAGTTGAAACAATTGAAATGAATCCTCACCAATCACCATCAAGGGCGTTCTTCTCGAGAATGCATGGAAAAAGACCAAGAGGAATACCCAGAAGAAGATGGATAGATGCAGCGACAGAGACATGTAACAACAAAGGAAAATCACTAATTCAGACAATTCGAGCAGCTAAAGAACGACAAATTATATAAACCACGACACCTTTTCGGTATCAGTGAGAGAAAGAAAAGAGGAAGAAGATACATTTGATCTTCTTGTTATAGTCCTCCATACCAAGCGCGACGTGTCGGACAACATTGCGGAAAATGAGTCACAATGAAAGACAACATTAATGAAACATGGCAACAGCTGGGTGCTGGAAGAATGATAATTAGAATGTGTACCTCCCTCAACACTCACAATGGGACTCTATAACGTTGCAACAGCTGGGTGCTGGAAGAATGATAATTAGAATGTGTACCTCCCTCAACACTCACAATGGGACTCTATAACGTTGCAACAGCTGGGTGCTGGAAGAATGATAATTAGAATGTGTACCTCCCTCAACACTCACAATGGAACTCTATAACGTTGCAACAGCTGGGTGCTGGAAGAATGATAATTAGAATGTGTACCTCCCTCAACACTCACAATGGGACTCTATAACGTTGCAACAGCTAAGTGCTGGAAGAATGATAATTAGAATGTGTACCTCCCTCAACACTCACAATGGGACTCTATAAAGTTGCAACAGCTGGGTGCTGGAAGAATGATAATTAGAATGTGTACCTCCCTCAACACTCACAATGGGACTCTATAACGTTGCAACAGCTGGGTGCTGGAAGAATGATAATTAGAATGTGTACCTCCCTCAACACTCACAATGGGACTCTATAACGTTGCAACAGCTGGGTGCTGGAAGAATGATAATTAGAATGTGTACCTCCCTCAACACTCACAATGGGACTCTATAACGTTGCAACAGCTGGGTGGTGGAAGAATGATAATTAGAATGTGTACCTCCCTCAACACTCACAATGGGACTCTATAACGTTGCAATAGCTAAGTGCTGGAAGAATGATAATTAGAATGTGTACCTCCCTCAACACTCACAATGGGACTCTATAACGTTGCAACAGCTGGGTGGTGGAAGAATGATAATTAGAACGTGCAGGAACTACTGAGTTAAGTGTTCTGTGCACACCGTGAGCTGTGTGTTTCATCCGTTTTAATCATGTTTCGATATTCCGATTGTTTACGATGAAGGATGATAGCGTATGACAAGGAACAGTTGGCTGTGTTCACTTTCTTTGGGGTTTCGCCTTATGTCTTTTGGCGTGTGCTGAGACTGCTATGAGGGGGTCTACAGCTACCTTTCTTTTTTTAGAGATAATTTAGTAATTCGGATGATTCCAATGGCACGGGTAGTTGAGCAATTATGGATTTTAATTCGTTTGCAGTGATACCGTGGCCTTCCATAACAATAACAATAACAATAATTATTAAATAGCAGCTAACCATTTTGAAGCGGACATTAGTACCGTCCTCGACACTCGCAAGGAAACTCAATGAAGTTAAGAAACGCTGCCAGATTTCCAAAATTATAACAACACATCACAAGTGTTAAGAACTTAAGGGTTAACTCAATACAAAAAGTAATTCTAAAAGAAAAAGTATATCTGTCATTATAATTGTGTATTCTGCAAGAAAATAAAAAGATTTACATCTATGTCGCTGGATATTTATAATTTATAATGTCAAGGCAGACACACTCAAGGAAGAATAAACAGTTGGCTGTTGCATAAACAAGAAATGTTAACTATAATACCAAAGGTGAAGTACATTATGTGATCTATACATAATACATATGTTTGCATTATTCACCTATAGCCTATCTGTCACGCGATAACCGTTACGTCACATTTGGATCTGGCTGAAA
Organism: Megaustenia siamemsis; assembly: GCA_032433765.1. NCBI lineage: Eukaryota > Metazoa > Mollusca > Gastropoda > Stylommatophora > Ariophantidae > Megaustenia > Megaustenia siamemsis. The sequence goes on along the minus strand of JAVIAB010000059.1, from coordinate 21,576,752 downwards.
GCAGCGATTGCCAGGCGCTAGTAGAAAGCAGTGGTTATCAACCTGATATTAAAATACACTTCTTTACTTCCACTGGCCAGATTCATTATTGTAGTCACGGGCTGGTTTAGTAATCTCCGCTCGGCCATAAAAGTTAACGTTCGTTTGATTCCAGCTTGACCACAAAGTTTACGCTAATTTTATACCAGCTTGGCCACAAAGTTTACGCTAATTTTATACCAGCTTGGCCACAAAGTTTACGCTAATTTTATAAAAGCTTGGCCACAAAGTTAACGATGATATTAGCTCAGCTTGACCACAAAGTTAACGATGATATTAGCTCAGCTTGGCCACAAAGTTAACGATGATATTAGCTCAGCATGGCAACAAAGTTAACGATGATGTTAGCTCAGCTTGGCCATAAAGTTAATGTTGATATCATCACAGCTTGACCATAAAGTTAATGTTGATATTATCTCAAATTGACCATAAAGTTAATGTTGATATTATCTCAGCTTGACCATGAAGTTTATGTTGATATTATCTCAACTTGACCATGAAGTTAATATTGACATTATCTCAGCTTGACCATAAAATTAATGTTGATATTATCTCAACTTGACCATAAAGTTAATGTTATATTATCTCAGCTTGACCATAAAGTTAACGTTGATATTATCTCAGCTTGGCCATAAAGTTAACGATGATATTAGCTCAGCATGGCAACAAAGTTAACGATGATGTTAGCTCAGCTTGACCATAAAGTTAATGTTGATATTATCTCAGCTTGACCATAAAGTTAATTTTGATATTATCTCAGCTTGACCATGAAGTTAATGTTGATATTATCTCAACTTGACCATGAAGTTAATGTTGACATTATCTCAGCTTGACCATAAAATTAATGTTGATATTATCTCAACTTGACCATAAAGTTAATATTATCTCAGCTTGACCATAAAGTTAACGTTGATATTATCTCAGCTTGACCATAAAGTTAACGTTGATATTATCTCGGCTTGGCCATAAAGTTAACGCTAATTTTATACCAGCGGGGCCATAAAGTTAACGTTGATATTATCTCAGCTTGACCATAAAGTTACCGTTGATATTATCTCAGCTTGGCCATAAAGTTAACGCTATATTTATACCAGCGGGGCCATAAATTTAACGTTGATGTTATCTCAGCTTGACCATAAAGTTAACGTTGATTTTATCTCAGCTTGGCCATAAAGTTAACGCTAATTTTATACCAGCGGGGCCATAAATTTAACTTTGATGTTATCTCAGCTTGACCATAAAGTTAACGTTGATATTATCTCGGTTTGGCCATAAAGTTAACGCTAATTTTATACCAGCGTGGCCATAAAATTAACGTTGATATTATCTTAGCTTGACCATAAAGTAAAAGAAATCAAGAAGAAAGGTCTCAGTCTGAATAGTAAGAAAACAGAAGTAATGGTTATATAGAAGAAACAATCATCACCAATATGCAGCAAAAAAATTAATGGAACAAATCTGAAACAAGTGCAACGCTTCAGATACTTGGGCACAATAATAACATCAGATGGAAGATGCACCACATAAATAACAAGCAAAATAGCTAAAGCCAAATTAGCATTTTAGAAAATGAAAAATATCTTATGCAACAAAGCTATGTCAATAGAAGTGAGAAAGAGCATGGACAGTAGACAAACATATGAAAAGACGATTAGAGGCCACAAAGATGGGATTTCTCAGAAGAATGTTGAAAGTACCCTGGGTAGCTAAAAAGACCAATGAGGAAGTTCTCAAAGAGGCCAACACTAACAGGCAGTTCCTTAACAACATCAGAAAGAAACAACTAACATTTTTCGGGGACATCATGAGAAGAGGAAAGTTGGTATACTTGGTTACAACAGGCAAAATACAAGGAAAGAGAGATCGCGGACGACAATGAGAGAAAATACTAGATATCTTGGTGTCATGGCATGGAAAATAGTCAACAATAGAACTGAAGCGATGCACTGTAGATAGAAGATTGTGGAAGTATATGATCGCTTACGCCAATATGGCATTTGTTGTTGTTGTTGTTGCGTTCGCCAGCTTTCAACTCTGACGCAGTCCCTAGAGACTAGGAACTGAATTTTGCGTGTTAATCCATTTTTCCCTGGCAGCCGCGTGCACAGGGGTCTCTCGCCGCACAGGCAGATAACTCCGACTTTGGAGGTACTCATGTTTTTTTCCGTCGATGAGTAACTGACGTTTCAAGCCGGGCCTCGCTGCTGAGACTAGGGGTGGTTGTCGCAGAGAGAAATCATAAATAAAAATCCCAACCGGTGTAGCCGAGATTTGAACCCACAACCTCTCTGTCCCGAAGCCGGCGTCTTGCCTCGAGACTAACCAGTCCCCCATGGACTTGGAATATGAGGAAACTGCAACAAGGAACACTTTTCATGCATAGCCTGCAATGCGTTCCTGCCGCCTATCCACCATATACCAGAAGTTCACGTCCTCCCGAAAGTGATGATCGTCATATTTCCTTAAAAATGTATAGCGCTTGATGATGCCAGGCCATCGTTATTGACTCCAACTTCGAACATACAAACACACAGCCAGTCGTCAGACCATCCCCGTCGCACATCAAACAACAGACCGCAAGACCAGCGTACGGCCGGTCCAGGGATCTACTATGACATAGCACATATAACAATGCAGGCACTGCAATGACGCGCCCTTTAGATTCTTGACTACTCTAGTGAATGTAGCCTACGACGAACAGAACACGGTGCAAATTCCCTAAAGTGATAAAACTGCAGCTGACGAACCAGTTCACATTAATGAGAACATATAAATAACTTGGAAATCCATCAACGGTCATGAACAGCACCAATATGACGTAAAGCGCAGAACAAGCCTAGACAATGGAAGGTCGCATTCACAACACTTGATTTGTCGAAAATGAAATATTGCCGGCGTACGACATTGTTTTATCGGCGCAGATGTAATAAGTAGATCATCGTCTTGTTTTCAACGCATAGGAGTGCACATTAGAACCGAAACTAATCAGACATCGAATGCACTTTCTGCAGCGATCGAGAGAACGTGGACTAGATCCGCCATCTTAGAAACGGATCAATATAACATATGATGATGGTTATAAAGTTAACGTTGATTTTATCTCAGCTTGGCTATAAAGTTTACGCTGGTTTGATCTCATCAGCTTGTTCAAAAAGTTTACGCTGGTTTGATCTCATCAGCTTGTTCAAAAAGTTTACGCTGATTTGATCTCATCAGCTTGTTCAAAAAGTTTACGCTGGTTTGATCTCATCAGCTTGTTCAAAAAGTTTACGCTGGTTTGATCTCATCAGCTTGTTCAAAAAGTTTACGCTGGTTTGATCTCATCAGCTTGTTCAAAAAGTTTACGCTGGTTTGATCTCATCAGTTTGTTTCTGCTTTCAACTCACCTGTAAAAGAGATTAGTTCCTGATTCATTAACTTGTAGACAGTTTTAGCAGCAAGCAAGAACATGATCTCTGATATAAACGATGCAGTCTGTTGTAGGCGGACATTAAAAACTTTTCTATCTTACCAGTGTATACCATCATCATCATCAAGTACCGGGCCTACTGGCGTAGGTGATCATGTCTCTCCACAATTTTCGATCTCGGTAGCTATTTATCATTTCTGTTGTTGACCTTCTGCCAAGCCATTCTCTTAAGCTGTCTGTTAATTTTTCTCTTTGCTTCCCTCTATCTCTTCGTCCCTCAATTTTTCCAGTTGTTACAATATATTCCTGCTGTTCTCTTCTCATTACATGGCCAAAAAATGATGATTGTTTCTTCCTAATATTTGAAATTAGCTCTCTTTTTGCTTTGACCTCTCTGAGAATATCTTCATTACTCTTCTTAGCTGTCCATGGCACTCTCAATATTCTTCTGTAAAACCACATTTATACAGACTCCAGTGATTTTCTTGTCTCCTGTCCTATTGTCCATGATTCGCATCCATATGTTAAGACTGGCTCTACATAACATTTAAGAACTCTTTTTTCTTGTTTCTATTGTCAAAAATGGATTGCATAGTATCTTCCTCATTTCTTGGATGGCTGCTTTTGCATCTCACCTCTTTTGTACATCTTCCGTCTGAGGTTAACAAAGTTTCCAAATATTTAAATTCATTTACCTGTTTTAATATTGCTCCACTTGTCTTTATTTTGCACTGAGGTTATGTTTTTTTTCTTTGTTGTTACCATTACCTCTGTCTTTTCGCTATTAAGGCTGAGTCCTTTATTTTTGCTTTCTTTCACTATAATGTCCAACATTTCTTGTAACTCATTTTCACTCTTAGCGATTAAGACTGTATCATCAGCATACCTTAGATTATTTATATTATGACCTCCAATTGTTATTCCAGGCATGTCCCTTATGGATCTTAAAATAATCTCACTATAAATATTAAACAAATCTGGTGACAGCACACAACCTTGTCTAACACCCTGTTTTATTTGTTGAAACATTCCCAATTGGTTTCCAGTTCTTATGGCCGCTGTTTGTTGCCAGTACATGTTCTTTATTATTCTTAGATCTTTGCTGTCTACGTTTATGCTTTCTAAAATTTGGATTATTTCTTGGTCCTTTACTTTGTCAAATGCCTTGGTGTAATCTATGAAACATAGGTATAGATCTGTTTTCACCTCTATGGCTTTTTCCACTAAAGATCTTAGGATATAAATGGCATTGCTTGTTCCATTATCTCTAACAAAACCACACTGTTCATCGCTAATTTCTGGACTGATTTCGTTTCGCACTCTTCGCATGATGATTCTTAGTAATATCTTAGTCATATGACTCATAAGGCTTATTGTGCGATGATCATCGCATTCAATCGCACCCGATTTCTTTGGTAGAGCTATGAATATTGATTTGAGCATGTTGTCTGGTATATATCCTCTGTTGTAGATATCATTTAATATTTTTGTTATTATTGCTATTCCAAAATCACCCATGGCTTCAATCTCTTCTTTAGTTATATTATCTGGTCCAGAAGCTTTGCCTGCTTTCATATTGCGTAAGGCCTCTTCCACTTCTTCTCTGAGTATTTCTGGTCCTTCTCCATTATCCTTAATATATACTTCCGTTCGTTCATCATTATAAAGATCTTTAATGTATTCTGTCCATCGTTCCCTTATGTTTTCTTGATCAATCAACAGTTCTCCTTCCTTTGATCTTAGACATCCATTTTTTGATTGCATGAAAAACCAGTCTGTATACATCATAAATAAATGTATACATACATGTTCATACATACATATATGCATATATACATACATACATGTTTATACATACATACATATATACATACAAACATACATACATACATACATACATACATACATACATACATACATACATACATACATACATACATACATACATACATACATACATAAATACATCCATGTTCGTACAAACATACATACATACATGTTCATACATACATGCATACATACCATACATTTTCATGCATACATATATACA